>JAMPIV010003811.1:0-225751 GCA_024509875.1 Oreohelix idahoensis
ACAACTGTATCTAAACCCATTGCAGAAAGCTTGCACAAAAGCATTCATTCACTAATGCAGCAGTGGTTTCAGTATTAAGTTACTATACCATATTGATTGCCCGCTCTATTCATACCCGCATGATACCGCATCTCTGATAGAGCTGTAGACATTTTCTTTCTTTGTTTCCTCAATGATTCCAGGAACTACAATTCAGCAGGAGCAATGGTATTATAAGTAGTAGTAGAAGTAAGATAGGTAGTAGCAGCAGTGGTAGTTATAGTATAAGAAATAGTAGTAGTAATAGTATAAGAAATAGTAGTAGTAATAGTATAAGAAATAGTAGTAGTAATAGTATTTGTACTGACAGTGGCAGCTGCAGTAATAGTATTAGTAGTTACCGTAGCAACTCCGCCTAGGCCGGTCCCAACCCCGGCTGAAAAAGGAGGAGGGCGGCCTGCATGGAGGCCGTAAGGAGGCAGCCCCTCCACCATGTAAAGGCACAACAGGCCAATCCCCTGTTTGCTTTAAACTTTTGATTATGAGAACTACAAGAGAGAAAACCGAACATTCTAAAGGCGACGAACTGGAACGGACTACGGACTACGACGTATGGAACTTGGAACACAAGAAGTTTTAAATGGGAAAGAAGAGGAGCTGGTGGAAGAGATGAGGAAAGCAAAACTAGAAATCCTGGCTATAACGGAAACAAAGAAAAATGTACAAGCAATCATGGATCTCGATGGCAACACGCTGATCTACAGTGGTGTACCCACATCTGAAAGAGCTAAAGGGGGCGTGAGTTGCATTGTGGCCCAAAACCAAAAAGATAGTACCAAGGGATGGGACTTTGTCTCGGAGCGCATTATGGTTGTAAAACTAAAAGAAGGAGAAACCATAGTCAACCTGGTCATAGTGTATGGGCCAAATGAGGATGAGAGAGCAGAGGTCAAGGAGGAATTCTACGAGCTGCTTCAAAGGACAGTGGATGACTGCCTAGATGAAATTATCATGCTCGGAGATTTCAATGCCAGAGTTGGAAATGACCATGCTAGATGGAGTGGAATTATCGGAAGATATGGAGAAGATACTCTCAATGACAATGGAAAGCGACTCCTTAGATTCTGCAGTGAGCAGAATCTGATCATTACAAACACAAAGTTCCCCCATAAGCGCACACATGCATACACTAGATGTGAACCAACAAAGAATGAGAAGTCAGTGATCGACTATGCCATTGTTAGGAGGAGCTCATTCAAATATGTCCGGGATGCTAGAGTCTGGAGGGGACCAGAGATTGGAAGGGATCACTACCTGCTTACAATCAAAAGAACAACTGAAAGAGTTGCTCAGCCTAGGAACTGCCCAATATCACGCAAGAAACCAAGTAAACGAACGGGAGAAATGAGCATTAAGACCTACAAGCTGAGAGAGCCAGAAATTAAGATCAGATATCAGGGGCTTATTGCTACAGCGGTGAGAAACACATAAGAACAACCTGATGACTTGGAAACCCTCTAGCTTAAATTCAAGGACATCATAAAGACAGCTGCTGCAGAAGCATGTGGTGAAGTCCGACTTGGAACAAGAGAAAGAGGACACCTTGGTGGACAGAGGAAGTCAAAGAGAAAATAAGAGAGAAGAAAATGGCATGGAAACAATACTTAGGAGCTAAAAACACAACAGGAGAAATAGAGAAATATAGAGAATATGTTACACTCAGAACAGAAGCAAAGAACAAGGTGCTAGCAGCAAAACAGAAGTCCTGGAAAGAATTTGGAGAAAAGTTAGAAAAAGATGCGCAAGAAAACCAGAAATTGTTCTATAAGACCCTAAAGAACATGAGGAAGGAAAAACAATGCCTTCTCAAATTTATAAAGGACAAGCAAGGCAAATTGCTTACTGCCCCGAAGGAAGTAATGGAAAGATGGAAAGAATATTTCTCAGAACTCATCGATGGGGAGCATGGTGAAGTATCAGAAATGATAATCACTAGCACAGAAGAGAAAAACCAATGATGGTGAAGATGACATAAAGATGGAAGAACTGAAGGCAGCACTGGAGAAAATCAAGATGGGCAAAGCAGCAGGGCATGATGATATAACACCAGAAATGGTTAAGTACATAGGAGCAGCAGGCGACCTATTACTCTTATAGGTTCTACAGGCAGCGTGGTGCAACAAGACCATACCAAAGGATGGGAGATTGCCATCATAACACCAATTTTCAAAAAGGGTGACAATCGACAATGTGGAAACCATAGAGGCATATCCCTCCTCAGTGTCCCTGGTAAAATCTACTATAGAATCCTAGAGCAGAGACTCCGACGCCTAGCTGAGCCACAATTGGATGAGGTCCAGTGCGGATTCCGAGCAAACCGAAGTACTCAAGACCTAATCTTCACACTCAGACAGCTGAGTGAAAAGGCCCTTGAGTATAAGAGTGAGATCCATCTTTGTTTCATAGATCTGGAAAATGCGTTTGACAGGGTCCCCTGGAGCAAACTTTGGGACTGTTTGGTAGGGAAGGACGTTCCAGCACCCCTGATTCATGCTATACAGAGCTTCTACAAGTCTTGCAGAAATTATGTGAGGACAGCAAACCATAAGTCAGAAGAGTTCAGGATCATCACTGGTGTAAGACAAGGTGATATCCTGTCACCGTATCTTTTCATACTCCTCATGGACTTTGTCATCAAGGCATGTAAGGAGAGAACAAGAAAGTATTCAGCAGGGAACTGGAAGATGAGACAGGTCTGTATTTCAGAGCTGGCATTTGCTGATGATGTTACCCTGATTGCTAAATCAGAAGCACATCTCCAATCCAACCTGCAAGTCTGGAAGGAAGGGCTGGAGAAGAGAGGGATGGTCAGAAGCAGCTCTAAAACAAAATCCATGGTGATATCACGAGAAGAAAGAAGACATCAGATTAAGCTGGGAGAACAGGTCCTGGAGCAGGTTGACCACTTTAAATACCTCGGAGCTATTATAGACCGAAAGGGAGGCATCAAAGAAGAGTTGGCCACTCGAAAAGCAGCAGCTGGGAGACTTTTTCAGGCCATAAATCGAGGATTCCCCAGCAAAAGAGAGGTTGGTAAGAAAACGAAGATGGCTATATACCGCTCCACCTATGTCCCAGTCTTGACATATGGATGTGAGTCATGGGCAATGACTACAACCCACAAAAGCCAGATCCAAACCTCAGAAATGAGGTATCTGAGGAAGGTGGTTGAAGTAACAAGAAGAGACATGGTCCGCAACCAGACGAAACGCCAAGGCGTAAAATCCCACCCCCTGCAGACCTAAGTAGAACAGTCCCAGCTAAGATAAGTAGAAATAGTAGTAGCAGTAATAGTAGTAGCATTAATAGTATTAGTAGTAACAGCAGCAGCAGTAGTAATATTATAATTAGTAGTAGAAGTAGTAGCCGCAGCAACAGAAGTAGTAGTAGTAGTAGTAGTAGCTGTAATAGTAGTAATAGTAGAGTGGTAATAGTATCAGTAATAGTAGTAATAGTAGAGTGGAAGTAGTAGCCAGTAATCATACAGTAGTAATAGAAGAGTGGTAATAAGTAGCATTATAAGAAATATTAATAGTAATAAAATTAATAGCCGCAGAAGCAGACAGAAGGTATTAGAGAAAAAGTAGCATTAAATATGTAAAAGCATTAGTAGCAGTAGTAGAGTAATAGCTAAGTAGTTTTGTTCTGCTATACAGTAATAGTAGTAATGTTTTAATAGCAATTGTCATACAGTAATATTAGTAAGTAGTAACAGCATCAGAGTAGAAGTCAGAGTAGTATCAACTAGTAGTAGCAGCTTGTACGTAATAATAGTAGTAATAATTCGTTTTTAGCCTAGCAAGCAGAAGTAATATTTGGTGCTGGTGCATCCAGAAAGAAAAGCTTGACTGAAATAACAGTTCCGTGTAAAACTTACTTAAAAGTTACATGTACCCCCAAACCCGGCGTGTTTTCGGTAATGGAACAATGTGTTGGAACTTTGCCAACGATAACTTTGTAAATGAGCGACAGAATTAAATTGACATATATGAAATAACACGAGAGAATAATCACACGACACTAGATCACGGCCAGGGCTTGTTACTGAATGTCAATTTTACCGGTGTAGGGCGGTCCTGCCATCTTTGATACCGTGGGGTGTGAATGACTTAGCGCGATCTGGCCAGACGCCCACCGAAGTTATCGGAGTAGCATGGGGTTGCCATAATGATCATTGGGTAAAACAAAGCAAAGGAAACTTCCCTAGGAGGAATAATTTTCGGCACGAGAACTTCACCAGGGACGCCGGCGCGCTGTGTGGTTTATTTTCTTTTCCTTTCACTGTGATCCAGTGTTCTTTTCCAAGATCCCAGAATAAAATAGACTAGGATCGATGTTCACGTTTAGGATTTTTTTTATTCTTAAATTATTATTTCTAATATATATTATATATATGGGTTGGTTATATAATCTAATATATATATATATTTATATATAATAATATATCTTACAGCGGCGACTAGTCCTCACGCGGCATAGGTGCCACGTTCAATTGAATAAACGGTTGTGTCAACACGCTCCAGGTAAAAACTTTAAAACCCCCCGAAAAAAAAAAAAAAATGGGAACTTCGGACTTTGCAAAAAAATTGTTAGGGAAGGAAAATGCATGCGAGGAAAGAGGGAAAGGTCACCACCCCACCTCTCGATGCACTGGACCTAGTATAGTGAAGTCTCTCACCATTCACTCTCCTACGGCAGGATCCATTATGGGACTACTTTAAAATGTATATTATATTATAGCCACATTCATAATGGCCTCTCAATCCCCATCTTCATCATAGTTCCGTCTTTGCAATCCTCAACGAGTTACGAAACCCCCACGATGCAATGGTTAGTCCCCTTGAAGGGATCAACCCAGCAATCAAGCATAACACATCAAATGCTGCATGTGGAGTGTGATTTGACCTGTGGCATCAGTTTTATTTCACATGATTGAGGTTGCCACCTTCATGTGCACCTCATGTCGTGGCCTTGTACAAGACATGCCTGAGGGTACACTGATTCTGATTTCGGTAACTTTGTTTCTTCCAAAGTGTGCCCCGAGACTAATATGTGGTTAAACTAGTATAGAAAATGATATATTGGCAACGTAGGTATAGATCCGGATTAAATAACCATCGCGGACCAAAAAAACGAGTTAATTTGCTTGAATAAAGAGTTTCCTAATCTTTAGATAGGGTAGTGGTCCCCCCGAATGGTCCCGGATTACACCAATTGTCGCCCTAGGAGATATTTAACCCATCGATGCTCTCTGGGAACTTGGTCGATTTCCAGAATAACATGCAGGATAAAACATAAATGATTGCTAAAACCCATCTTGGTCACTTTCCCATCGGACTTGCACCCCCCCCCCCCCCCTATGAAATCGCGTATTCCCCCCCCCCCCCCCCCACCCTGGTTGAATACGGACTGTATTGGTCTGGTTTGTTATATGTCTCTCCAGTTGCGCCTAAACTGACTTGTCTTAAACTCACTCCAGTGTTGCTCCCAGATCTGCCATCTTTAGAATCGTTTATTATTTGTCCCGGGCGTCCCGATTGGCAGAGTGGTTAGAGCGATTTTGATCTCTCGCGGCAAAGGTGATGGGTTCGAATTCACGGCACCGACCACGCTCCAGTCTACCCAGCTGTAAATGGGTACCTGACTTTGTTTTTGACTTAGGGAAGGAAAAGGGCAGCGAGGGTGGGATCTGGTCACCCCCCCCCCCCCAACTATGGAGGCTGGGCCCAATATGGGGAAATCTCTAACCCTTCACTGTCACTCGGCAGTATCTGCTATAGAACTACCTTTTTATTTATTATTTGTTCAGGTGTCGGATTTTCTTACTTAGTTGGTCGTTCCACTTCTGCCTTGTGGTCTTTAAGGATCAGTTTGATTTTTTGTCTTGTGGTTTCTTGTAATCAAATTTTCTCCTTTATTTATTTCTGCGTTTTCACATCGGTTACTTTAAACTTTAAACGAACTATTTTATTCTGTATTATCCACATTTCTATACTATCTACTACACGCAAGTATTTCGGCCTTCAAATGTTACTTGGATTAAACTTACGAATTTTAATGGTATCTTTGCGACTTAATTTATAAAAAGATCTGGATTGTTCACGGTACTATATTTCCTTGTTTCTTTTAGTGAGTGTCTTCATAGTGACTGGCACTGGTAATGAATTTTTTGGGTGCTTAGCTGGCCGTATTTCCTGTCACGATTCGTTTTCGAAGCGAGCCGCTGGCGACGATCGGATTGGTCCCTGGTTCGATTCGTCGAAGTGCCTGTCACGTTTGTTATTTTTCTGTCACTTGGTGTCCTTCTTTCTTTCTAATCACGCCAAGCCTGTACCACACATTGTTCTTTCTTTCTTGTTCTCTTTCTGTTTTTCCTTCTTTCTTTCTTGTTCTCTTTCTTTCATTCTTGTGGATGCCTACTATTTACCAATTTTCGTTTATTATTTACATCGTTATCGTCCACATTATATTTCAAGTTTGTGTTGTTGTTGACTTTACAGTAAACATTTGAAAATGAAATTTAAACATTTAAACGCTTAGATAATTATAGACGTTTATTTTTTGACCAGTAATGTCACTTCCTACATTACACATTATACATACATGTACACATATGTACATATATGTGAGCAATATGCACGGGTAGAAACATTGGCAGTTACTTTTAATACATCTTGGAAAATGTAATTTCTTTATGACAACGCAAAACAGGGTGGACACAAGATAAGAAGCTAAGAAGAAAAAAATGAAGCTTGCTTTAGAAAGAATCAATATGCACCGAACATAGACTTAGGAAGGTTTCATTACATTCAAATTTTGAGCGCCGCTATGTTAGGGACAGGAGAACATGCACTTTTCTTCTTAAAGATAGACAGAAGGAAGAAATGCACTCGATGCACTTAGACCACTTTGTTTAACTGGTCTCCAACAAGGGCACGGATTTCCCATACTTCACGCGGTGTGCCTTAGCGAAATAAAGTTCGCCGTTCACTACTAGTACAATTATTAGTGTTCCAAGCAGCACAGCAGATATAGCCACTGAATTTTGTTTGACTTTAACGGGTCTGTCGTATCTGTAGGATTTCTTGCTTTTCTGATGTGTCCCTCTCTCGCGCGGGCTTGGACCATGAAGTAGCGAGTATGATATTCGTATATGATTGGCTAGCACTTGAGCGTGCTGGTCGTTAACGGCTTTGAAGAGGTCGAGACAAGGTCATGAAATATGCATGAGGGTGTAATCTGAAGGAAGAGGTCAAAAATCTGTTCCTCCCCACGTGCCATTTCAGACCTCAGAAAAAAAAGAAAAAAAAAGAAAGAAAGGACATTAGATTAAGAAAATGATCGTGGAGAAAGTGCCGTCATCAGAAAAGACGATGATGAACAGAGACATACAATACGATAGAAAGAAACGTCATAGAATACGATAGAAAGAAATACAATACGATAGAAAGAAACGTCATACAATATGATAGAAAGAAACGTAGAAAAGAAGAAAGACAACTCGAAAACTTGACAAACCACAGGTTTCAACAGAGACGCATATTTTGCGAACGTTTGTTAGCAGCTTGTTCACAATTTGCAACAATGTGCAACCTCTCTCAAATTACAACGGCAAGAACATGCATGTATGGAAACAAAAACAAATTCAGCTACCAGCTGCCATGCTCAGAGAGAAATTTAGACTTCCTCAATTTTCCTTAAAAAAGAAAATAATAAAAACTCGGAGCGATGCAGAAAGAAATATGTGTATTATTCACGTACATTGAGAGACTGAATGGCAGAGTGGGTAGAGCGCTTGTTTCTCAAAGCAAATTTAACCAACTTCGAAACGTAGTAGCGGTTCGCATCTGTAAATAGTATCTGACTTTGCTCTTAAGTTATGGAAGGTACAAGAAGTAAGGAAGGTAACTGGCCATCTCATTTTAATTTTTGAAAGCTCAGACGTATAGTGAAGTCTGTAACACTTCATTCCACTACGGGGGTATCTGCGTCGGGACTAATTTTAACCTTTTTTTTTTTTAATTTTTTTTTTAAATTTTTGTGCTTGATTCATTCGCAATTTCTACTCACCTCTTTGTAATAAATAGGAGCCCAAATCTCCGTTTTCTGTCTCTAATCTCAAGTGAAGTTATACTTAACAAGTTCTAGCATTCATCCTAGCATTTTATATTTAAACTAACAATAACCCGTCAATAATGACGGAAGTAAATCAAAAACTGTTATATATTTTTAAAATATATTTTAATTCAGTATAAAAGTTATTTAGTGACAACATTTTTTGTGAAAGTGCGTGGATTTGTTTCAAAGAATTTTCCCTGATAAAAAGTGTTTTTAACAAAAACTTTCAAGTTTTTATGATTTGTTCCTCGGGTGAGGGCGACATAGAGCTGGCCGTGTCCGAAAACAGGTTCAGGAAGGAAAACTCCTACGCGATCAAAAGATTGTCCTTGCGCCTTATTGATCGTCATTGCAAATGCTAAAATCACCGGGAATTGACGACGTCGCATCCTAAATGGCAAAATGCGCTCGCTCGGTTCTAAGTCAATGAGAGGAATTAAGACTCGTTCTCCCTTATTACTGTCAGTGATAATTTCTGCATCAATGGAATTCCGATGCAAGACTTTTATGACCAAACGCGTACCATTCAATAGTCCGTTTTTTTTTTTTTTTTTTGGCGTTCAGATTTCGCAATAGCATGATACATGCAGCAACCTTTAATTTCAGCAAATGCGGTGGCATTCCTGGTGGGCACTGCTCGTTAAGGAACTCGGTAGGGAAATCAACTGCGTCGTTGGGATCATCGGAAATCATGGTATCTATGCTCCAATAAACCGTTTCATTTCCAGCGATAAGCTCCAACAATAAGTCTGCAATACTTTAAATTAAAATTTTGTCTTGAAGAAACAATCAAAAACTTACATTTTAAGGTTATTTTTAACAAAATGATGAGTTAAATCCGTTTCCGGAATGAAACTGGGTTCTACAATCAAAAACTTACATTTTATGCATTTATCACTGTCACCCACTTAGTGTTGCACAATTCACCGACCTTTCTTCGTTGAGTGTTACTATTTTCGGGAGAGTATATATAAGGGAAACAATACAATTAATGTCTAACTTTCAACGAAAGTTGCATCCATTAGATGTGACCGACGTACAAACGGCGAGAATTATGGAGTTTAATGATTATTGAACGTGTGTGTGTGTGTGTGTGTGTGTGTGTGTGTGTGTGTGTGTGTGTGTGTGTGTGTGTGTGTGTGTGTGTGTTTATTTTCTCCACGCTATTGTAATCAATCAAGCAGTTATTTATCCGACTTTTTTATTACTTGAGCGAACTATATTGTTGCAAGTTCATCTGTTATTAACGTACATTTATATTATTCAAGCGAGATATTTCTTTCAAAGTTCGATTATTAAAGTACTTAATATGTTCATGAACAAAGGCACTATACTATATACCTGATTTCTTGCAGGTGAGGAGAAGTTGGCAAGTTAAGCTGTTATACCTTTACAACTAATTTACTGTCATACAGCCCCAGAACTTGTCTTTCGAGCGCCGCTCATCGTCTGCTGTACTTCTTTCGTGGTTACTAATTTGTTCTCTAGTTACTGGACCACACCAGCGTAAAATAAACGGTCAGCGCAGTTGTACCGGAAGATGATGTTTGAAACGAGCCGTGAATAAAACAGCGTGGGCAATTAAAAAACGTTCCTGCAAGTTAGCCACTTTTAATTTTTAATTTTTTTTTTTTTTTTAAGCGTCAAATCACCGTGTGCAAATCAACAGCCCCCTCTCACACCCCTCCCCTCCCCCACAACAAACCACAACAAAACAAAGAAATTTCTTCTGTGTCGGACAAATTGGCCAAATAAGTGGTGTTGGCAAGTTGCGTCTCCGATAATCATCGCTATGTGGACAACAATTCTGAGGTCGTTGGTGGTGGACTGACAAACCGCAAGAAGGGAAACGTCCCTCTACCCTGCAATCATCCCTTTTAATTTTTTTTTTCCTCTCTATTCTTTGACACAATATGGCACATTAAATGTATGATGACAGCCACGAGCTGATATTCACGGGCAGAGACCTAGACAGAGGAAGAGATCGCGCAGAAACAAGAAAGGGAAAAATAAAAAATAAAATTTAAAAAAACGGGGGTTGTTGTTGTAGAGAACGAAATAAAAGGGAGAAATTATCAATATTTTCAAATGCCAGTCTGCCAAATGAGGTGACCCTGAGAAGGGAAGTAACGTTTTTGAATCTTGATTGACTTGAGGATCTTCTTGAACATTGTTGAACGTTTATGTTTGATGCTGAGAGACAAAATGGACACTTAGAGTGTACATGAACATCTTTGAGTAAATCTGCAATCTGCCCCGTGTAGTTCCTGTGGTGTCTCTGATGAGACAAAGAAAGAATATTTCTAATGCTCCACCATTGCACTAATATGAGCTTGTGTATAAGGCTGGCAATCACATCATGTAAAACATGCTACAGAAACCATCGGGGCAAGAGTATGAGAATGCTCGCTGGAAAGAGGACCAGTTCTAGTGTTGGTCCAATGCTCTGGATGGAGCGAAAAGTGGGAAATGGTGATTGATGAAATCTGCATTCTCGAAATATTTCACGGGAATTATTATTTTTCTTGTAGCCGTGGTAGCGCAATGGTTAGGGCATTGGCTTCTTAACTCGGCCGGCGGCCGGCGTGATGGCTGACCACATCACCACTAGTGTGCCGATGGTCATGAAAATATGAGCCTAACACCATATTCCTAAATTGGCGTGTAACGGGATCCTTTACCTTTTACTTTACCTTTTTATTATTTTTCTGGGTTTTAGGAGCAGAGGATATGAAAAGTCTGTCTACTTCGATCTTCGTGTTGCACACCTCCTCGTCTCCTACCCCAACACAAAACAGACTTCCACTTGTCCTTTTCCTCAGTTCCTCCAATCCATCTCTCTCACCCACCTCCTCCTCCTCACCACTTCACTTCTCCTCTCCATCTTTCAACAAACACGGATTGTTGCAAAGAACTGTGAGCTCGAACCCCCGTCATTGTTTACGCTGCTCACGGCCAAGTGCGGCTGATTCAATAGAATGAGATGAACAAACATCGCTTCCAGAGAGGACGGGGACCCTTGCTGGGAGGTGAAAGGAAGAGAAATATGAAGAGGGGGATAAAAAAGAAAGTGATGCAAAATAATATAAAAAAAGAACGAAGATTGACATTTTAGCGGTTGTAATCTGCGTTTCAATAGGGGCAGAAACAATATTCACAAAAGATAAAAGAGTGAAATAAAAACTACCACCAGGATTTAAAATAAGTCAGAATTATTCCAGTTACTGCTCAATACCGTATATCAGCGATAGGCAACCCAGGAGTAGTGATGATCTACTTTAGTAATACGGAGGTCTGTAATGATCTACCTCGATAAAATAATGTCTGTTTTCAGGTTTCTGAGTATTTTGGAATAAGTGCAGCCTATACGTCATTTTCATCTCTGCTGGAGAAGGCTAGTCAAAAATTACACTGACTAACAAAAAAAAAGTTTTTTTTTCTTTCTCTAACATTTCTATGTTTTTCTGGTCAATTTTAATGCGCTGTTTTTAAATCTGCAAACCGTTTTTCTCTATCAGGTCGGGATCTCTAGAAATACGCAATTGAAGTTTTTTAACAACGCATACAGTATTACATCATTTGTACAAGAAGTATAACAGTTATGTAGGCTTGAATTTCTTTGCAGTCGACTTTTGTCGGTGAATGGCATGTGGTACATCGCGATGAAGCATCCAACAATAATCGGCAAGCATGGTCATACTCCACCGTCCTTGATAACGTGACTCCATTACGGCGATATCTTGATGGAATCGTTCTCCATGTTCATCGCTGACTTCGCCAAGGTTGTCAGGGGAAAAGTCAAGATGCGAATCGAGCAAATGGATTTTGAGGGACATGTTACAGCCCATAATTCTGTATGCATCTATGCACTGCTTAACAATATGCACATAGTCGACAGATTTGTGATTTCCCAGAAAGTTATCGACGATCGATTTGAATGCCATCCATGCGCGAAGTTCACTACCATGTAACAAGTTCTCGAATTGTTTGTCTGCAATAACTTTCCTAATCTGAGGTCCTACAAAGATACCTTCCTTTATCTTTGCATCGCTAATTTGCGGAAACTTTTCTCGAAGATAAGTGAAAGCTTTGCTCGTTTTATCTAACGCTTTTACGAAATTCTTCATGAGCCCCAACTTTATATGTAACGGTCGTAAAATGATGCTGTCTTTGTTAACTAATGGCTCGTGTATTACATTTTTATGCCCGAGCTGCCTACGATCCCTGATAGGCCACACCTTTCTTGCATAATGTTCCTGTCTGTTGCGGCTGTCCCATTCACATAGGAAGCAACAAAATTTAGTATACCCAGTCTGCATGCCCGTGAGAATTGCAATGACCTTTAGGTCTCCACAAATCCGCCATAGGTAGTCATTGTACTTTATTTTTGCCAAAAGTATAGCCATATTGTCATAAGTTTCTTTCATATGAACAGAGTAGGCGACTGGAATTGATGAAAATAAATTTCCATTATGCAATAACACGGCTTTTAGACTAGTCTTGGAAGAGTCGATGAAAAGTCGCCATTCGTTGACTATGTGCTCATGACCAAGGTGCATTATTAGACCTTTTACATCTTTGCAATAGCAAATGTCATCATCCATCTCTGTGTCTATGACGAAATTTAGATATCGGAGTATTGGGCGCTAAAAGATTCCATTCTTTGAGTCGCGAACCGAGTAATTCCGCTTGTCCTTTGGTGAGAGCGAGATCACGTATTAGATCTGAAAGTTCTGAATGGTTAATTAAGTGAACACCATCATTCACCGGTACATAATCCGAGTCAGAATTAGTTTCTAAAGCAGGTAAACTATCACTTTCTGATGGTTCATTCACGTCCAACGGATATTGTTCTGGTGGAACTGGGATCGGACACGTGATTGGATCATGAGGCACTGGTTTCGAAACCGATTCAATATTTGGATAAACCACAGACTTTCTAGTTTTAAAAGTGAAACCATAGATATTTGTCAAGCAGAAGTAACAATCACTAGCGTGATTTGTCGGTTCACGCCATATTACTGGCACTCCAAAAGGCATCGACTTATGCTTCGGCGATTTTCGTAACCAACCTGCCAATGTATTTGCACAAGTCGAACAAACTGCATTTGGCTTCCAAGATTTATTTGCATCATCAACTTTCGAATCGAAATAAAGTTCATATGCTTTCTTTAGCAATGGTGTAAAGTTTTTCTGGTGAACACGATCGGTAAAATATCCGCACACGTAACAGAACAGATCAGCCGAATTTCTACAACTTCTAGAAGCCATATTTCACTCAGAATTATTTCAAAATACAGTAACTATTTGAAATATAACGTAACATATGTCATGCATCTTTTAGCAGTATAAAAAGTAGAATTATTTTGCATTTTATTAATTTTTAAAACGTTATATAGTAAAAATGAAACGGAGCAAATATCGGTTTCCCAAAAATATATTTATTCACAAATATCTTAAGAACCCGACGTGATAGAGATAAACGGATTTCAAATTTGAAATCAGCGCAAGAAACTGACCTAATAACACTTATTCTTATATAAGAAAGAAAAATGTTGTTTGTCAGTGTTATCTTAGCTTAAACATTATTTTTCCGCCTCCCAAAGATGTACTAAACTATGCCCTAGTGATCTAACGGCAGCCGCGATTGACTGGTTGCCGACATGTAGTACATTTTTATAGTTTATTTTTAGTATGTTTTTGTCTATATTCCCATCTAAATTTTATGAAACTAAACTTTGAAATAACTTGTATTCCTACCCAGCAATTCATTATATTCTTACACAGCTTTTAAATTGATTTAAGTACTATTTTGTCTGCTCTGTGCAGAATGATTTCTGGCTTGCCTTTTATTCTGTTGATGTTCCCCTTCCATTCTATATCGTTCGGATTGCATCTGTCATCTTTCTTTTTAGCTTTATAACTACGCTAGTGAGACCATCAGGATTTTATGTCTCTTCTGTCTCTCCCGTGGTCTTTCACTGGAGAAATAGATATCGCTGTCTCTCTTTCAGCATCGAATCACCACCGCTTGGGAAACAGTGAACATCAGAACTGCTGAATATACTGCTTGTGAGAAGAGAAGCAAACAGAGAACAACTGACTATACGGCTTGGGAGAGAGAAAAAAACAAATAGAGCAAATTACTGTACGGCTTGGAGCCGCGGTGGCACAGTGGTTAGTGCACTGGCTTCCTAGCTCGGTGGTCCATGGTTCGATCACTATTTGAGGTGGGATTTTTTTAAGACTGCAAACGGCTCTGGGGTCGACCCAGCCTCATAAATTAGGTACTACGGTAACTCTGGGAAGGTTAAGGCGGCCGGCGTGATAGTGACCACATCACCCCTAGTGTGCCGATGGTCAAGAAAATATGGGTCTAACACCGTATTCCCAATATTCCGCAATGGGCGTGTAACGGGATCCTTTACCTTCTACCTTTTACTAAACAGAGCAAATTAATATACGGCTTGGGAGACAAGGAACAAACATAACAACTGACTCTACGGCTTGGGCGACAGTGAATAGAATTACGGGCTATACGGCATGAGAGCCAGTGAACAACAGAACTACGGACTATACAGCATTGGAGACAATAACACATAACACTACAGACGTACGCCAGTCGGCACGGCACTGCCCTTTGATATGATTAAATCTGAAGTAAATTAATTTCAAAACAATTAAAAGCCTATTGATAGCATGACAAGACAGTCCTTCTGAAATCTCCAGGGTAGGCATGCGACATGCGTCAGCAGAACGTGCTGACTCTGGAGGAGAAATTTATTGTTAAAAAATTTTTTTTTATTGAAATTAAAATCTTGTTGTTTCTTAAAAATGAAATCTGTGCGTAAAACAATAATAATTTAGGAGTAAGGATAACAGATGGAATGAGAAAAAGATAATTGAATATATATTGACAATAGGAAATATTGGAGGACAAAGACACGAAGATGACAAAGAGCAAAGATACTGCAGAGTTTGGTATCATGGCAGGGAAAGAAGTCAACAACAGAATAAAAGCTGCGATATCTGCGCCTTTCGGCCGACACATCCGACTTCAGCATGGCATTTTTGGGGACCGGGTTTGCCTTCCCTCTTCGATCCTAACTCTCTCAGCCAGACTGCAGTGATGCAGCCTGTTTCCAAGACCACCACTTGGAGGTGGAGTAGGGTCTTGGTCAGCTCTGGTTCGCTGACCCTGACGACACTTGTCTGATCAGGGCTATTTGTGCTACATATAACTATTCCACAAGCTGTTTTATATTTGGGCATGCACCCTAATATAGCCGACTGATCTTCTTTCTAGGCTGAACGAGGCTAAACTAAAATCTAATTCATGAGCTCTTGCAGTGCTTGTTTCTATAGCGATATGTTTTATATGATGATGTTGCCAATCCCGTGCACAACCTCATCTTACTCTCCTTGTACGACATGCCCGAAGATGTAGTCATATTCTGACTTTGTCTCATAATAGAGCCTTCCCCCCGGAACTTCACGAGTCTGCTTCATAGAAAGGTGTGAACAAATTCTTACAAGAGAAGGTTTTGTTTTGTGCCTATTTTCCTGATTAAAACAAAAATTATTATGGAAAATATTCAAAGAAATAAAAACAGACAGAACGGGATATGACTAAGAAAGAAAGGCTATGTGGGAAAAGAGAAAAAAAGATGTGAAAATTTAGAACATATGACATAAAGAACAGGAACATATAGCTGTACTCATAAGTGAACCTGAAACAGGGATAGGGTTCGGTCATGTAAGTATATATTCCCTGTCTGGGATCTCAGCATAGTAAAAATTCAAAGGCCGGGAATGTTTACGGTTAAGAAGTGGTCAGGTAAGTAACAACAGCAGATACTCTCAAACAAGGCTGAGGTAAAACAGAAAAAGGAGAACGCACTTTTTAAACAAATCCTAAAAACCAAGCAAAACAAAGTTCACGGATAAAAAAAAAAATCTCCAAGGTAACCTAAAGACCAAATATAAAAAGAGGTGGGGGTTCCTCAAAACTAGTAAAAATAGGGAGGGAACGACGAGGCTTAAGAAACAACGAAACAAAATGAGGTATGAGCAATCTAAAAACCAAGAAGTCGTGAAAAGAAACGAAAGAAAATGGTGAAGAAAGACAGGCTATAACATAGTCATCTGGTGTGAGGGCCTCTGTCATCGCCCCGTCACGGCCCGCAGGGAAATCCGTGAGCACTCTTTTTTGAGGCGGTAGAGTAGAGCTCACGTGATAGGAGGGTGAAAAGTTTGTGAGAGGGGGAGAACCTGGTCACACGTGGGATATCAGCTTGCTTTTTACAAGGGCGGTGCTGTCTAAGCCAAATGAAATCAGTTCGTGTTTTGCATTGTTGTGGTTTATGCATGGAGACAGACATGATGGGGCCGGAAAGACTTTGAGCTGACGGCACGGGACGAGAAGACTTGGCTTACATTTCTTGAAGGGTTATGCTCCATGGGGAGCTAAAGGGTGATGGTTGTCGTGGTTTAGTATTCTTGACGTAGGCACGGGGGCCGTTTGACATACTGTACTGAGCTCAGTTATCAGTAGTACATGTCCATTAAGAATGTCGACTTCACGAGGGTTTTAAAACTACCTCGTAAATTATCAAAGGTACTTAAACGATAAATTGTAATGGTACATTTGGCATTCGCATTATCAGTCAACTGTCACACATGTCTACCAGAGAACCCTGTTTATATACATATATATTGTCAGATAAGACAGTCATATTATCTAATCTATAGGCAAATAAGACAGTTATAGCATCAAATCTATTGCCTGATAAGGCAGTTATAATAATAATAAATTCTTTAAGCGCCAAACACGGCGCATAAGGCAGAAACCAGTGCTCTCCAGGTTGTTCGTTGTGACGCCACTCCTCTTAGCTCTTGCACATTATTTAGGCCCAACGTTCTTCCTTCTCTTATTATTGTTCTTCTGAGTGTTTCTTTTGGTCTTCCTTTTTTCCGCTTACCCTCAGGAACCCAAGTGAGCGCCTGTAGTGGTATTCTGTTGTTTTGCATTCGTAGGACATGACCGATATGTGACCATCGTCTTTTCCTTATATAGTCGGAGACATATTTCTGCCTAGAGTCTTCTCTTATTTGTCGATTAGTCTTGAATTCTTTCCAACTGATGTTCATGAGTTTTCTAAGACATTTGTTCTCGAATGTATTCAGCCTGTTCTCCAATGATTTTGTTATTTTCCAACTCTCACAGCCGTATGTTAACACTGAGATAACATTTGAATTAAACAGACGAAGCTTGGTATGTATATTCAATGATCGTAATTTCCAAATGTTAGATAATCTATTGAAGGCGCTAGCTGCCAAAGCAATTCTAGTATGGATTTCTCTTGTTGTGTCACCATCCTGAGTCATTTTACTGCCTAAATAATTGAAACTTTCAACTTTCTGTAGTTTTTCCCCGTTCAAGATGATATCAAAGGTCTCGTTAGAAAAGTTCATAGCTTTAGTTTTAGAGGCATTTATTTGGAGACCAATTTTAACCGAGAGATGACACAAATTATTTATTGCTTCTTGGGATTGTCTTGGTGTTGAACTTAAGAATGCTACATCATCTGCGAAATCCAGGTCCCCCAGGAATTTTCCATTTTGTCCATTTTATACCTAATTGTTCATTGTGGGTATAGTTTCTCATAACCCAATCAATAGCTATTCCAAAAAAGTAGTGGTGACATAATACAGCCTTGTTTCACCCCTGTTTCTACTGTAAACCATTCTGTATTCCCTTTATTTGTTCTAACACAACATCTTGCATTGTCATATAGCGCTTTTGATTATATTCACATATTTTGTTGGAAAACCATAGATTGTAAGTATCTTCCACAATGATGGGCGGTGTAGACTATCAAAGGCTTTTTGAAAATCGACGAAGGTGATAATAAGTGGCGATTGCCTTTCCACTGATTCTTCTATAATTGTTCTTAGTGTGAATATTTGATCAATACATGATCGTTTCTGCCTTCACCCCGCTTGCTCCTCTCTGATCTTTTCGTCAGCATGCAATTTAAGTCGTTCTAACATCATGCAACATAATAATTTTCCAGGTACTGATAATAGAGATATACCACGCCAGTTATTACAGTCTGATAGATCACCTTTCTTCGGTAACTTTATAATAATACTGTCTTTCCATTGTTGTGGTGGTTGTTCTTCTCTCCATACTTCATTTATAATATCTAAAATTCTCAAGAGGTTGTTGTCATTAACTGCTTTAATCATTTCCCCTGAAATTTCGTCAACTCCAGCAGCTTTAAAAAGGCAGTTATAGCATCAAATATATTGCCAGATAAGGCAGTTATAGCATCAAATATATTGCCAGATAAGGCAGTCATAGCATCAAATGCATTGCCAGATAAGGCAGTCATAGCATCAAATGTATTGCCAGATAAGGCAGTCATAGCATCAAATGCATTGCCAGATAAGGCAGTCATAGCATCTAATGTATTGCCAGATAAGGCAGTCGTAGCATCAAATATATTGCCAGATAAGGCAGTCATAGCATCAAATGCATTCCCAGATAAGGCAGTCATAGCATCAAATGTATTGCCAGATAGGACAGTCATAGCATCAAATCTATTGCCAGATAAGCCAGTAACGGCATCAAATCGCTTATCATATCAGGCTGTAACGATAGAATCAATCCAGGATTAGGCAGCTACGGTGTCAAATTCCTTATCAGATCACGCAGTAACAATATAATCAATCTAGGATACGGCTCAACAGGCTACAGTGGACAAGTAACCAAATTACGTGCTGCTCTCTGTTAGGCTCAGGTCGTGGCGTAGTGGAAGCACGTGCTCAGAAGAGCAGATGAGATTCCGTGATGTGTTAGTAGCTGTACTTTTAATACTTGCTTTTTTATTTGTTGTTACTGCACATATGCGATTGTTCTTGTTGTTATTGTTTGTGGTTGTTCTACTGTATCGTGTCTTGTGGTCATCCGTAATTCGGGACACTTATTGTCTCAGTTTTCTTCTTGTGTTTAACTTGAGGATACGGATAGAAGGATTGATAATGGTGTCATGGTCGTTTTTAATTTCACGAGCTGCTGCTAAATATAGTTACAGGTAAAAACTATCCTCTTTTTGCATATTTAACTTTTTTTTTTTTTTGGGGTAATCTATTTTTCCCTACATTTAACAAAGTCTGGCTTCAATGTGTTTGCCTTCTTCTGGCGAGCTACGCTTCTTTCAGCCTAGACCGGAGACCGTTGGTTATATCACAGCGCAACGTCCATACAAAAGTCAGTGAACTCTTGTCAACTCAACTTCAGCATGGATAAATACAATGCCATGAAAGGACTATCAGTTTCCACCATGGAGCATGGCGAAGCCCTGACACAGGCTAATTCCGGAAAAGGTATGATGAACTCGCGTATGTTAGTTTTGGTTACTTTCACATAATTTTAGATGTAGCAGCTTTTATGGGAATATTTTCAGATTACCATAAATGGGTGCTTGTTTAGAATAGAACGACTGAGATGGCCCGACTAGATGACCAATGTGGAACTGATGGTAAGGACCTGACAAGTCGTTAGTACTTAGTACTGCTTTATTCTATCTTCTTGTTTGGGCAGAAATGACCTAAGGTCATAAATCGACATCTTATAGATTAATTTATCATTCTACACAATATTTTACAGTTAATAGTTTGGATCATCATGACAAATTTCATTTTAATGTGATATATCCTTCCTTTCAACTAGTAACCCAAAAACTGCGAACAATGTTTGTCTCAAAACAAAGCAGAAATGAAGATGGAATAAAGCCGTGCTATTGTGACGAAGTGTAAAATGTAACAAGAGATTATAATTAGACGCTGGCGGTGGAATGGACTCACGTTGTGGAAACTTGTATTTAGCTTTACAAGACAGTCCTACTTCTGGGGTTCCCAGGGTAAGAAAAGTAGAGACCGAAGAAGGCATGTAGAAGAGAGCTGGAAAAAGCAATAACAACTATGATGCTATGGACAGATCTTGAATTGATGGTATGGGTTTGCTGAAGGCTTATGCTTTTTGTGAAGCTAAACGGAATTATTGATTGATTGATTGATTAGAGTGGTTAAATGATCGAAGTTTAAAAACTGACCAACTTCACTGAACACAACAACAACAGCCACTTGCAGCTGTGGCCAGTTTTATCGACCTATGTTCAGACCCCCAGAGCTGCACACTGTTTTCACACAAAAGGGAACGGTTGATTTAAAGGCTTGTATTTGCCGGCTGGAAATCATGTACGCTCAACAGTATGTCAGCCCGCGTGGTTTTAGCAAACATGAGAAAATAGGAGCTGGGCGTGCGGCACATTGAAAGAATAATGTACTGACGTGTGCAAGTGTCGCAATGTCCTGTTGGGGAGATAAACACAATGATAGTTTGCAAATAGATTTAACAGAACGTCTGTGGCAGATGCGGTGTAAACGCCTAGGGTAGGTGTGTTCAATTGTTGTGAGGTATCAAAGCAATAAATTGGAAATAACACGACGTGAGAAACAATTACTGACATCCGGGTAGCTGTCGAATGTATATGATGGCGAGGCGTGGGCCATCACTTTCGCTACACGGTCACATGGTCTGCTTCTTCATACGCTCTCAAATAACCACGCCTATCGCTCTAATAAAGTTTGCGGTTCGTCTCTGCCTTTCCTCGTCATCAAACCAGTTTCTCCCTCACCTGGATTGAAGAGGTCATTATACTTCTCTGTTCCTCTCATGGAGCAGACAGTCTTAGATGACATGTTCTACGGTTTGTTCTTCCCAGATGGGCACATATCTGTCCGATTTTTAGTTTTTAGTTAAAAGAGTCTGCAGTGCCCGGTTCCCAGCCTTCTTCTTAGTCGTTCGCTCTCAAATAACCATATCTATCTTTCTTATAAAGCTGGCAGTCCGTCTCAGGCGTCTCCTCACTATACAGTTTTTCTCTCAACTGGGCTTGAGAAGGTCATGCTGCCAACATGCTCCTCTCGTGGTGCCGACAGTTTCGGAGTATGGGGTCTGTGGCGAGAGGACTACTGGTATCACAAATTAGTTACGGCTGTGAATGTTCTGATCTCGAAACAATAGTAGAGAGGAGACCGACATAAAGCGCCACCTCCGCTGTGTAACTAACTGTGATATTAATAAACAAGGAAACAGATTTTACTTAACTAAGATAAAATTGACAAGTCGTTCAAATACAATTTCCTAAGTATTTATTTAGTATATACACTATCTACTCTTGTGCTGAAGGATGAATGTTGAAAAAAATGAAATGTAATGAATTTGTAAGTTTACATACGATTAACAAATATTTATATTTATATAGATATATATATGTGTAAATAAATATTACTAAAGTCCCGATTTTTCCAATTATAGGAACAAAATTTATAATCAGCTGTGCTGTTAATTAAGGATATAACACTTATCAGCTATGTTGTTATTTTTGTCTCTTGCTATGCTAATTTCACTTTCTCATCACTGACAGTTTCTATGCTCACAATGCCGACAGAAATGGTACTAATGTGTACTCATCTCTCTTAAGTCTGTTCTGCTTTGTTTGGTTCACACCACCGGCAGAGTATCGTTCCTTTAGCCCACCCAAGACTGAGGGGGACCAAAGATGTAGAGTCTGGTCAACCTCTATGCTCCTGCGGAGTTCCAGGCAGCGGGATTGACTCGAACATACGACCTCAGGTTTTTTAGGACACAAATAAACCCTCCTAAGATTTTAAACTGGCCAGGTTTTGACGCGACTTAGTGAAGTAGGTTGCAGGTCGATGCCCTCAGGTAAGTTATAAATCAAAGTGACAGCTTCTTCCCCTTCAGTCAGTCGGTATCTCTGGCGTCAAGTTCGGGATTGCGTGGTTAGCATAAAATCCGCCCGATTATATAGTCAGGTAAATACTTGAGGAAAGCTTTCGGTTGGTTCCTGGCGGAGCAAAATGATTGGTTTCCTCCGGTTTTGTACCTGGTCTCATACAGCCTAATTTTATTCAGTTTTTAGCCGCCATCTTGCGTGAACTGCGTGAACAGTATAATTTATTCTGTCTCAGAGACTGGTGAACGGTGCAAGTTGATTGGTTGAAGCAAATCTGTATCTCGACATAGTGATTAACAAAGTAGTGGGTTACACTTCGTTTCACGACAGGTTCTCAGTCTGAAAATTATCACTTAAATCTCTTCTTGGTATAGAAGTAGCATTTTCTTCTCTGCTTGGATTCTTGGCTCCTGACTGAGAAAGCAGTCAGTGGCCATCACGCATAATGGTGTCTTGTAGGGCAGCAACAAACTGTGCCCATTTTGCTCCGTTGGTGGCCATCCTTCGTGTCGTACCCAGCTCAAGGAGTAGCCTGGTTCTGCCTTATTGGACTTGGGATGTTCCATATGCCATTTTTGTTGATAGCTTCATAGAACATATATATTTTTGTTAATAGTTTCATAGAACGTATATATTTTTGTTGATAGTTTCATAGAACGTATATATTTTTGTTGATAGTTTCATAGAACATATATATTTTTGTTGATAGGTTCATAGAACATATATATTTTTGTTGATAGGTTCATAGAACATATATATTTTTGTTTATAGTTTCATAGAATGTAAATATTTTTGTTGATAGTTTCATAGAACATATATATTTTTGTTGATAGTTTCATAGAACATATATCCAATAATTTCCCATATCCCGGTAACTTTAAAGTCGTTATATTCTTATCGCAAGCATCCACTTTATCAGGTGTATCTCATTCGCGTAATGTCTTGCTCCCCTCGCCAACTTTCGTTCTCGCCTCATCATCACTTATTTTTCTTATTTGTCTCAACACTTTTCACTTATTTTCACTAGCTATCTTATCTTATTTGTATCAAATATTAATTATTTATATTATTTAAAAAGTACTTTTTAACTTTTCTTTCTTTATTTATTTAGTCAAAACAAAAAAAAAAAAATAATTGGCCAATATACTGAGGTTACTAGAGACAGCAAAAATATCTGCTCGCCATAAAGTCACGTGATGAACAGACCGGATCTTACGCTGAACTGAGATGTTTATATAACTTAGCATTTAATGTAACAAAGTAGCAGTTAATTCTCTTTATTTTGATTTTGTTCCATAAATATTATTTGGCTAGAAACGAAGAAATAAATATTCTAAAACAGAAAGTAACTTTTAAAATCACCCTGCGTATTATTTAAGCTGGCAGAATAAAATCCCCATATAACTGTTTTACGCTGCATGGTTCCTTCATTTTCTTTCCAGTTTCAAATATGATTTTCTCAGTCCATCTCTCGCTGACTTTCACTCGCTCACGATTCCACAAAACACTCGGAAGACCAAGAACACCACTCATTGACACCACCCAGCGTTCGACCATGTCAACACTCGAAAATCCCGACACGTGAACGGACCACCATTTATCTTCACCAGGGATGAGGTCACACATAGTTCTCAAATAGAAGGGGGCTGTGGGTCTACGGCTGGGTGAGTTTTCAAGTTCAGAACATTGCGTCTCTCTCTCTCTCTCTCTCTCTCTCTCTCTCTCTCTCTCTCTCTCTCTCTCTCTCTCTCTCTCTCTCTCTCTCTCTCTCTCTCTCTCTATAAATGATGAGAGAAAGGAAGGGCAGAATGTCAGACGGGCCTGCGTGCCCAATTCTTAACCCTTTGAAAATAAAGTTTGTTCGTTCGTTCGTTCGTTCGTTCTCTGATAAACAGCATATTAATATTGATACCACACACTTTACAAGCATGTCGTACAAGGCGACTAAAATGAGGTTGTGCAACTTCTGTCTCTTGTCTTGATAGTGCATTCTGACAGATTCTTTCCTGTCCATCTATTGATGTTATCTTTCCACTTATAGCGATGACTTCCTCTTGCACGTTTGCCTTCTTCCTTCAACTGTGGTCTTTGGCAAGGGTGGTAGACTTCACTGTACTGAATCTTAGCTTTATGAGACATGGACATCAGTTCCAGTCTTCGCTGAATTTGCCTTCCTTAACTCAAGAAAGGAGTCAGGTGATCATTAACAGCCGAGTTGACTGCGGAGTGATGAGTTTCCAACTTATTTAAACTATGCCAACATAAAATATGTAGAACACACATAAGAAATAATAATTGAACTCAAATGCGAATCTTAGACACGGTGACGACTAGTCTGATGTGATTAATTGTTGCACACAAATAAATTAAGAACGTTAGCAATGACTTTTTTCTTGTAAAGTTTACTGCAAACTTACCACACATATCTTTTAAAAATGTGGATTTTTTTTTCCCCTGGTAGCTGTCTTTGGAAGCAGGTTTTATTTACAGCGTTTAGGTAATTGGACCTGGCCAAATGTTGCGAGATTCATGGTCCGTGTGAGTGTGTCAATCAATACCTTAGATGCTTGAATTACACACGATCAAGTTCTCTAGGTTTATCTGCACTGCCCCTACATGTTACACAGACAGAAAACTTGTAGCCAAGACTATTTTATTTTATATACAGCATTAATTGTTTTTTTTTTAAATTTAACAGTTTTATGTCTATTGTTCTCCATTTCGGTTACATTTTAAAACGTTAATTAACTAGCTACCTACCTGCTTATCTGTCCGTCCGTTCGTCCGTCTATCTATCTATCTATCTATCTATCTATCTATCTATCTATCTATCTATCTATCTATCTATCTATCTATCTATCTATCTATCTATCTATCTATCTATCTATCTATCTATCTATCTATCTATCTATCTATCTATCTAGACTATTGCTCCACAATCTGGGATGGTTGCTCTATGTCCAACACAAAAAGACTTCATTCACTACCAAAGCGTACAGTGCGTCTAGTTTCTGACAACTACCAAACACAGTGTGTAGATCTATATAAAGATCTCAAAATACTGCCTCTAAGAAAGCGCTTTCTGTTCAACAAAGCTAAATTTGTTCACAAAATCCTGTCACAGAATGCTCCAACATATCTGTGGCCAATGTTCAAATACAATGAAAGACGCAGTCAACAAAATACAAGTACCCAAGCCTAGGCTTAACTTATTCAAGAAAAGCTTAGCTTACTCTGTTGCTCATCTTTGGAACTATCTTCCACATTATCTAATAACATAACAACCTCAGTCCCTATTCATTTGGGACCCAAAGATGCAGCAATAGAGAATGCAGTCAGCGAACCATAGCTTGACTGCTTGCGTCAGGGTCAGCGAACCAGAGCTGACCAAGACCCTACTCCACCTCCAAGTGGTGGTCCTGGAAACAGGCTGCATCACTGCAGTCTGGCTGAGAGAGTAGGGATCGAAGTGGGAAGGCAAACCTGGTCCCAAAAATGCCGTGCTGAAGTCGGATGTGTTGGCCGAAAGGTACAGATATCGCAGCTTCGCTGTAAACGGACACAACGCAACCAACGTCCTTTTCAGGAAGAACGAGGAAGAAGAAGAAGTCCCTATTCATACAATCGTAGACTTTTCGAATACTTTATGAGTTCTGATTATCTGCCCCCCTAATGTGATTATTTTTCCGAACAAATGATATAATATCGAATGTAGATTTAATGAGAATGTTTGTACTTTTCAACATATTTTATTTCATGGTGATACTTAGTTTGTTCTTTTCAACATATTTTATTTCATGTTTATAATTAGATACTGTGAATGTGAGTATGCTATTATTTTACCTTTACAACGTATAATTCCTTGAATTGATGGGTAAAATGCATGTGAGAATAAATGAAATCAGTATAAAAGACGAGAGAAAGGAAGGGCAGAATGTCAGACGGGCCTGCGTGCCCAATTCTCAACCCTTCGAAAATAAAGTTCGTTCATTCGTTCGTTCTATCTATGAATGTATGTCGGTCTACCGACCTTTAAATCAGTTACCTCCTTCTCTCTTCAGTTTCCTGTTAAGGTCTATATTTTTATGTCAGCGATAGCACCACCCCACAAAACTTGCGGCCCTAAGTTGTCAGTTTAACTGTTAACTGTTTCATATTTTCTTTCACCAACCAACCTTTTTTCGATGCAGCTTTAAACACGAACACCCCCCCCCCCCCCCCCCCCCCAAACACTGTATCGTCTCAACACGTTAGTGACCTAGCTCCCTCCAGTATCAACACAAAGTGGGTGGGTTTTTCTTCTTTCAAAACCAGAGATCGCGCGCTCTGTCTGGATATGTCATTTACATATGTCAAATTAATCATGTTCCTATGTAACTGCTACAATGTTTACGCTGGAAGTTTGTGGATTTATGAATACATTTGTTTTATTTACTGCATGTTTTTTTTTTTCATTCTCTATATCATTTCATAACGTACGAACGAACGAACGAACGAACTTTATTTTCAAAATAAAATGTGTACAATAAATTACATATCTGCTTAGGAATATAGCTAGATAGAACTCTGAAAAGGTGGTCGGAGTGGATAAGATGTATGGCGTCCGCCTCTAATTCTGAAGGTGCCAGGTTCGGTTCCCAGTACATGGAATATATTTTTTTCAGAACCAGTGGGTCCTAATCATGTTATGTTCCCCCTGACCTCATGGTCAGTGAGATTTGATGCATAGCCTTCTCAGATAAGGGCGAAAAAGTAGAAGGTCCCGTGTGCAAGATGCGAAAGTTAAAAATCCCTCGGCAGTTGGAAATTGTAAAGAGTAGGCCATAAGGCCGTTACCCTGGCAACATTTTACAAAATTAGGAAATCCTACCCGCCACAAAAATATTTATGATTCTTATATACATACATTGGGATCCTCGCCGGTGCTACGGAGTTCGTGCACTGTGCCGAGATCCTCCTTGTGTGATCTAAGGGAGGAATTCCAAGCATTGATGGTGTTGTCCGTGTGCGATGAAGATAGTCCTTAATACCAAACCCAAAAATTCTGAAGGTATTGGCTAATAATTATTTTGTTGTCTGCGAGTTTAAGGCATAATATTCTCAAGAGGATTTGTCAAGAAGCTTCAATTTGTTGCGTTAACCGCGTGTTTTCCCGCGTGAATATATACATAACTGTGCGCCATGCGTCGGTGTTTCTAAACTACTGGTCGCATACCCCCGCCCAAGTTGCTGGTCCATGAGCTGTGTCTGCGGGCTACCAAGTAGAACTGGTTTTAAAAAAGCATGAAATTATTTTTTCTTATAAGAAATAGTACTCTCAAGGTGTTTACATGATGAGACACACTGCCACACTTTGCCGTAGCTTGACTTAACAACCGTCAGAAAAGTCACACATGCTGGATGGAGTTTGATTTACAATCTACAGCGAACATAATGTTTTCCCCAAAGGATAGAAAACCCTCTACGTTGGAGTGGCTACATTTTCTTGAGACGCACCCTCTCTCTTCGGCAGGCGTGCTAGGTCTTAGCTGCCTTTAGGGAAGTACCCAGTTTTTATCTTTATGTTTATTTGGATTCTTATGTGTCCTATCTAGCCCTCACTTTCTTTCCTTTCCCTGACGAAGGCCTTGTGGCCGCAACGTTGGCTCTTTTATGTGTCTTTTGTCCTCGTAAGACGAATCACATGTTTTCGAAAAAAAAATTGTCATACCCATCCATATCAACTTAAGAAGACACTCTTACGCGGCGTTGAAGAGTGAATATGTTTATGTTTCAAGAATTCGCTCTTCTTGATGTCTGGTTCTAAGAATTTCATTTATTTTTCATCCTACAACCCATTAATTTTTTAATCATTTTTATTTAACTTTACATGAGAACTAAAAGACAGAAATACGCTTAACATTTTATATGTTAATGAATTATATGACTATATAGCAATGATAATTGAGAAATTGTTCGCGTGCGCGAACAATCGAAGTGACCCAGAAAGCGGCAACTACATACACGGCCAATTTATCTTTATAGGTTTTACAGCGGAATTTCTTTCACTTTACTTTCCTTTCTGTGGCTGGTTTCACAGCAACAGGTTCTTTACAGGACGTCAGTGCATTTTCTTGTGTTCTTACAGTGATGGTTTGTGTTGGAACTTGATTTACATGCTTCAGGTTGCCTGTCCAGTACACAACCTCTACCTCTTACGACATGCATGAGAGAACAGTGATCATACTCTTTCTTTGTTTCATCTGAACTTCTCCTTCACACCCCCCCCATTCTCCCCCCTTTCCCCCCCCCCTACCCGGCCACTATACGGGGTAGATTCGGAAAGCATGGATCTTCTACTTTAGTCGTTTGCTGCATCTATATTTTGTGACAAAACCTGAAATATGGATCTTTTACTTTAGTCGTTTGCTGCATCTATATTTTGTGACAAAACCTGAAATAGATGGAACACGTTCCGCTTTCAGTACCACCTTCTCGCAAGGTCCCACATTTTCTTCTCTTGCTCTATATCGAAACTCAAAATCAAAGCTAGAAATACTTTTCGGCGGTCGGAGAAGGTTCAGGAAGGTAAATAAGATGAAGCTGGCTATAGAACTCCTTGGCGTATGTTTGGATTAGTTTTCTATGTGTGTTCTCCCTCAACTTTCCTCACAAGCCGTGGTTTTTATTGCTGTTTTGTTTTTGTGTGTCTTTGTTATTCCATTTGATGCTGCATTGCGGCGGTTGGGTTTGTTACTGACAAGAGTTTCGTAGCCCTTTGATAGTTTCTTCTGTCTATCTTGTTGCCGTTTGAAGTTCGGGGTCTGTTGACGCGATTCTTCGGTTCTTTATGAATACGTTTGTAATTCTCGTATTATATTTAGGTGCTTTTACAAAGAAGTTATCTTACGGGGAATAGTCTTGTGGTGCACGAGATGCCCTGAAACCTGTCTTAGAGAGCGAGAGAGAGAGAGAGAGAGAGAGTTAGAGAGAGATAAGCGGAACAAGAATGATGACTGGCTATCACTAGAACATAATCCCCACTCCTCCCCAACCAGTTTTTTTGGGTCACATCCTATTTCATCGTTCACTCAGCACTGAACCACGTAATGTATTTAAACAAACAAACAACGTTATAATATATCCAGAAGTTTTGGTTCTATGTTTCGTTCTATTTTGCAACGATCATTTGAACAGTTTGAACATACCATACCAAAGAAGCGTACACTTCAAGACTGAATGAACAATAGATAGTGGAATCCGTAGAGAGCTTTGAAGATAAATATGTTTGTTAAAGAAAATATCACGATGTTAGAGTTCCAGAAAAACTCAGAAAATATGCACTTTCTCCTAATTTATCAATATTTATCCAGACTTGGAATCGTGTACTTCCGATATTTTAGTGGTGTGTCTCTACAC
Source organism: Oreohelix idahoensis (assembly GCA_024509875.1). Taxonomy (NCBI): domain Eukaryota; kingdom Metazoa; phylum Mollusca; class Gastropoda; order Stylommatophora; family Oreohelicidae; genus Oreohelix; species Oreohelix idahoensis. The sequence continues at coordinate 29,385 of JAMPIV010003811.1, forward strand.
AGATTCCTGTACCCCTTAGTTTATCACGACGTGACTATAATGAGCCAGATAAAGAATAGGACTACCTGTCGCAACAGGCAAGTAGTAAGAAAGATTAAGGGAAGGTTGGGCATGGTACTAGTAAACTCAGTGTAAAATAAAAATTGGAACAGAAAATGGTACTGAAGAATATATGAGATTCTTTGTCGAAGTTTCTTCAAAGGGAACCAACTCTACCCAAGGGCTTTAACTTTTTTAAAAAGAGATTTATTAATTCATCCAAGAATCATTCTTTAAGAAGAAACATCACTCAGTCTGACTGTAAAAAAAAAAAAAAATCGTTCTCTCTATCTTATCAGCGCACGCATTGGGTCAAGTTTTCTGTCAAGTTTTTTTTAAATTTTTTTTCGTGGCAACAAATGAGAACTTGACCTGGAACAAACGTGCTGTTAATTAATGTCGTCATCCTGATTATCTCCCCCTAACTTCAGGTGCTGCCCTCGTGCGAAGAGGACACACTGAACACAGCGAGGACACAACTTGCACTCTGGCTTCCCTGGGCCGGAAGAATCCCTGTAACAGTAACAAGCGAAGACTGTCAAGTTGTTTTGGTGTTACAAAGGCGAGTGCTCGGCTAACTCGCTTGTTCTAGCTCGAATGACGAGAAAGATGTGGAGCTGATGTAGGACTCAAAGTTATCTGTCAATTTTTGTTCGCTTTCTTTCTTTTGTTGTATAACGGAATATTGTAAGAGATTTCCTTTGTCCATCTTTTTACTACCATTCACTTCCTTTTACTTCACTTTCTTTAATTTTGCTATGCTTTCTATGTTTGTTCTTCTTATTATTATTACTATTCTAATGAAAGAATCAACGAGGCTTAAAAACTTGAAATTAGTCCTACATCGAGAATATACAAATATCCGCCAAGGCAAAACAAAATAGTTGTCATTTTTTTTGTTTTTCTCCATGTTTCATAGCCATACAATAGGACTGACTTGAATAATGTCAACAATTTATGGATTCCTTATCCAGCATTAAAGAAGACTACCTATGAAAGAGTTCTGCGTAACACAAACATGTTCAAACAGAAAAGCAAAACAATATCGTACACAATATTTCTGAGCAAGTAAAGACTTCACAATTATTAGCGAACAGAAAATGTGATCACTGCACTTCACTAAACATGACGAATGAGATGACTTAGTATGGCCAACCATGGTGCTAGAATACTCATCGTGTAAGAAAAATAGCACAGAAATCATTACTAACACAGCCAAAGAAATGTTTAGCGGTGGACTACCAAAGATTGTTTTACAAGGCACAGTGCCAGTTAAAAAAAATTACAGAGTAAGCACATAAGAAATGTGTTTACAAAATAAAAGAATGGATAAACCTACCCGACGCTGAACTAAACAGATTTACAGTGAACAAATCTACCCGTACTTGAACTAAACAGAATTACAATGTGCTGAACTAAACAGATTTACAATGTGCTGAAGTAAACAGACTTCATTTGGACAAATCTACCTGTCGCTAAACTAAACAGGTTTACATTGGAAAAATCTGACTGCTGCTGACTACTCAGATTTACAATGGACAAATCTACCCGTTGATGAAATAAACAGATTAACAATGGGCAAATCTACCCGTCGCTGACTAAACAGATTTGCAATGGACAACTCTACCCTGTCGTAGATTTTTGATAGGAGAATTAAGACTTGGGTTGGTCCCTTCTGAATAGATTAGAATAAGTGATAGTCACAGTGAGAGATGATAATAGAAAAGAGATTTCCACGAGTGAGATGTTAGAATGTGATAGAGGCTGTCTCTGAGATCGAGAAATCTTCTGTCTCCCTGCCTATCTTCTACGACAGATTTAGAGGAGTCAGACAGTCTAAACACATATATATATTTTAATATATCTCTATCCACTCACGTGCACGCACATTCAAGTGACGACAGTTAAACACACAGACGTGGGAAAAACTATAACAGTGATTATATAGACATTTTGGAACGAAACTGACCGACACGCTGGAATAATTATTGAGTTTAATTATTATAACAAACTTCTCTCACAACATATAAAATTACATCAAAGCATATACAAATAGTCATAAAAATCAAGGAATTGCTACAAGAAATGATAGACCCACAGTTATGATCTTCCCTCGATGTTTAGCCCACAGTCCCGTTAGGAGAAAGATGATAGCCCAAAGAGTCACAGATGCATATGATTTGGTCTAATATTTTCCCCGTTTTTTTTTTTTTCAAGGTATGGACAGACTGGATATCTCTGCTCTATTCTAAGGGAATTATAGTTAGCAATACTTGCATAAAGAAAGTTAAGACAGCAAAATGGGTGCCAAATTACAACAATAAAGAAACCCTCAGACCTGCATTCACTCTATTTACTCAGCCGTGGCCACGTGCACTCTTGCATACTTACAGCTTTGTTAACAGCATCTGGAAACATAATTTTTAGGACATTCACATACAGAATCGTCAATGGCAGTCTTTGACCAAGAAATCCCCAGTTCCAAAAAGACGGGTTGAATTCTCTGCTTCCGGGAACGATTCCTTGGGTGTTCTTATTTTTCGGATGTCTGTTTAGGTCACATTAAAATTTTCCAGGCACGAACATTAACAATGAGCACAGTGTCAATAGCTTAGGTTTCTAGAAATGAGGAATGTCAGATCGGTGTCTACTTTCAGAAAAGGACTATCTTTGGTCACCACACCACTAGTCAAAACTCCGTCGGAATGTTACTGACGTTAATATGTTACTTGCCACACAGGCTAAAAATGTACTTGAGTTGTTTCTCAGGAAGAATTAAATATGGCGCGATAGGCCTGTTACTTCATTTACCTTTTAAATAACTTGTAAAGATTCTGCACCAAGGCCTTTTAAGGAAAATGTTTTAGTTCTTCACAGATATCCCTCATCAGTACTTAACGCTGGCAAAGTTTTGGGTTAACCCCAGTATTCACTGAATAAAGGAAAAACACATATAAAATAATTATACATACTAGGTACTCGTTATAACTTACATTTTTAAACTGCAAGCGTACAGCTTGACTTATCATTTAAACTTTCCCGTGAAATAAGTTATATAAAAATCAATCATCATGAATTAGGAATACCTACGTATTCCGTCAACACTCATGAGGCATCTAGCATTTATAAGTTAGTTTAGAAAAATTATTCTCGTCTGATTCTTTAGCAGTAAAATTAAATTCCTTAATAGCCGACTGAGTTTAAGCTAGAAATTATAATTTCTGTTTTCCACTGTAACTCGTCACTATAAAATAATACAGACTATGTAAATTAAGCACTCTGCACCAAATCTAACTAGTGAAATATAAAATAAGCGATTATCACTTTAAACACTTTACAAAATATTAGATACTTAATATAATATATTTACCTCAACACAGAACTACAGGTAATCGCACACTTTAGAATTATACGCTGATATATTTATTAGAAGTCTAGAGCTCGGCAAATTTCCGAACAAACTAGGAGCTTCGCTATACAGCTTATTCTATTCACGAACAACCTGTCTACTGCGAATTAGGAGAATGAATGAAAATCTAGTTTCAAACTCCGGTTAATATCTTAAACCAGAACAAAGGGGTCCCAACTTATTTCGCAAAACGAAATAATCTCCCCTTCTCATTAACACCTACGTACCTTAGACGCATGCCGTAACTGCCAGCCGTGCGTCTTTGACACCTACGTCAAGAAAATGGCCCTTCTGAGCGAATGCGTGAGTGTCATGGAAAAACCCAGACTATATGTCCCATTCCAGCACGCTGCATGAGTGTCATATCACACTTCACTCCGAGCGACTAGCCTGAAGAAACGCTGTGTCCGGTGAAAATGTAGACGGTACGTCCCCTTAGGTGGCAGTTACCACACTTCACCGAGCAACTTAGCCGTAAAACTATTTGTCAGATGGAAATCTCCAGACAAATGTCTGCTCTGAGCGAGCCTGTCTGGCGCGATTCACACCTTCCCCGAGCAACTCAGCCAAGGAAACTCGCGTGACAGGTGCAAATGTAGACAATTTGTCTGCTCATCATGTCTGATGGACTGAAATCCCACCTAAAATTATCTCGTGCAAGGTACTGACGCGTTAGGTAATCTACTGCGTTCCTAAATGAGAAAACGAAACGGTAAAGTGAAAATGGGAAATAAAATATTTCTCGCAAACGAACGAATGCGAAAAATACAGGAAAAAGGTAAAGAGTGATAATAAATAGAGGACACGGGTGGAAGAAAGCGAGAATATATAGAAAATTTAATGATCATAAAACTCTCTGTGACATACCCGACGCTGAATTAAACACATTTTCAAGAACAAATCTACCCGACGAAACAGATTTACAATTGACTAATCTGCTCGTCTCTGAACTAAACATATTTACATTGGACAAGTCTACGCATCGCTGAATTAAACAAATTTACAATTGACAAATCTACCCATCGCTGAGCTAAACAGATTTACAATAGACAAATCTACCCGTCGCTGAACTAAACAGATTTACATTGGACAAATCTACCCGTCGCTGAACTAAACAGATTTACAATAGACAAATCTACCCGTGGCTGAACTAAACAGATTTACATTGGACAAATCTACCCGTCGCTGCACTAAACAGATTTACATTATACAAATCTACCCGTCGCTGCACTAAACAGATTTACATTGGACAAATCTACCCGTCGCTGAACTAAACAGATTTACATTGGACAAATCTACCCGTCGCTGAACTAAACAGATTTACATTGGACAAATCTACCCGTCGCTGAACTAAACATATTTACATTGGAGAAATCTACCAGTCGCTGAACTAAACAGATTTACATTGGGCAAATCTACCCGTTGCTGAACTAAACAGATTTACATTGGACAAATCTACCCGTCGCTGAACTAAACAGATTTACATTGGACAAATCTACCCTGTCGTGAAATATTCTAATCCACATATATAAATTATCAGGTAAATGTAAAGCCTAACACATAACTTCGATAAAAGGAAAGAAGAATGGTAAAGAACAGTGCTGTCCCAATGACTCTACTCGAAATCCCCCTTGTTTTCTCCTTCGTCTGCAAATTGTAACGTTTCACGTTGATAGTAAAAGCCTTCTGCAGCATACACGCGTTTCCCCAACACAATAAAATGTGTACTCCATTGCTAAGAAAAACCTTGAGATACGCAAGTTGACCTAGATTTAAAATTCCATTCATGTCGTTTTATACACTACGTTGCCCAAAAACGAAAGACAGATGGACTAAAGATAGAAAGAAAGGGAGAGGCTGAAAGCCGGAACGCATGCAACACTAAACACGCGTCTCGCTATACAATTACTACCATCACGCGTGTAAGGCCACTAGCACTAACTTTTTTCAAATCGACAGTGATAAAAAACACTACCCAGATGAGAGTTAGGTTTTAAAAACTTACAAAACGCTTATTGGGAAACATGACATTCTACTGTTTTGTCTAAAATCCTGACATTAGTCTGACAGTACAGCAGGACAGGTGGCGGTTCTAAACATAAAAAATAAAAAAACTACACGACTATCCTAGAAAATGCATATTTTGAACGCAGCCACTTAGCTCCTTTAAATTTGTATATTTGGGTTCCTTAGGACTTGCTGACAAAGAATATGTTAAGTGTTACGCAAATAGTCTAGGAATTACCAAATTATAGCCAAAAGAAATAGTGAGGGATGTCAGACAACACCCAAATCAGAATCGCTCAGTCGCAGATTTTCACCCCACCATTGTACGGGAAATGGGTCTCCATGTTAAATCCGATTTGATTGGAGCGCAAGAAATGTAAGGCTAAACACGATTAGTCGGGCTATAAATACTATCTTGTGTTGTCAGGGGAAACGTGAGTAGGAGTACTTTTTTTGAAAAGCTGTGTAAACATGGCATGATTGGTTAGACCTGCCAATATAGTCAATTAGAGGCGTCAGGTCACCACCACATTTGCAAATAAACTTACTACAGAACCAGTGCGTTGAGCACCAGTGCATGTTTTTATAAATAAAAGCCTGGGACATCGGCAGATCGAAATTGTGCTATATTCATTGCCAGTCAACGTAATTCTGTGTTATTTCCATGAATTGTGGTAAGCTTGAAATATTTGACATCTTTTTAATGAAAATTGAATGTAAATTGATAATTTATGTCTGTATATATGTGTGGTTCAGTAGCGAACAGGAGGTAAAGCCTATATAATGCTCCAACCTGAAAAGAAGGTGTCGGAGGAAAGTAAAACTACATGGAATTGCCAAACAGTACACTGACACCTATCTTATCGACTAGAAAGAAATAATGCTGGAATTGCAGAGGCGTAGTAACCATTAGGGAGGAATATACTGGTGAAAATTGTTTCAGATGAAGATAGCAGTTGGCCTACCGCTCTGAACTCAGTGTTTGTTATGTATTGTGCTCAGTGTAGAAATAGAGTATAAATTAGTTCTGAAGTAGGAGGTACAACCTTCTTGTTTCAGGGACTGTGGTCCTAAAGTTATTGAGCAGCACCTGGTCAGAGCTTTGCTGAATCCAGAGGCGGACAGCATACTCCTTGGTCCATATAGCAAACAGTGAGGTGTCTCCAGAACAGGGGAGCAATCGAGCAGAGGAGTCTTTTCCTGCCGCCATCACGAAAGATAAGCCTATGTGGCCAGCGGAGCTCAACATTATGTAACCCCATCTTAAACTGACATTGTATAAAAATAAGAGGGGAAATTAATTGTTTTAATGAACGGAACTGAGAACATCTCCAATACTAGTTCCAACAGAAACAAACACTTGAAGTCATGATGACAAATAACAACATAGCTTGAAAAAACAACACCAGTATTACCTCATATTACTACTACACAACTGACACACATAGGATAAGATTAATAAAATATGTCACTACAAGATTCATATTGATAAATTCTGTACATATAACTTGTAATTAAAATTGATTGTGATTCCTGGTTTACTTTGTATTTGAATCAGGACACATATATATTAATGAACAGTACTTAATACATATTGATATTTGAAAATTTACCAGTGACTCATTTAAGATAGTCTTATAGAATGGTACATGTGTGTGAGTGTCACAGTGTTGTCACGTGTGGTGGAATAAATTAAATTGTTTTTCTGTCTGTTGTTGTTGTGACTTACACTTCATCATATACATACCCTAGACATTCAACGTAGTCATCACAATATTCCAGAATAATTCTGACTGAGGTATAAATATGTGGTAGCAAGTAAGGTCATCTGTAATACACTACCCTTATTAGATGCAGATACCTTCACAGCTGATCTCAGTCAGTACACTAAGTCCCCTATAAATATTTATAACATCCAACTTTACCACATACCCGTCGCTGAACTAAACAGATTTACATTGGACAAATCTACCCGTCGCTGAACTAAACAGATTTACATTGGACAAATCTACCCGTCGCTGAACTAAACAGATTTCCAATAGACAAACGTGGGGACAACTAACAAAGCACTCATTGTCTGTGGTTTCCCCAATGACCAGGCCATCAGCATTATCACCATTGTCACTCGCGCTCCTTACGAGGCACGGGGCCCCCATTGCAGCTGGCCTCTGACAGGAAGCCTACACCAAGCAATCACATGTCCGTCCCTACAGTGGTGATTTCTGTGGTAATTAGTTTTACCTGATCCGGCTGCCAGCTCCTTGCACAACTTCATATTAGTCGCCTGGTACGACATGCCTGAGAGAACAGTAGTCATATTCTTTATTTGTCAATTCAGAAGCCCCCTGGAAGTACACGTGTAATGACCATGTGCTATGGGACAAATCAGATAAAAATCATACACGTATGTAAGTTTACGTATGTTTGTAAATGTTTATGCGTGTATTATGTTTGTTTATGAGTAGGTGTTTTCATGCATGCTCCTTTGTATTTCTGTCTATGTGTGTACGTATATGTGCATGATTCCGCGTATGTACGTTTGTGCATATTTGCAGGCAGGTGTAAATCTACATCATTCGTGTGTGTATGCATGCACGTAGGCTTACAAATCCATTGTATTCTAAAGACTGCCTGCTACAAAATAAAACTGTACTGAATCACGGACACCCTCTTAGTGATACTTCGTCAAGAGCCCACGCCAAATACTCCGGGGGCTGACAAAAACTGCAGTGTTTTGATTCTTCATGGTGCCCTGAACTTTCTCCAAAGCGCTTCCACTCTCATGTCCAGGCCCATTCGGCCGCCACAGCAACCCTGCAGGAAAGGCGACTACGCTTGGGCGCTTCTTGTGTCTCCAAGAAACGTTTCTTTGTCTGCTGGCTTTTGTCCTTCGGATTAAGAGTGTCTTGCTCGATTCTCCCGCGTTCGGAAATGGCTGCTTGTCGATGTGGACTAGGCGAAATTTTGCCTTGCGGGTGAAGATCGTAGATTCATTCTACGGTCGCGGGTTCTCGCTTCCATTCAACAAACGTTAAAAACTTGGGGCACACGGCCCGACCCCTTGCTGAGTCGACTCAATGACTCCAGGGTGCGGGATGGGCGTTTGTTTATACAAGGGTTCGATCAATCCTGCTCACCTTCTGATTACCCCCTCCCCCCTATTTTTTCCCAAGCTAAAGCAACGAGTCACATGTTTTCCTTTTTTTCAGATCTCTATTTTTGTCATCCTCTCTATTCCTTCTACTACCTTACACATGCCAGAGTTTGTATCAAAGTTATGTTATCCACTTTTATGTCCGGAAGGCAGGATGGAAGCAAAAGATTTCATTTTTTTTAAATACATGGGCTAAAAGAACACAACAACAACGAGTACATGATTCTTCACTTTAAAAAAAAAAATGTCCTTTTGAGTATCGAGTATTTTGAAGATTAGTATCACATCTTGTCACCAGGGATTCACCGTCGTTTCATCTTTTTACCGATGCCTCCAAGAGAGGAATACAAAAATTCACTTCCAACGAGAGTCCCCAGTCTATACTGTAGAGGTTGTATTCACGCGGTAACAGAATGAGACACTGAAGGACTATTCCTCCTGTTCAAAGATCCCCTTTTTGTGATTGAGATTTGTCGCTGAGATTCTAACTCCACAAATTCCTTTCAGCAAACTCGAGCGTCCCTTGTGGTTTTTTGGAGAAGAAGGCAGAAAAGATAAAACGGTGCTTCCGACAAAAATCGTCAACCGCTGGAAGTTTGTCCAAGCGGCGGAACGAGATGGGAATGAATAGCAATAGAAAACGTGAATAGCGCGCGGATACACCTCTCATAAATTGATATAATTTATGGTCTTTCTTAACTCACTACTCTAACTTCTATCTCAAAGCAGGACCCCTTCGAGCCCGAGGCGGTAGGCTGAATGTAATATAGATGTAGCTGAGTCTAAGAGAGTGCCAGAGAGACGGGCAGATAGGCAGGGAGACGGAGAGAGAGCTTCGTAGGTTTACACCGTTGAATAAATTCAATTTAAACTCTCTCAATTGTCGGCCGTGTATCCGTAGATCATGCCTGAAGGGGCTGATTCCTATCTGGTCCAGTGCAGAGCCGACTAGACATTGTCAAAACAGTTGAGCTGAGCGCCGTTGATGGACATACAATAGGCCAGGGATCTAAACTCAATAGAAACGAGACCTGCGCTTTCCGTTCCGAGCTAGAACACGGAAAGTCCAACAACAATAGCTATAGCCAGCCACTGCATTGATAGTATTCTCCTTCATTGTACTGTAAACCACCCCACTTCAAGGCGGGGATTAAAGTAAATAAAAGCAACTTAGCTCTTTCATTTTGGTTGCACCACTCCTGGTTAGATCAGTAGAAATACAGTGTAAACACAGTTTCTGTGACGTGTAAACTGTGATATACTATGCAATAACCAGACGTGTTTGATTGTGATGTACTGTTGGACACTTTTAATTGGGGTTTACTATTGGACACTTTTAATTGGGGTTTACTATTTGTGTCATAAGTAGATACTTTTGATTGTGATTTACTATTGGACACTTTTAATTGTCATAAACAAAACACATAAATTCCGACGGCATCCTCAGAAGAAAAAAATAAAATGAAAAATGTTTCTCCAAAACATTTTTAGCTCTTAAATTCATCGCATAAATACGTTGTAACGTCTCCCTTCCTCTGTGCTGTGAGAGGGTAAAAAATATTTTTTTTTTAAGTTGTCAAACAGCGAAATTTTTAACTCCACGAAGTACGCTTGTCAGATCTCTTTGATCGTCTGCTTGGGTTTATCCCGGTAAATTTCTTCCACAAGCTTAAGATGTCGTACAGAAAGATTCTATATCTGAGTGCAGGTTTGTCGTCGCCATCTGCCCGGGAGGGAGGGGAAGGAGGAAGCAGGGGAAAAGGGGGGGGGGGAGCCTGGAGTGAGCTCGAAGTAGATATTTATAAATTTTAAGCTAGGGGGTTGAAGATATGTACATATATACATCGTGTATGCGCAAAAATATAAATAAACACATTCATACACACACACACACATATATATATATATATATATATATATATATATATATATATATATATATATATATATATATATATATATATATATATATATATATATATATATATATATATATATATATATATATATATATGAGAAAAGAAATATCTACAAATTCTTATGTGCATGCGTGCATATATACATACAGTTATCTTGCGTACATACATATGTGTATGCGTAATACCACATAAATACATGTTACAAATATAGGAAACTAAGAACCATAGATCCAGATCTCCAGAACGACCTAGAGTCCGCTGGGAGGACAACATTAGACAATCTCTGAAGGACCGGGGATTAGATTGGAACCAAGTCAGGAGGAAGACAGCCGATAGGATAGTATGACGCTCCCCTCTGTCAAATCTCTACATTCCAAGGTAGAAGAGGAAAAACTAAGTAAGTAAGGAGTAAGTTAACACATAATACAAACATACTAAAACATAAGTAGTCTTAAAATGTACTAAAAGTGCTGGATCTCGATGTAACATGCATATTCAATGTTTCTATACGGCGTATACAACAGACAGTCATAGCTCTCAAAAGGGGGGAGAAGAGGAGAAAATAGTACCAATTCACCCTACCAGGCAGTGCGTAGAAGACAGCTAAGGAAGGATGGGCACATGGTTGGCATCCTCATCCTGTAAAAACTTGAAGCTAAATGAATTTGAACGACATGAAGAAATCTCCCACAGCGTGCAATTCAGATAACTGAACCCAGACATCCATGAGTAAGGAAGGTTCTCTAATAAGGAGATTTATAATGAAGCCAAGAGAAGACAAAAACACATGGAAAAGGGAACTGAAGATAGACATGACCGGGATAAAGGGGGCATGGAAAGATCTGGAACGGGGGATATATGACATGAAGGTTTGGCATGATTTTGTTGAAGGCCGTTGTTGCGAAGGGTGTTAAACGTTTATTATAATGATGATGATGACAAAAACATAACAATGCAAACAAATAGACAGGCGGATTGCCATATAGATAGATAGATAGATAGATAGATAGATAGATAGATAGATAGATAGATAGATAGACAGACAGACAGACAGATAGATAGATAGATAGATAGATAGATAGATAGATAGATAGATAGATAGATAGATAGATAGATAGATAGATAGATAGATAGATAGATAGATAGATTAGATAGATAGATAGACAGACAGACAGACAGACAGACAGACAGATAGATAGATAGATAGATAGATAGATAGATAGATAGATAGATAGATAGATAGATAGATAGATAGATAGATAGATAGATAGATAGGCGGACAGACAGACAGACATATCTGTAACGTAAAAGCACACACTGGCTCCAAATCTACAAAGTTGTCGAGAATGTTAAACCCAGTTGCTTTACTCGTGACTAAGAGATTTATCCTAGCTTCGCCCCTGACGCTTTTACGGTCTCACACCCAGACGTAGATAATACTTAATCCCAAGTCGACAAAATCTAACACGTAACTTCACGCGTAAGATTTTGTTTTTTAACTATAGACGGGTAACAACATTCAAATATGAAGATATGTTGTACGTATGTAAGATAGATTGTACGTATGTAAGATAGATTGTACGTATGTAAGATAGATTGTACGTATGTAAGATACGGGATAGAAGATTGTGTTAGAGAAAGAATTGAAAATGAAGAGATGGGGGAAAGAGATCCTCATGTTCTCTAGATATAATTGTGTAAGAATGTCTGGGACGGGGAGCCGGGATTGATATTAACTTTAAACACAGTCTCAGGAAGAAGAAAAAAACGGAGACATGCTGGGCATGATTGTCGTACAGCAGGATGAGAAGTGAGACCGGACCGATTTATAGAGCTTTCCATGAAGCCGACTTTCCGGAGCCGGAGAGACAAAATGGGTCGTTAATCTGTTATATTCTTGTCGTTTGCTTTCTCGTTATGATGTCTATAAAACGTGGGCATCCTTCATTTTCTCTAACACTCACGTTCCTACTGCAGTACCTGCTATGTGATTACGTTTTTAAAACAATCGCGCGCTGAATTGACTAGTTTTTTTAAGAAGAGTTTGGATATTAATGTTTTTTTTATGAGCCTGCGGTACACGATATTAAAACACGGTCTAACGAGAGTTTGCTGATTGGTTTGGTTTCATATGTGCAGCAAAGTCTCGGGTTACGGTGGTCTCGACTTACGGCAACCCGCCGATACGAAAGAGCACATAAGACCGATTAGTTTTCAGTTTCAATTCAATTTCAATTAATTGTTAACTACTGTCCACTAGTTCTTCACAAGAGTTGACAAACCACCAGAAGCAGCTTCTGCAGCTTCAGGATGGATCATTATCGTTGGCCGGAACTGCTGATGTTTTCGCGTACAGCAGGAATACAATGACATGAAAAATATTTTTAGTTTAAATAGTTTGTGTCGGCAACCAGACGATACGTCATGGCCTCGAAGCCCAGCTTCTGCAGAACTGAGTGGAACTGTCCTAGTTTCGATAGTCTGACCTTGTCTGAAGAATGGGAGAAGGCCGGCTACCACGACAAACATTGGAAACTAATAGCCAGGAATCCAGACCTCCAGAACGACCCAGTTCGCTGGGAGGACAACATCACAAATTCTCCGAGGGACCAACTGGCCTAGAGTAAGGCCAAAATTAAGACAAGACGATAGGATATCACGGTGCACTCTCTCTGATGAACCTCTACACCCAGAACGAAGAAGAACGACTAAGTAAAGTGACTGTACTTTACTGCATTGTCATTATCAATAAGCTTTATGTTCTTTGTGGTAAAATAAATTTTATAAAACCTTATGTTATTTTTTTATCAACAGACATTTAAGAATATTTGTCGTACGTACAAATTCCGATTTAACGTACTCGTTCCTAACTCGAGACGTTAATGTACTTAATTTACCATAAAATCATCGCTGTGGTTGGCGGGTTTTGAAAATTTAGTTTTCATTCTACCAGCGTGAAGCCGTCGATTATTTTAAAGTGAGTGTCGTTGTGGCTGTAAGTACTTATTGTTCTGATGGGTGATCAAGCGATATAACGCGTACAACAAATGCTGCGAAACTCTGTGATAGCTGTAAAGGTGTTAGATCGCGCCAAGAAAACTACCAATACCAAACGATATAGTTTTTTTTTTAATGTGTGGACATGCGACCTAATATAATCGGCTTTCCTTCTGTCTAGGCTGAACCGGACACACCTCGCCATAAAAGGGCAAAATTTATACCAAGAAAAAACAAACAAACACACACACACCACAGTAAGTGCCTGAGGCGCGCTAGAAGTCCGTTGCACGGCTATTTCTCTTCAAGATTTCTTCATGCTAGCTGATGGACACTAGCAGTCCTTTTCAGGGTTTGGCGTTTGTCAACGATGCATTGAATTCAGACTTTTTTTTTTTTAAACTGGCAATTTCCCTCTGATACAAACAAAAAAGACCTCTGCCCATGACTGAAAGAAGTGTGTCCTGTCACAAGAGCTAAACACTTCACATTAAAAAAAAAAGGAAATTCTTCTGCCATATATATGTTTAAAATTGGGTTTACTTGTGGCAGTGTATGAAGTAAGACAAGGCATAACTAAATGTAAAGCCACAGGGTGTCTTCGACGCTTCACGTTTTTAGTGTGGCGCCCAGTTTTGATTTTCTTCGAAGTTTTTACTTATCCCCTTGTGCGTTCATGGAAGCTCTACGGAAACAAAGAGCGGAATAGCCATAGCTCCATGGGTCACTGTTGAAGGCGATCTTCTCTGTTGTTCTGGAACATTCAATTTGACAACAATGTTCCATATAATGTCAATAAAGTGGTTATAAATTCTGGCCATGTTAGTTGAGTTCTTATATGGTTTCATTCAAGATTTTCATCGTGTCAATTGGTGTTGCTTTACGCGAATGCGGGGTGGGGTAGAAAAACGTGTGAGCAAACATTTGAAAGTTGCAATGATATTGAACTTGTAATTCCATTGACGTGATAAGTCGGTTCATTGAGTCCATACATTTATTCACAGTGATACATACATGATGATCAATTCCAATAGGGGTAGAACGTAAGTCCATATAAGTCATGCATAAATTAATCAACAACGTAGACTGCTGGTTATGTGTCAATGTCCGTTATGAGGATACAATGCAGTATTGTCGTCAGAACATCACAGCTATATGCACGAGCAGATAGACATGGCTACCTGCCGACAGTGAGACTGCGAGTCTGAATAATTCATAAGAATTTGACGATTATTCTCATCCTTCTGAGGATTCTAGTTAAATACTAACCTCCAATAATTTCCCTCTTATATAGAGTTTTAGGACTGACCCTGATCCATCAAAAAATGCACATAAAATGGCTATATCCTGCCATTAAATTGGAAGGTTAGAAAAAACGCAGCTATTCAGCTTGGCGGTCAAGTAACAAAGGGTAGCGTTTCTTAGTTACCGACTGTGTCCTAAACAACGCTATACACGTCATAATCGATCGTGTATGAAGCGTTCAGTAATTGAAACATCTATCGCAATATATTAAATGTCTTAACCTTTACAATTGCACGTCTGGTAACCTTTAGCAGACGGCGTTAATATCATATACCGTAACAATTCCCTGTACACCGGGGAAAAAAAAAATCGATAGATTTTTTTTCAATATCTATCCGACTTAACAATTTTTCAAAAAAAATTAACACAATTGTGACATATGGCCGACGATGTTCTGAGTAGAACCGTGTTGCGGTCGTGTCAACTAACTATTTGTCATAGTCATCTAACATAAATCACATTATATATCAATATTATACATATTATTATATCAACTAAATAAATGTCCAATGTTAATAGTGAATGATAAAATTAAATTAAAGTAAGGTCTGTCGTATTAGTATGTCATATAGGAATTAATTTGACTAATTAAAATTAAATTAATTAATTAAATTAAGAGTTAAATTATTAAGGTTCTAATGTAACGCGATGTTATGAGAGAAGAAAAAGACAAAATAAGTGAGAAGAAATAGAAAGAAATTCGAATATAAGTTTTAACTTAATTGTGTGTGTTAAGTGTTAGTGAATAATAACTATCTAATTTAATTAACTAAATAACGTATAGGTAAAAAAAATATTAACCTAATACTTGTGTGAGATTTATTTTCTCTTTTCATAATTTCTTCTTTTTATATTTCGTTCTCTTTTTTGTTCTTTCATTTCATTTTTTTCTCACATTTCATTTTATTGATAATAATTCAATTAAGAAGTTAAGTTAACTAATTAATTAGTATAGGATATGATGATCCATCCGTAGTCTTGATCCTGATGAATTTTTTTAGGCAAAAATGTTCAAACGTTTACGTTGGACAGAAATGTCATTTATCCCAGCATCCAAGAATTAAGTGCACCTTGATTGTCTTGTAGTTCAATTCTGTGATGCATATAGTGTATATAAAGTTTAAATTGAAGGCAAGGTTAGTTCCTTTATAGTTGATACTTCGTTCAATCCAATGTAGTGCTGATTGAAATAGTTTAAGAGTGTCAATGTTGATTATTCGTCGTCAATAGGATTACGTGACAATGCATCTGCCACACAATTTTCAGTGCCAGGAATATGTTCAATGGAGAACTCGAATGGCTGTAGGATGATTGAATATCTGGCGAGTTTCTGGCTTTTATGATTCGATCGACGCAAGGATGCTACAGCACGTTGGTCCGTCTGTATGGTGAAGGGAGCACCGAGCAAGAATTTTTCAAGTTTGGTTATTGCCCAGATCACAGATAAAAGTTCCTTGTCGACTGTTGAATACTTCGTTTCTGCCGGCTTCAGCTTTCTTGATATGTATAAGGTAGGATGTAGAATGCCATCATGGTTCTGGAGCAGGCATGCACCAATGCCGTAGTTACTAGCATCTGTTCGTAAGAAAAATCTTTTGGAAGCATCGGGAAGTCTTAAAATTGGTTCATGCGAGAACAAATTTATAATTTTGTTGAAAGTTTCATTGCATGTACCAGTCCATGTCACCTTCACCGGCATATCTTTTTTTAACAATGAAGACAATACAGCCGTGATGGATGACAAGTTTGGTATGAATCTACTGTAATATTGAACAAGTCCTAACAAACTCCTGACCTGTTTCTTCGTCTGAGGAACTGCTATGTTTAGAATTTTGGAGACTGTACTAGGTAACGTTCGGATATATCCCGATCCAATGATATGTCCCAAAAAGGTTATCTCATTACACGCGATTTGCACCTTTGTAGGTTTAGCAGTTAGATGATAATTCCTTAGAGTATCGAAAACATATCTAAGTCCCGAAACATGTTCCTCAAACGACGAACTAAACAAGCATATGTCGTCAATATATGTAATAACGTCTGGTGACCTTTAGCAGACGGCGTTAATATCATATACCGTAACAGTCACGTCGTAAGAAATGATTAAAATGAGGCTGCGCGTGGTGCTGACAGTCATTATACAAAACAAAGTGGTATGAAAACCACCATTATAAGAGAACAGGAATAGCTTTTACGCGGTTTCTTGTAAAGGGGGGGGGGGGGCACTACAGCGGGGCCATCGTGCTAATTGAGTACCGAAAAAGGAAAAGAAATGAAACCAAAAGAATATTATAAAGACCACATTACACGTGCTGGCGCCTAAGTCTTGTGGACGGCTGCTAAAACAGGTCAGTGTACGTCTGAGTACTGAGATCATTGTAGTGGAGACACAAAACATACATGGAAGTAACACTTCCGGGAAACCACGAGAACATTATAACAATTTGTCAGTCAATAAATTCATCGCCAGGGCAAGGGAGCCGCGCTGGTGTAATGGCTTCGGCGTTGTACTGGCGACCAGGTGTTCATGGTTCAAACCCGGGCGTCGGCGTTTGAAGAAATGTTTACGGCCGGAAATTTGACTGAATAGCCTGAACGGCTCCTGTGATAAACCCTCTGTGGATGGGAAGGAGCGAAGCTCCTGACCGGGTTGGAAGGAAAGTCCTCAGGTTCCCCAGCCTCGCAATGACATGTCATTGGGCCGAAGGGGCTGAAAGCCCAAGTGCCGCTGGTTAAGGAAAAAAAAAAAAAAAAAATCGCCAGGGCAAAACATACATGGAACAACCCCTTCTGGGACACCACAAGAACGTTATAGCAACTTGTCAGTCAATAAACTCATCGTCATAGCAAAACATACATGGAAGTAACCCATCTGGGAAACCATGAGAACATTATAGCAACTTATCAGTCAATAAACTCATCGTCCGGGCAAAACAAAAGTGAAGACGCTCAGAACAGATTTTGAAAAGTAAACAATTAATTATTGTAACCGTTTGAAGCAATTAGTTTTACATTTATGATACTGCCGTGAGGCAGTTAAGTATTAGAGACTTCACTGCACTAGGTCCAAAATGTAGATCCGCCACTGTGTGTTTGCGTGCGTGTTTGAAAGTTTTGCAAGATGAATAACCATAACATCTCTTCGGTGGTTTGTTTTGTATATATATCCTGTGTAGCCAAGTTTTTAAATAGCCTTATTATTTTGTATTCATAATCTACAAAACCCAAACCTGCTGAAACGAAATAAAAATATTGAACATCTGAGCCAGAGGACATCTTTGTTTAAAGTTTGAGCACGCTGCGAGGAGTGTACGTGTCATTTTCTCCTGTCTGCCCGCTCCGGGAGCAGCGCCCAGGATCGGAAATGAAGGAAGCAACCAAAGACGCCGGTTTGTTAGCCATTCGCAGCGGCGGGACAAGCCATTTCCGCGTTGGACGTTCTTGAGGAAGCGGGTACATGACTACAGAAAGGAGCCAGCGTCTTCCATCAGAACTTGTAAGCATGGTTTGGACGGTGCCGAGGGTGGCAAAGAAGGTGTGAGACGTGAGTGGTTTTATTTGTCCTCGGACGGGTTTTGGGTGTGCATTTAGTGCGTGCGTGTGTGGTAGTTTGGATGGTGGAGAGGTCCGTGTACAATAGGTTACGTGAACAAAAATGGCGAACATACAGAACGAGAAAATATATTGAGAGATACAGAAAGCAAAATTGGGAGGGAACGGTGTGTTTGTTTAGTTTAAATATTTTTTTTTTGCCACTCCGTCTATTCTCTTCTCTTTATTTATTTGGTACTCCCTGACGCTGGAAAAAGAGTGATTAATTTTTATGGTCATTGTGAATGGTGCAAAAATAAAACGGACATTGAAGAAGCAGTTAGAAGACAAAATTGAGGATCTTCAAATGTGAAACTAAGGAAGAATGAGATGCATCACACAGAAGGAGAAGGCAACAAATGCAGAAGTTATTAAAAGCTAGAAGAGAAAACAGAATTAATCAATGAGATAAAAATTACACATATTAATTATTTGATCGCAACACCTTCTTCAAAACCACAGTAGAAGGATACGATGCAGACAAACGAGCTAAATAAAACCAACACTATAAGTAAGAAGATAACATCAAGATAT
The DNA here is from genome assembly GCA_024509875.1 of Oreohelix idahoensis. Taxonomy (NCBI): domain Eukaryota; kingdom Metazoa; phylum Mollusca; class Gastropoda; order Stylommatophora; family Oreohelicidae; genus Oreohelix; species Oreohelix idahoensis. The sequence goes on from JAMPIV010003811.1 coordinate 48,340, forward strand.
GGACAGGAAGAAGTATATCACAACGTACCAAAAAGCAAGAGACAGACAACGTTTGAGGGTTATTGCAGCATATCTACTATGCGGATATGGCAGCTGATATGATATGAAATATGCCGATCTCGCCTGTTCTAAGGTATTCCATCTGAGCCGGTGATCGTACTGACTAAACAAGCGATTCATGACAGGCATTGGATTAGAAATACTGATCTAACGGGATCGATACATTTCAGAAATTTTAAAAAATAAATTGTACTTCTTGTGGGAGCGTCCGTTTGACAGAGTGGTTAGAGCGCCGGTCTCTCGCGGCAAAAGTGCCGACTCATGGTATCCACACGCTCCAGTCTACCCAGATGTAAATTGGAACCAAACTTTGCTCTTGAATTAAGGAAGCAAAATGCACAGAGGAAGGGAACTAGTCACCTACCTCTCAATGCTGGACTTTGTATAGTGAAGTCTAGCACTTCCCTCCCCTACGGCAGTATCTGCTATGGGATTACCTTGACCTTTACTTCTGGGGGTGGGTGAAATCTCTGGTCTCATGAATATTATGTTTTTTGCACTATGAACATTTCATACCCGGGATCTATTTGAGTGGCCATTTTGTCTTGTGGAGTTCCCGAAAACGAGGCACCAGCATCTGTCCATTTCAGGGTCCTATCGTTTTATTTATTCATTTATTTATGTATTACTTATTTCTCACTTCCTTTTCTGTTGTAGTTTGTTTGTCCCTGGCTAAAGTCTTGTGATCGTTACGTAACCAATTATCTTTTTCCGCTGTCCAAGTAAAACGCAAAGCCTATTCTCGTTTACCGCGCTACAAACATCGGAGCACCGGTTTTAACATTTGAAATACTCAACTTTTTGACCGTCTTGTTCAGAGATCTACTGTAAGTCATATTATTTATTATCTTCAAGCTAGAGTGTGCAAATTAATGAAGAAAACAGATTTACCAAAGAAAACAGATGCCAATGAGCTGTGTCACGAACATTATTTATCTAGAACCATGAACTACGTAGTCCCATAGTAAACATTGCCGTAGGGATTGAAGTGTACATACTTCATTATAACACGTCCGGCTTTATGACGCTGCGATGGCCGGTTTCTGTCTTCGCTGCCTTTACCTTCTCAAACTCAAAAACAAAGTCGGGTACCAACGTACAGCTGCGTAGGTTAGTTGGAACGTAACGCTACCGAGTTTCGAACCAAGTAACTTTGCCTCGAAATGTAAGTGCTATAACCACTCGACGCTCACTTGAACTACGTATACGTTACAAATAAGTGGATTCTGCTAATTTTGCTAACTGTCTGGAGCAAGTATTTCCAAATAGACAAGAAATCAAAATTATAAACAGATAGATGTGTATCTCCACAACAACTATCGCAACTTTTAGATGTGTATCTCCACAACAACTATCGCAACTTTAGTTTGGGATATAATCGCAAAACTATAAATCTCGCCAATGTTATGTTTCTTATTCTCGCACCTGCGTGACGTCACAGAAACACGTGTCTCTTACCACTACCTTCAAGCAGAAGAAAAAAAAAATGTCAAACACACAGAAAGAATTTCATGATGGAAGAGAATTAAAAAAAAAGGAGCAACCATTGTCAAAGTTGGCCCGTGTAGTTTCCCCAGGGGAGGGGGGTCTCTAAGGATATAAAGAAAGAAAAGGGCTACCACCCCCTCAGGTATGTCGTAAAAGGCGCCTAATGAGGTTGTGTAGGGCGGGCAACATTATCACGTAGATTAAACTACAGCAGAAACAGCCGCGGCAAGAGCAAGTGAATTCTTTGTACAGGCTTCCTGGTGACTTGTTGCATCTGTGGTTCTCTGCTCAATGGTGATCAAAAAGGCAAATGATGACGATTGGCAAAAATGAGATAACGTCTACAGCAGGCAGACATCACAAATTGAACATTGAACATTGAACATTCAACATTGAACATTCAACATTGAACATTGAACACTACGTTACAAAGCCAAACTGCTTTTCAGTTATCTAACCTCCTGCATATCCAATAACCCCGATATGTCGGATAACCGTTACATTCGGATAACAGTTACATTCGGATAACTCCTACATGCGGTGTAACCCCTAAATGTCCGTCCAAGTTTAGCACATGGTTTTCTATTTGGGGGGGGGGGGGGGGGGAGAGAAACAAGGGGCTGTAGCCTTTATATTTAAGAAGAATAGATTCGAAACACCTAGGATAGAAGAGTAAGTGATTGTAATTTCTATTTCCCTAGCTGTACCTCTCTTTCTTTTTTTTTTAACTTTAAGAGACGTGATTTCCCCCTTTTATCTCTTTTTTTATTCACTTTATGAAAAGTGATCATTTCTGTTTTTCCCCATCCTTTTTCTTAAATATGAAGAAATTGGCTTGGAAAAACAAAATATTCACAAAAAGGTTGAAAAAAAATACAGGGGACAAGAGAGCGGGGGAACTAAAGAAAGTGGTCTGCACTGATGTCCCTGTACAAATACAAAGTTGGCACTAGATGATTCGGGTCAAAGAAAATTAATTTTTTTAGAACCACTGTGCAAACTCCTACTTCCCACTTGTTTCTGACCTGTTCTTATTATTCTGGCAAACTTTACACGCACTATGCACACTATGTCTTTAAATAAAATAACAAAGCGCAAAAGGGGCTTTTTTCCTTACAAGAAATCGGCTTTTGATTAACTACTATAGTTCGCAGATAGTAATGCATTATTTACTACTTTGTATTAGTAGTTTATTCCGAAATAAACATATTACAGGCAGAAAATACGGGTTTTCATTACCTCCCCGAGTAGATAAACTGTTTTCTTATCACAGATGGGTGATATACAACTCCGCTAGTTTCCACACAACCGCGAAACTTTCATCACATTTCTTTAACATATTTTCAATTTTTGTTATCCTTTTGTTATGAACCGTGACGCATACAAAACATAGACCGAACACTGAAGTTGACAAACGTCGAGAAAAATAGATGGGTGGAACAGAGTACGACCTGGCCAGAACAAATTGTTCTTTCAAAAAAGTTGGTAAGGAAACACTGAGCCAGTGTTCACCCACACGAGCAAACACGAAATCTGGTGATATAATACTCACATTATTTCATAGACGTGAGCAGCTCTCTGTTGACAGGCCAAGCTTCTGAAGAATGCACGGTGGGGGCTACTTTTTGTCGCGAATTCCTTTGATACGTGGCTGTTACAATGATTATTTGCAATCCAAACAGCGAGGGCCGTTTTCAAAGAGTCGACGCATGAACCCTTCAGCAATTTCAAAAAATAAAAATAAAAAAGGACCGAATTCGCACAGACGCAGGTTGCTGCCGAATGTTTCATCTGGCGTACCGAGCTTTGGCGACACGGAGAAGAAAAATAAACGTGTACAAGTGGTGCTCAATACTGTTAGCTTTTTTTTTCTTCTTCTTCTAGGAACAAGAGATGAATAAGTTTGTGAAGAAGCAGGGTTCGAAGATGAAGGCCATTGGTGTGGAAAAAAAAGGAGATGGTGTATTTCTATAGGTGCTTATCTTTCGAGATCGATTGTACTTACGTGTATATTGTGGAAACCGGCTTTCAGCGTAGCCCGTCGGATGCTGGTAAGAAACACGCGAGGAAACAGAAGGAACTCCGGATGAACACAAAACTACGCATACACTTGAAACAGTAAGAGAACAAAAATATAACGAGACATGAACACACAGCTTGTGCAGAAATACAGGGATACACAATATAGCACAAAGCAAAGACAAATAATAGCTTGTAGATATTCAACATAAATAGATAAGTTGTAGTTCTGACCATAAACGATGGCGACTAACGATCCGCAGGAGTTGCTTCGATAACTCTGCAGGCACCTTCCGGTAAACCAACGTATTTTGGTTCCGTGGAAAGTATGGTTAAAATTAAGCGGACTGTCTCGAAAGACTGTGAGTGGTGTTTCCGCTTACGGGCCCTCCCAGTTTTGAATTGCGAGACACGGTGGCGTGTCTGTTCGGAAGGTGCTCACACCGACATTCCTCTCCACCTTCGGGTAAACGAGGGAACTATAGCTATAGTTAGGGCAAACCTCTACAAATACCTTCGGGTAGAAAAGAAATAAAAGCCCAATTTGAAGAGCTGGAAATGAACCAATGGTTTCATAAAGATTTAATGCAATCTTGAGAGCATGTTCGGACACACCAGACCAATCACCTGTTTGTATTAATATTTGATTGCATGTTTTCCCTGAAGCAATTACGCTCTAGGGACACTTCTAGACCGAGTGGTGGATGAGGTAGAGTATGAGATGAAGATAAGTTGTAGGCACTCGTGAGAAATAAAGTAGACCAAAAAAGAAGTGATAGGCTTGCTGGGAACCCAGACCTTCCGCAACAGCGGTATCGCCTCACTACGGAAGTTAATCGTGACTAGCCGCACTGTCACCTCAACACCACATACGTAGTTGTTTTGTTCTTTTTGCGTACGCCCGCTATTACTCGAGGCGAAATCTCAAGTTAGTATGTCTAACCTGAGACTGATTTTTACGTGAGCATCCCTTTTTTTCTTGTACAGAGACAGGTGTCCCTCGCCATTCAGGCAGATACTCGCCGATTTCGGAGGTACCCATTAGAGCTGGGTCGGCTCAGGAGCCGCCAGTCCCTGGTCCACGACACTGCTTCAAATGAACTCGCCAGGGCTGGAGTTAATCCAGTCCAAATCTTGGTCGACGAAAAATCTTCAAATGTCCTCGCCCGGGTTCGATCCTGGGTCACCCGGTCGCCGGCGCAGTTTGGTAACCACTACACCAGCGCGGCTCCACATACGTAGTAATTCGTTGACAGCGGTTATGATCACGACCACTTCACGCAACTATGGAATATAGGACCGGGAAACGATACAGACTATAGACGCAATCACTTCTATAACTTTCCTATTCACCAGTATGGGCCGGATAACACAGGCGAGAGACGGCAACACTTTGTCTAGTAAATTATAGAGGAATACGAACAGCACAGAATAGATTGTTGATGTTTATGATAACACATGCGTGGACACAAAGATTAAACAAAAGGCATTGAACAGCACATAACAAACATTTATGGATGTATTGCGAGTAGTAGTAGCCACTTCTGTCACAACTGACTATGGGAATGCGCCCCAGAGGTGATAGCTCTCAGATGCTTTTGTTCCTGTGTTCCTTTGGGCATATTCATTTCTCTTCTGCTTGTTGTGAGAGATTCTTTTCGCCCAGTTTGAAGTGGCACCGTAGGGATTATCGCCACTTGGTGCGATTGGCAGCCTCATCCTCTCAGGCTGCTGGATTTATGTCCAGTACCTTCATGTCTCTCTTGCGCGCATCTTTAAACCTCAGCTGCGGTCGTTCAATTGTCCTTTTGCCATCTGCCAGTTGTCCGTAGAAGATATCTTTTGGGATGCACCTCGACATTTGTCACCTTGTCCTTCCACGAAATACCAAGGATGTAGCGTAGACACAGTAGAGGGAAGATATTGAGCCTTCTTTCTTGCTTAACACTGGTTGTCAACGCCTTGCTACCATATAGAAGCGTGCTGGTAACACAGGCGTTATATACCACGGCTTTGATCTTCATCGTGAGTTTGGAGTTTACCCCAAACACGCGTTGTGACACAGGCAAGATTAGTTGTAGCTTTACCAATGCAGCTATGTTGATATAAATAAAGAAAGACGAAAGAAAGCTTATCCCAGGGTGAGAGAGGTAGAGGAAGACCAAAGAACACATATAGAAGGGAACTAAAGACAAACATGAAGGGGGTGAAGAAGAAATGAAAAGACCTTGAGCTGATGGCACGGGACGGGAAGACTTGGCTTAAGTTTGATGAAGGCCTATGATCCTTGAGAAGCTGAAGAATGTTGATGATAATGAAATAAAAGCTTTTAGCCTACCTGGATGACCCTCATATTCAAGCCTGTCTCTTGTGCTAGCTGTTCCCTGATATGTCTGGTAGGTTTTGGTGTGGCGGCAAAAGCGGCCTTAAGCGTCTCAAGTTGTTTGGCTTTGATGGTTGTTCTTGGACCTCTTCTTTTGGCCCCGACTGTGCTGGAACTGTTGGAGTTATTCCCGCCACCGTTGTTCCCCCCACTATTACCTCCTGAGCCAGGGTTACCGTTGTCTGGGCTGGGGCAGCTATCGTTACTATTACCATCTGGACCTCCTCGATCCAATGGAATGTCACTGGCCATGTTAGAGCAGCTGGAGTCTACGGAGCCGGGACTGGCGTCCAGGTTTGGACAGTCACGTTCTTCCTTGATAGACTGTACCGGTGCGGGGCTGCCCAGTCGGGGAGAGAGTAGCGAGCTGAGGCTCCCATTTCCGTTAGTCAGAGATCCTAGACTTGGATTACCGTTAATACTAGTGCAGTTGGTACTAGATGAGTTGCTGAGGCCGTTTGGGTTATTGTGAGGATTCATATTGCTGCAGTTAAGTGGCCCACCTATACTCCCTCCCAAGGAGGTAGCCATATTATGGGGGTTCATGCTGCCAAGCGAGCTCCCATTGGTGGAGTTATTTATATTGAGAAAATTGGAGTTATTGTTATTGTTAGAACCAACTGACATACTTAGTATTGACTCTTTGGTATCGTGAGGGCTGCTATCTCCGTCTAGAGGGAAGTCTTTATCCGATATGTTGCCCTGTGTATCGATCCCTGAATCCATGTCACCATCATCTTCCACATCAGAACCTGCGGGGGAAAAAAAGTAAAAAAAATATTATTTGAAGAAAATCAAAAGCCAACACGAGAACCAAAACAAGTGAACAGAATTAACACGACTAAGACAGTGAATAATTCCTATAGCAGGGAAAAAACAGATTATAAAGTATCTCTTCGAAAATTAAGGATCCCGTTACACGCCCATTGAGGCATATTGGGAATTTGGTGTTAGGCCCATATTTTCTTGACCATCGGCACACTAGGGGTGATGTGGTCAGTATCACGCCGGCCGCCTTAACCTTCCCAGAGTTGCTCTGGTACCCAAATTCATGAGGTTAGGTAGACCCCGGTGCCGTTTCCGGTCTTTAAAAAAAAAAATCCCACCTCAACTGTGGATCGAACCATGGACCGCTGAGCTAGGAAGCCAGTGCACTAACCACTGTGCTACCACGGCTCTTCTTCGAAATTTACGTCTGCAAAATATTTAGACTACCGTCAATGCAGAAGTGAGTATTAGTCGCATATTCAGATATGGACACTATCACAATTAATTAAGCCTCTGCTCACGCCACTTACGAACAGAACGTCAGGGGTCCTGGGTCTTTGATTGTGAAACACTACGGAATGGCATAAACCATATATAACCCAACCATTCACACCCTTCGACATATGCTGATGGAGACTAAGCACCTATGGGTTTGCCCGGAGTGCAATGATGTCAATTCTTTATAACAATAACCCAACCAATAGATCTTTTCTATTTAGACATGCGCCTTAACATTACAGTGTAAAATTGCTTTTAAAATCTTTCTGAATCAAATAATTTAACTTTTCGCTTCAATTTTTTAACACCGTGTTACACACTACAGATTCATCACCATAAGCCAAAGCTCAGCGATATGCGATAAAAGACATGCACTACAGAATATACATATGTGTACAATAAAACACCGATTATACATGATGTTCTTTAATATAGGATTACAATTCACTACATAATCTTGTAAAATGATATTTGAAGTACTGTGAATGCGTTGAATAAATATCATTTTTTTACGAAGTCTTTAACTTTATTGCGACATTGAATCTCACTTCCTTAAAGTTTAACGTTAAGTGGATATGTATATTAGATATATAAACAGCTGTGAACGTTCTGACTGGGTCAATTTAAGAACAACAGCTCGAACAGATTACGTCAAATCAGTAATGTTATTTTCGAAATACTGCTACCTTTCTTTTCTTCTGCCTTTCTTTCGTTAATATGACAACTGTGCTCTAAATGTGGGCAGTTGTTACAGCATTCTATTTTGATTCTTATATAAGTTATCAATAATAATAGTCATCATCAATTCCCTGTTCTATGTCATATGGAATCACCACGCAGCTAGTCCCCTGACAAAAGCATTGCTGTGCTGTTGACGTAGTGGTTTCTGTAGCTATTTGTTTTCACATGACGAAGTTGCCACACCCTCATACGACATGCTTGAAATAGCAGCAGTCTTAGTCTTTCATTATCTCCTTAGTGAGATGGCAAAGTTGTTAATATTTAGCTGTGAAATTTTACGTCGAACATGTAAGAAGTAATTATTGACAATCACTAGAAAAAAATCATAAAGTTTTCGACTAAACGGTCTTTTTCAGGGAAAGAAACAAAACTAGGAAACGGCCAAAAGTAACTGCAAAAAAACAAAACAACCCAAAACAACACGCAAGATATATGTTTTCCTATAATTTACCTAAGGGAGATGTGTCACGCGTATAAATATGAGTGTAGTATTTTTCATTCAAATAAATGTATTCTTGTAAGTTTGCGTTCCGTCAGAGCTAATAGCGCAAAAAAGGCAGTTCGTGGTCTGAAATCCACAAAACAGAAGACAATAAGACCCAAATATACACTGGAAGCGAAAGAGAGGCCGACCAAAAACAACTTGGCGGAGAACTGTAGAGGCCGAGATGCAAAGAATGAACCAGAGTTGGGGCACTGCACGAAGGATGGCCGACGAACGAGCAAGGTAGAAACAGTTTGTTACTACCCTACAAGACGCTACAAGGCGTGATGACCACTAACTGCTTTGACAGTCGGCGGCTAAGGATCAAAGAAGAAGGAGAAGATACACTGGGGTGAGAAATAGTCACAAAAAGGGAAAAATAAGACACGCAGATACAATTTAAACAGATGAGATAAAGAAGTAGCTCACATCCCATTTGTAGCCTTCTGTCCTATAATCAACCTTAGACAGCTTACATCTATGTAAACTTACAGCTTACATGCACGCGATATATTTCTCTCACATTTTACTGTTAGCATGGCTGCATACACACTTATATCTAAGTTCAGAACGCGTGACGGAGTGTTTGCTTCTTCATAAGTTACCGGGTTCGCAACCTATTAGCGTCACGTTTTAGGCAATCCAGCTGTAAATGGGTACCTGACTATTTCTTACAAGGAAAGGTAAAAGCAGTGAGAAAGCTGACAGGTCGCCTCCGCCTCCTAAAGGTGAGACTTAGTATATCTTAGTCTCTAACCATAACTTCCCTACGGAGTATCTCTTATAGGATTACCCTTACCTTTTTTACTACCTCAGATCACCATACTCAGCTTCTTTGTCATCGCATACGTTAGTATAATTATCATAACTGTTACGGCAATAGTCGTCGTTGTGGTGGTAATTTTTTCTCTTCATTTCTTTCACTGTTACCTCTATTCATCCTATGACCGTGAAGCTGAGAATGTGAATGGCTACACCGCGAAGCTGATTAAACATCAGCTATTCAAGGTTTCTGTTTACCCGGCAAATACAACTCACGGCTCAGATTAAGTCACCCGATGAGAGTGGCCTCAGCGGCAATAACCGTTGAGAGAACAATGGGTGATAATCCTCGCAGAGTTATTTCACAAAATATACAGAGGAAAAATGAGTGACAGTTGCGTTGTATTTATATGACGAAACTGAGGCTGTTAGAATTATGTTTAAATTTTAGCTAAATAAAATAGATTTATATTTTTGCTACGGACTCCTTTTTAAAGTTTGAAGTAGAACTTTAGGCTCCTTGAATTTGTTGGGTAACAAATTGTTTTTACTGTCTAAAACAGCGGTAGGCAACACAGGAGCTACAGGGAGCTACTTTAGAAACAATGAGCTCTCTAAAAATCTACCCTGACAAAATCATGTCCGTTTTCAAGTGTCAAAGTATATGGAATTTGGAATAAATTCAACGTGTATGTAACTTTCCTCTCTGCTACACAAGCTGCTCTCTGCCACCTCTTCGACAGAACATTAGAAAATTTAAATGAACAATTTTCACGAATAATATTAACTTCGCTTCAAAGAAGGGACCTAAGACGCGTCAACAGTGAGGAATGCAGTAGAGCGACCCATAGCTTGACTGCTTGCGTCAGGGTCAGCGAACCAGAGTTGACCAAGACCCTACTCCACCTCCAAGTGGTGGTCCTGGAAACAGGCTGCATCACTGCAGTCTGGCTGAGAGAGTAGGGATCGAAGAGGGAAGGCTTACCCGGTCCCAAAAATGACGTACTGAAGTCGGATGTCTCGGCCGAAAGGCACAAATATCGCAGCTTCGCTGTAAACGGACACAACGCAACTAACGTCCTTTTCAGGACGAACGAAGAAGAAAAATAAGCTTCAAAGAAAAGATCGCGGTCTATCTTATACAGTTCTTCTTCTTTTTCTTCTCCTTCTTCTTCTTCTTCGTACACTCTCAGACATCAACTTTAATATGTTAAAACAAAGCAGTTGTCAGCTTCTTCAGTGCCAGAGATGTTGCAATGAGATCGAATCCACTGTACTACACCTGGTTCGAATCGGTGGCTCAGTTTGTGGAGTACAACTCTTAGGTCATCCATATCTGCATTGTTCTGGCTCTTCAGCGTTAAACAGTTCATAAATAAAGTGAATTTTGGTAAGTTAGCTTTCGAGGTGTCATAGTGAATGCGGTGAAAGTAACTTTAGACCTGGGGACACCGTGTTATTAAGTGCAGGCGGGAGGTGGCTAGTTTGACATTTATCAGGGTTAAACAATCGTTTTGTTCTCCCTGGTGACCTAGAGATTTTTCAAATAATCCCGTGGGATCTACTGGTAGACCAAGATTGACCTGTGACCCCTGATATAAAGCGTGTAAAAATAATTTATTTATTTTAAATTATTTTTTTTTCATGGTACAAACATTTATAAACGCTGCCGATGTACGGGGCATTCCTTGAGGAAATATATTGATAGAGTTACAAGACAGGACTTGTTCTGGAATTCACAGTGTAAGACCAGTAGAGGAACACCGAAAAAAACATGGAGGGAACAGGAGACAGAAATGACGCGATAGCGAGGAGAGAGAGAGCGAGAGAGATTGTGTGTGTGTGTTAGTAGATCAAAGAAATTAACGGCACAACTCGAATTTCCTCGACTTTTGATAAACGTTACAAAGTGTTGATGTATTTTTAAACAAAAGTTTCCCTTCTTATCCTCGCTGCATTGTACAAGTCACCATTTTTATCCCTCTAATGCGGGGACCTCATGGGACTCTTGTTGGTTTTTTAAGGCACTGTCTATGTTTTTCTCAAAAATCGGAATGGCAACACTGTGCGCCGTAAGCGGCAATGTCCCATACGTTTGTCTTAAGTGCATTGTCCCATCTCCTTGAGTTTCTCTTAGTGTAATGTCCCATCTCCTAACATTTGATCTGATGCAATGTCTTATCTCCCTACGTATGTCCTGGCGTAACGAGAAAGCACACAACAACAAAACCATCCAAAATTCGGTTGCACGACGTGCTACAGGCAGAGGCGAACGGCGACAAGCCAGCCATTCAGCAGGGCGAATTATTGGATATGCGACTTTCATTTAAAGTTCTTTTCTGATTGAGAAAACACTTGACGCTTTGAAAATCTTAAAATATAAAAAAACACTACATCCTTTTGAAATCATGGCGTCAGATTACCGACAGCTAAAATTGATCGACGAGGTGTCAGAAATATCGGCTGTTTACAGCTTGTATTTTTAACCACTGCTTCGAGCAGTACGAACTATGGACGCAACGATTAAAGCATTGTTTGGTTCTGTCCAAAGCATTCTTTAGCAAGCATTCAGCCGTTTGGTCCTGTAGACAAGCTCCTTCGCTGGGGTATTCTTACAGAACAAATGGATCAAGACGTGAGACGCCATTGGTAAAACCCGGAGTCGATATATGTTTGGACCACCCATAACTGTTGTGCTGGGTGTGTGTGTGTCTTGTAGGGTGATTCCGGCATATGAAACTGAGTATTGCGCTTTCATTGGTCTTGTCTGAGGAAAGGGTATCACGTGACGCAGTGTGGAATAATATAAATGGAAATATGAATGTTCAAATTATGCATGCCAGTGATTAGTTTTGTTTTTTGTTCTTTCAGTAATTTCTTTTCTCATAAAGTGTTTTTTTTTTTTAATACGAGATTCTTTGCTTATAGGGATACTTGTCTTCTTCGCCCGCTCTCATATTAAAAAACATGATCTAGTATTTCTTGTAAGTTTACAAGGTAAAAGCAGTCTTGTAGCAGATACTTCTGTAGGGGAATGAAGTGTTAGAGATTTCATTATACCATCTTTCAACGGTATGTGGTGGGGGTGACCATTTCCCTTCCTCGATACCTTTACCTTTCCTAACTCAAGAGTAGAGTCAGGTACCCACTTACAGCTGGGTAGACCGGAGCACGACACTACCAGGTTTCGAACCCAGTATCTTTGCATTGAGAAGCAAGAGCTCTAGCCCCCATGCCACTCGGCGCTCGCTCTCATATAAATCAACTACATGTATTTCTCTCATTTTTAGATTAGCTTATTTTAGACTTCTCTCGCAGCCATACATTTTGTTTTCGTCATCGTTGGTGGAGGACATGCTAATCTACCAGTGGACCCAACATTCTTGGAGGTCATGCTAATCTACCAGTGGACCCAACATTCTTGGAGGTCAAGCTAATCTACCACTTTACCCAACATTCTTGGAGGTCATGCTAATCTACCAGTGGGCCCAACATTCTTGGTGGTCTTGCTAATCTACAAGTGGACCCAACATTCTTGGAGGTCAAGCTAATCTACCAGTGGACCCAACATTCTTGGAGGTCATGCTAATCTACCACTTTACCCAACATTCTTGGAGGTCATGCTAATCTACCAGTGGACCCAACATTCTTGGAGGTCAAGCTAATCTACCAGTGGACCCAACATTCTTGGAGGTCAAGCTAATCTACCAGTGGACCCAACAATCTTGGAGGTCAAGCTAATCTACCAGTGGACCCAACAATCTTGGAGGTCAAGCTAATCTACCAGTGGACCCAACATTCTTGGAGGTCACTCTAATCTACCAGTGGACCCAACATTCTTGGAGGTCATGCTAATCTACCAGTGGACGCAACATTCTTGGAGGTCATGCTAATCTACCAGTGGACCCAACATTCTTGGAGGTCATGCTAATCTACCAGTGGACCCAACATTCTTGGAGGTCATGCTAATCTACCAGTGGACCAAACATTCTTGAAGGTCATGCTAATCTACCAGCGAACCCAACATTCATGGAGGTAATGCTGATTTACCGGTGGACCCAACATTCTTGAAGGTCATGCTAATCTACCAGCGGACCCAACATTCTTGGAGGTCATGCTAATCTACCAGCGGACCCAACGTTCTTCGAAGCCATGTTGTCCATCTTATCTAATTTGCTAATTAGTAAACAAGTAGGGAAGACACAAGAGGCCACAGAGATGTGGTTTTACAGAAGAATGTTAAAAATACCATGGATTGCCAAAAAGAATAATGAGAATGCGATGAAAGAGGCCAATGCGCGAAGGAAACTTATTTCACAAAGTTAGGCAGAAGCAATCCAAGTTTTTGAGCATGTTATGAGAAGTAGAAAGCTGGACTATATACGTAGTAACAACAAGTAAGGTTGAAGGGAAAAAATATAGTGGAAGACAAAGAGAGCAAATACTGGACAGTTTGACATCGGGGCATGGAAAGAAGTCAACAGCAGAATTGATAAACTGTACTGGAGACAGGAAGTTGTGGAGAGACATGATCTCCTACGCGACTAGGCATGGAAGACGATGTATTAGGTCATTTTAAAAAAGGAAGCATAATAAGTTGTACTAATATTTTGTACAGAAATATAATGTGATTAGTTCTAGATATTATAAAAAGAACACGAAAATATAAGTGTTTAAAAAAAACCCACTAAAATTATGATAGAAAACAGAATTCCAATAATTCATTTAAAAATACGTGTTTTTGATTCAGCTGAGAATAGAGCATGAAAAATTCAGAAGGGTGAAATGAGTATGTGTGCTATGTTCGCAAGATTCATACAAGTAGGAATAGAACACATATTGTCCAATTAATTGTGTGTTATGGTCAATTGATTCATACAAGTAGGAATATGTACAAATATAATTGCTCAATTAGTTGTGTGTAATGTTCAGTCGATTCATACAAGTGGGAATACGAACAAGTATAATGGTTCATTTCGTTGTGTGTAATGTTCAGTCGATTCATACAAGTGGGAATACGAACAAGTATAATGGTCCATTTCGTTGTGTGTAATGTTCAGTCGATTCATTCAAGTGGGAATACGAACAAGTATAATGGTCCATTTCGTTGTGTGTAATGTTCAGTCGATTCATACAAGTGGGAATACGAACAAGTATAATGGTCCATTTCGTTGTGTGTAATGTTCAGTCGATTCATACAAGTGGGAATACGAACAAGTATAATGGTCCATTTCGTTGTGTGTAATGTTCAGTCGATTCATACAAGTGGGAATACGAACAAGTATAATGGTCCATTTCGTTGTGTGTAATGTTCAGTCGATTCATTCAAGTGGGAATACGAACAAGTATAATGGTCCATTTCGTTGTGTGTAATGTTCAGTCGATTCATACAAGTGGGAATACGAACAAGTATAATGGTCCATTTCGTTGTGTGTAATGTTCAGTCGATTCATACAAGTGAGAATGCGAACAAGTATAATGGTCCATTTTGTTGTGTGTAATGTTCACTCGATTCATACAAGTAGGAATATTATCACATATCATTGCTCAAGTAGTTGTGTGTAATGTTCACTGGATTCATAGAAGTAGGAATATAAACAAACTTCATTGCCCAATTAGTTTGTTACGTCCAATCAATTCAAATAAGTAGTAATATGAACAAATAGCATTACCCAATTAGTTGTGTGCTATGTTCACTTGATTCACACTAGTAGGGACAAATTTCACTGCCCACTATATTCACTTGATTCACACTAGTAGGGACAAATATCACTGCCCAATATATTCATTTGATTCACACTAGTAGGGACAAATATCACTGCCCAATATATTCACTTGATTCACACTAGTAGAGACAAATATCACTGCCCAATATATTCACTTGATTCACACTAGTAGGGACAAATATCACTGCCCAATATATTCACTTGATTCACACTAGTAGGGACAAATATCACTGCCCAATATGTTCACTTGGTTCACACTAGTAAGGACATATCACTGCCCAATATATTCACTTGATTCACACTAGTAGGGACAAATATCACTGCCCAATATATTCACTTGATTCACACTAGTAAGGACATATATCACTGCCCAATATGTTCACTTGATTCACACTAGTAAGGACATATATCACTGCCCAATATGTTCACTTGATTCACACTAGTAAGGACATATATCACTGCCCAATATGTTCACTTGATTCACACTAGTAAGGACATATATCACTGCCCAATATGTTCACTTGATTCACACAGGTAGGAATATGAACAAATACCAATGCTAAATTAGTTATTTGCTCTATTCTTTCATTTCATACAATAAGGATTATGAAAAAATATCACTGCACGATCAGTCATACAATATTTTGATCCAGTTCATACAGGTAGGAATATGAACAACTATCATTGACCAATCAGCACTTCTCGTATCTCACAGCACGTGCATTACCAAAACGATATAAACGTATACACGTGCCATAAATTGTCGCTGCTCGCTCCTTCTATCCCCCCCAAATCTCCGTCTGACATTTAATCCCCATTTCACATTGAGAGTTTGAGAATTGTCTGCGGGCAATGGAGATGCTAATTTGTCTCTAATTTGACAAATAGATCGCCGAGGTAACGCGATTAGAGACCAAAGACGTTGGAGGGAACTTCGTTCCAGAGCTGGTGATTGTTCCTTTGGGTTACCAGCTAAATAGATTAGACGCATGAAGACAACGGTTAGATTGGCTTGCTGTTGTGCGGACAAGGATGCCCTCCGTGGTTGATGAAATGGAAGACGCTGGAAAAGAGGAAGGCAGGATAGGCGTACAAGAGAAAGCGTAGAGATTTAACAGAACAGAGTGTATTTCTTTCTTCAAAATTATTTGTGAAAGATGATATAGATGCAAAATATAGAATTGTTTTCCTGCGTTGTTTAGGCTGACAAGGTTGTTAACCGAAATGTCAACTGTTTATTCATATTATCATCATCATAATTATTTCTCTGTCTTGCTCCCCAAAGAGCTAGTAGCCACTGCTATACCTATATTTCCTTTCGCAGGAAACCTGCATCAAGGCATTCATGTACACTTACAGCAGTGGCTTCTGCATCATTTTGTTATGCATAATCAAGTTGCCAGCCGCATATATATATATATATATATATATATATATATATATATATATATATATATATATATATATATATATATATATATATATATATATATATATATATATATATATATATATATATATATGAGCCGCGATAGCGCAGTGGTTAGTGCACTGGCTTCATAGCTCGGTGGTCCATGGTTCGTACCTAGTTGAGGTGGGATTCTTTAGACCGTAAACGGCTCCGGGATCAACCCAGCCTCATGAATTGGGTACCAGAACAACTCTGGGAAGGTTAAGGCGGCCGGCGTGATGCTGACCACATCACCCCTAGTGTGCCGATGGTCAAGAAAATACGGGCCTAACACCGTATTCCCAATATGCCTCAATAGGCGTGTAACGGGATCCTTTACTTTTTACCTTATATATATATATATACCATTTTTTTTAATGACATAAATGCTCGCTTTCCTCTCCATAGAGCAAAATTGTTCAGTTCAACAATGTATTGTTTTGTATTAAATTGTGTTATTAATATACGGAGAAACTTTTTAAAAAGTTGATATATAGTTAGCATTGAAATATATATGATACCACAGATGTATCTGATGTGCAGCAGATTATTCACATAAGGAATTTAAATTAGGATTTCTTATCCTGCGCAGTGGCGTATTAAGGTTGTGTGGGTACCGCCCCCAGTGACAGCCAGTGGGGGTGGTGCCATGAGACACTTTTATGACAATACTGTACTGATGTAAAGTCTATACTATATTTCTCCTGTGGGCTTATTTATGTGTGCGTATGGTGGGGGGAGGAATTGCCCAAGGAAGGATCCGCCGCTGATGCCAAATAATTTAAGTACGCCCCTGATCCTGCGCCCAGTTTTTAATCCTTTAATTGACTTCACATGACACAGACCTAATGATGTAGTGACTAACGTGGAAGATGCAAACGCAGCAGTTGAAGGAGCTCAACCCAACATTCTGACGCCATTGCCATAAATAACCAATAACGGCGACGGAAAGAAACGGCACAAGAACCCAGGCGATAATAAGAAAGACTCGTGATCACTGCGTCATCTCCAGTACATGTTAGAGGCAGCACCCGAAGCACATCAAATGAGTTTAGAATGTCGTTATATAGCAATAGCATTATTGCTCCCTCGGGTATGTCGTAAAAGGCGACTAATGTGAGGTTGTACATGGGACTGGCAACCTCATGCATGACAAACTGCTACAGAATGAACAGCCACAGCAGCATATGCTAGATAGAGATAGATTAGAGAGAGAGAGAGAGAGAGAGAGAGAGAGAGAGAGAGAGAGAGAGAGAGAGAGAGAGAGAGAGAGAGAGAGAGAGAGAGAGTTCGCTATAAAGTGGCCATACTTTACGACAACGAAAACTGGCCGGATGTCGTTCTCAGACAACCAGACATCGTGGACAGATGGTTAAGACAGGCACTTTTCTCCGCCCCTCCCTCCTCCATTTTCCTGGGGGAGCTGTAAAAAGGGCATCGCTCGGAGTGAGGTCTGGGTGCTGGGGTTATTTCCGAAACTTCCCCCCTGAAGGCTAGTAATCACAGAGCAAGTCGTTATTCCTATGGGACCTAGTCTCTTCGCCCGTTGCGGTTGAATCAGTGGACTCAACTCAGGGCGCTCGGGGTGTGAGCAGGGCATGCCCGGGGAGGGGATAATGAAATCAGGGACAAACTGCGGAGCCAAATGTCATAATCCTCCGTGTACATTTCTTGTATCGCTGGGGAATAAGTGACAAGACTTGTTTCTGTTGTGAGAAAGTGACGGGGCTATTTCTGAAAGCCACGTGGATCTCTCAACCGGCTGTTTCTCTTGGACGAACGAGGAAGGAGCTAGATAAAGATGGCGAGATGAGGTGGATGTAAAATGGAGGAAAAAAAACAGAAAGAAAGAAAGACGGATTGAAAAGCAAGAAAAAAGGAGGAAAGAACATAGACAGGAACAAACAAATACGGCATAAAGCACGAACCAATGAAAAGAAAGAGAGAAAGAAACGATGAAAAGAAAGAAAGAATGTAGTTCAGAGTAAATTATTTACAAGTGGCGAAGTTGTTGCATAAAACAAACAGATTCTTCTGCACTCATTTTTTAACTGTTTCTGTCAATTTTATATTTGTCGGTGTAATAATTTTACAGACGTCTGTCGTAATTTTGATACTATTTGTTTGGACAGTGTTTGCTAAATGCTACGTCTGTGTTATGTAATTATGTCATGTTCCTTAACGGTGAAATTTTAGTAATGAACGTGTGTCAACATGAGGGGGAAAAAAAACAAATAAATAAAAAATACGTAACTTCTTACTCCCAAGTATATACACGAACCAGCATCAGTTTATTTTCTACACTTTTGCAGATAGATATCAAGGCCAATCAGCCATCCTTTTCAGGGCTAAGTAGTTATCACCTCTGCTTTTGAGTTGACACATCATGACCATGACCCTTCAACTTCCCAAGTACCATAGACTTTCAACATCCCACGTCTGTCTGTCACGTGCCATCAGCTCAAGTTCTTTCCATTTCTTCTTCATTCTCTTCATTTCTGTCTCTTCTCCGCGTGTTGACAGAACTCCCTCTTGACTCATTTCACAAATGTTTGAATGACTTTTGCGCACTTATATAACCGATGAATGTTGGTCTCGGTTGAAAGGTACGTTGCCTCGGCACAAACGACTCAAAGAAAGTCAAAATAAATTTATTTGAAAGTAGTGTTATTTCTAACGTTTTTAGCGTGAGATACAATTTAAGTTACAATTACAAAGAATCCGAGAAAATGTTCGATGTATCCACTGTCAGCCCTAAAGAACACTCTTCAGACGTACACAACGTCGCTTGGGCTCATGGTAATGACACACTGATGTCGTAATGGCATGCCTTCAATCTTGACTTCTGGAGAAGACCTTCAAATCACAGACATGCACGCGCTTAGACGCCTGGTTTTTCATTAGCTGATGACCCTTGCACTAGCAGGAGTGAGTTCTTGGCGTGGGAATAACGCTCACTCACAACCAAGACTCAATTACTCCACTAGTCGGGTGCTAATTTTCGATGGCCAATTAACTAAGTTATCATTAGATGGACGGAGTTGGATGACAACCTATACAGCGGCTTTCTGACACGGTGCCCATCTTTCTAAATGGTCTTTCTTAACAGTAGCTAACACCAAATTGATGGTGTTTCAGGTTTGCGGCTTGATCCATCAGGGGACTTTTTTTTTAAAGTAATGTTGTCAGCAGGACTTTCATGCGTGATTCACTCAAATTTGCGTGGCAATACAATTTAAAAAAAAAAGTCGTTTGTCGTTCTCAGAGATTACAGTAATCGGAGTTTTGGTATGTCTTCTTCGTACACTCTCAGACCTTAACTTGAATATGATCAAAGAAAGCATTGGTCAGCTTTACAGTATTTGTACGTAATTGTATCTCTATAGAGTTTTTTTTTCTTCCAGGAATGGTACTCGTGACTGCCATATGCACGTTCTCTGTTCCTCGTATTGTTGGGCATCTTTGAAACAGATGTTCAGCAGTCAGTTTTGGGATGTGATGACCGTCCTGTTGTCAAGAAGTATGTGTTTGTAATCATCATCATTCATATGTTACTGCAGCTGTGATTGATTTCTGTGGCAGTTAGTTTTATATAAGATTGCTAGCTCCATACAAAACTTCAAGTTAGTCGCCCTGTACGACATGTATTTGAAATATTATGCCTTTTCCTTTGTTGCTTGTTTGTTTATTTTATGCAGTTTAACCTTGACATTTCTAAGTTTCTTGTAGCAGCTACCTCTCTTAATATTCTGCTGCATCGTCATGTATCTCGCCCTTATCCTAGCGACACCTTGCGTGCTGAGAGCGCACGTTCCAACGTTTGCCTCTCTTTGCATAGTGAGTGTCGCAGAGAGATTATGATTAATAAATTTCTACATCTTTTCTTCACTCTACCCGTGTCTTCTACTGTATATCGCTCTTTTTATCCTTTATTTCGCATTCGTTTGAGTGTGGAAAATATAACTCTCCCATTCATACCTTCGCCTGTCTCTTTTCTTATTTAGCAACGCACTTTTATTGCGTAAAGCTAAGTCCTAGATGAGATCGGATCGTGTGAAATTCGTTCTGGACAGACATATATGGCAGACAGTCGTCTAACATTTTCATCTGACAGGGCGCTCTGGGTTAAGTTTCTCGGTGTTAGGTGTGAGAGGCGCCAACCTGCATCGCTCGGGACTGACCAGAGGTAGCGGCCGGTGTTAGAACGCGTCTGGCAGTTTCATTGCCGTCGTCTGAGTTAAATGTAGGTGTTAAGACGGGAACTATTTCGGGTTTTCGAGAATTAGGAAATCATTTCTTTTCATAAGATATAAACCCCAGTAGTTAGACTGCAGAATGGGAGAAGATCGGATACCACGACAAGCATGGGAAACAAAGAGCCAAGGATCCAGACCCCGAGGACGACCCAGAGTCCGCTGGGAGGACAACATTAGACAATCTTTGAAGGACCAGGGACTAGAATGGAACCAGGCCAGGAGGAAGACAGCCGATAGGATAGCCTGGCGCTCTCTCTTCCAAACCTCTACACCTCACGGTAGAAGAGGAACGACTAAGTAAGTAAGTAAGTAAGTTAGACTTCATTCATTGAGTACTCCTAAGTTGCAGTAGACGGATCGCTTCGTGCTAGAGAATAAGCTTGTATAGCGAAGTTCTTAGTTTTCTCGACAAAATTATGCCGAGCTTCTAGAATACCTATCTAGTGAATAATTCTAGTTCTTGATGATAGCCGTAGTTCTGTTTGGAGGTAATAATATATCTAGTAGTGTTGAGTGATTTAAGAGATAAATCGCCCATTGTATTTCCACTAGTTAGATTTCCGTGCAGAGGGATTAAATTATAAGTCTGTTATATTCTCTAGTTTACGTGTTACAGTGGAAAGCAGAATAAATTACTATTTCTAGCTAAAACTCATACAGCTATAAATAAATTTAATTAAATTGCTAGTAACCAGTCCGAGTATATTTTAAACTAACTTATAACTGCACTGATTCATAATTGAGTATTGACGAAATACGTATGTATTTCTAATTCATGATGATTGATTTTTTAATGAATATATATATTATATTTTTACGCGAGGGTAGGATAGGAGGTGTGTATAATATTGTGGTTAAGTATTTTGTACTTTTCTCTTCCTTATACAGTTTTGGGTCAGCCCAACTTTTACCAGCGGTTTTAGTACAACTGAGAGAAGAAACATTTTTATCTTTAACCATGTGGGTTTACAAGTTAACACCTGTCTGGCAGTGTGTTCGCCTCCAGAAATAGACAGAGTACAAATCTCACTAACGGTTTTAAAGACTAAATGTCTATACTGGGCCTATTGCGCCAGATTATATTTCTTCACAAACTCTCATGTACATGCAGCCCTGTGGCGAGAAAAATTACAAACTATTAACATTCCGACATTTTGACTAATTGTGGTGTGACCAATAATTATCTATAGAGAGAAGTTACCAACCGGTCATTTTCCTAAATAAGGAAAACCTCGTGATTCTGACACTGTGAGCCCGCTTTAGTCTAATTCTTACCTGAACTGAGTAAATTGACACTAACTTAAATCTGAAAAGAAAACTATTGCATGAAGAGGACGCTCCCCGTACCCATTGGATGAAACCAAAATCTGCAGAGCTGGGATCCGCTTCATTAACAGAAAGACAGATTAAACGGTGTGTGTACTGACGTGCGCCAGACGGCGAACACCAGCAAGATTTTAGGTAAGAAAAGTGAGACAGGGGTCCCTGCTGAAAGAACAGAGTGAAAGTAGACTGAGTGATTCTTTTATGATATGATTTGTGCACCTACATTTTTGTAATTTCATTTATGCAAATTGTTGCTAACTGACATTTTCATCTTGGGATAGATTAGTGTATCAATTCTGTTCTCAAATTATAGAGGAGAAATCATAGAACATAGCGTATATATCTGTGACTCTTTGGGGCTATCACTTTTCTTCTAACGGGATCGTGGGCTCTACATAGAGGGAAAGGATTACACCTATGGGTCTATTGTTCTTTTAGTAATTCATTAATCTATGTGTAATTACATGTGCTTGATAAGCAACCTTATTTGTTGTGGACAATTTTCCTTATGTTAATAAAATTTACATAAACTTTATTTAAAACGTGTCGGTCAGCTCGTTCCAAAATATCTATATTTCATTGTTATAGTTTTCACGTCTGTGCGTCTAACTGTCGTCACTTATGTGTGTGTATACGTGAGTGGTATATATATATATATAGTCTGTCAGACTCCTCTAGATCTGTTGTAGAAGATAGGCTGAAAGAGAGAAGATTCTCGATTTCAGGGACAGACTCTATTAATTTCTACCATCTCACTCGTGAAAATCTATTTCTATTATCTTCTCTCACTGTTGCTATCACTTATTCTAATCTATTCAGAAGGGACCAACCCTAGTCTTAATTCCCCTATCAAAAATCTACGACAGTGAGCATCGTCGGAATTTCTTCATTTCACAATAAATAAAATCTTTTGAAAACTATGTGGCGATCTCATAGTAAAACCTGCAATAATACACCTTACGATTCACTGTACACCTTCAGCGTTGGAACATACTGGGTCAAACCAAGACGGAAAAATGGATGGATGAGTTGCAGAAGCATATTTTAAAACTATCTTAAAGACGTGACCCTGGGTAGTTCCCGGGGGGTCGGAGGAGATGAAGAAAGAACAGACCTACTGCTTCCTCAGATATGTTGCAAGAGGCGATTAGTATGTAATTGTTGGTACCCGCATCCATTAAAACTGTTACAGAGATCACTGCTGCAAGAATGCTTTTGGTGCTACATTAATGGATTCATTGGGATGAAAAGAGAAATGATGAATGGATGAACCTGGAACATCAGCTGACTCGAAGAGCCCAAAGAAGTCACTAAAATCTTGATAGTTGTGACAATAGCAGCGTAAAAAGTATGTTCAAATAAAAAAAAAAATTTTTAATATTTTAAACACAGGCTTTTAATGCACTAAAATATCACAAATAATTTTTCAAGGAGTTTATAGCTTGCAGTCAAAAAATGTAACATCAAATTGGCAAAAATCCTGGGGCGCTGATTCTACGTGAATTAACTTCTGCTTTATACTTCATTACACACTTATGGATATAATATATTATAAGCGATTAAGCTTATTGTATTTTCATGGGGAATACATAACTATGCCAAGTTTCAGAGCTATTGCTTATCTGGAAGTGATTGCAAAATCGATTGCAAGATTTGAAGGTGACAAGAGAGGGACAAGAGAGCGACATACGTTGCAAGTTAAAGAAAAGCCTGTAAAAAACAATAATTTAAAGTCTCCTACATTTGAAAGTAAGTATTTCATAATTAAGAAAGTGAATTGAGTGGATCCCTACCAGGGGAAGAACGTTCCTTCAGAAGTCTAATATGTGCAGTCTTCTTTGTTCACAGCATATTTTAACACTCGGGCGTCACATGACAGCTCTCAAAGTGGATTTACTGATGGTGACCTAATGTTTAGAATATGGTCTCAGATAATTTTTTCTCCCATTGATATGATGATGTTCCGTTGACAGATGTGACAGCGTGTATAAATGGCAACCTTGTTATATAATCTAGGTTGTGTGGCCACGAGAAGAAACCAAATAAACAAATTAAATAATTCAAAAATTCTTACTCCCACGTACGAAAACAAATCTGCAGTTTTCTTTGATGACAAAATATTTTAACACTCGGACACTCATGTGACAGATCTCAACGTACATTATTAATATTGACCTAATGTTTAGAATACGGCCCCAGAATTATTGTTTAATTTATTTGTTTGCTTATTTTTTTTTTTTTTTTGGCAACAAACTTGTTTTATGTTCCATTGCCAGCCATGACAGCACGCATAACCAGCAATCTTTTCTCATAGTCGGCACACTCGCAAAGAAAAATGTAACGGCATATACAATCTCCCAAATTTGTCTCACAGTTCTCCAAACTGTTCGATTTTCAGTCCAGCACAGACACACACATAAACGACAATATCTGCAATGAATACTATCAGGTTGATGGAGGAAAGGGGAATATTGTGGAAGGAGCAGGCTGCTTGGAACTCGCCAGTAGGCTCCTGCTTGTGACGTGTTCATCTATCTCTCTAGAAACCTGCTCAAGACACTCGCACGAAGGACAAACACCGAGCACTGCTCGCGTTGACAGGGTTGCATTGTCCGGACGCTGCGCGCTACACTGCTCTGGACACGGCTGTTGACCGGACGAGGAAGAATGCCAAAACGACTTGGCTCTGGCGGACTAGGGTGGAGAAGGCACATGCCAGAAGCATCCGTCTCGCACGTGCACATTTCTCGTTTCCCACTGTGCGTACATTTTAATTTCCACAATGCCATCGGCGCTGTTCGTGGGCTTGTTGAGCTAAACGTTGACGTGTTATATTTTACCTTCCTTGCTCTCCTTAGACAGTTTTCAGGTACATGCGTCAGTGTCATCCATCTACCTCTGATGTAATCTTAATAACTAAGCATAAATGACGTACGAGATCTTCATATAATATAACTCTTTCGTGGCTCTGTACGCATGTGTGAACTTTTTGTATTATTTATTTTACACTAGTGTAAAAGCCCGTCATAAGACGGGAATTAAATTCAAAAGCACCAATACCTAACGGCAATTTTACTTATTCAAAAGTATTTTTTAAAAACCCCTGTGCATCAGAAGAGTACACGAACTACGTAGCAGCAGCGAGGATCCCAATGCGTGTATACGGGATCACACATTCTATAAATATATTTTTGTGCACACCGTCATTTGCAAATTCTTCTTTGGTAAGTGTTACTATTTTCGGTAGAGTACATATAAGGGAAACAATACAATTAATGTCTAACTTTCAACCAAAGTTGCATCCCTTAGCGTTACGCAGTGACAGAAAAAGCTGGGATTTTATATATAGGATGATGCGGTTGCCAAACCCACGTAAAACTTCATATTGGTCGCCTACGACAGTGTTTCTTAACCTTTTAGAGGTCCATCATCCCGTTACATCATCTTAAGGAACATCGCACCCCTTTACAGCATCTTAAGGAACATCGCACCCCTTTACAGCATCTTAAGAAACCTCGCATTCCATTATCTAGCTCACAAAATATGCCAAAAATGAGAAAAAGAGATACAAGTGTGTTTTGAGAAAATGTTATTTACAAAATGTGACTAGGGTTCGGTCTGGAATTCACGTTGTCAATGTTCCATTTTGTATAAAAAGATTTGAGTTCTGTGTATTATATGATGTTAATGATGAATTTTCTTATAAAAGATCTTGCGTGTCTCGCACCTCTGGGAGTGCATACACCCCTGGTTAAGAAGCACTGCTCTAGAAAGATGCATGGTATAGTATTATTCGTGCTTGTTGGTATATTCCTTGTTCTATAGTTATATTAACCCTTTCGTCACAGGCCATTTTTAGGTTTAACCCATGGCGTCCGTGAGCGTCCTCTTGACAGAGTGTTTTGAGCGTTAGCCTCTTGCAGCAAAGATACCGGGTTCCGGGTTTGAAACATGATAGGCTCACGTTTCAGTCTACCCCGCTGTAAAGGGGCATCTGACTCTGCTTTTGAACTAAAGAAGACAAAGGAAGCGAAGAAAGGAAGTATCTAATATCACCATCATCATTTATCTTTGTGCTCCTGATGGAGCATGGAGCCACCATTGTATCTTGTCCGGACTAAGCATTCACATGCTCTTGCAGCTGTGGCTTCTGAGGCAATATGTTTGTTATGATGAGGTTGCCAGCCGTGTGCACAACAAAATATTAGTCGCCTTGTACGACATACCTCAGGGTTCAGTAGTCACATTCTTTCTTTCTCTCTTCAGATACCTCCCACGGAGCACGTGTCTGCTATGGGACTACGTTTACCTTTTTCCCCCCACCAGGCGCTAAAATAAATACCAATATTTTCCATGTATAAAGTAAACATACGTATTTCTAAGAAATATATCATGATATATTGTTACCATTCGTTTTAAATTGCCTGGGTAACATTGTGAAGTGATTTAACCCTTGTACAAGGCAAAAAAAGTTCTTTTTATGACGTGTAAAGTGCAGAGATTAGAAAAAAGCTGTCACGGCCTTACTCCTCATTGTCGCATAGAGATTTATGATCAATAAATTGTCAATATTCTTTTCTTTTCTACCCGTGTCCTCTACTTTATTATCGCTCTTTTATCCTTTTCCTGTTTTTCGCATTCGTTCGTTTGCGACAAAATATATAAATGGCAAATGTTACAAACATACCCATTGCCCGTTCCTTCCGAAAAGTGGGTGACATGTGTTCACTATAGTCATGACTTGAACGTGAAAAGCACATTTCAGCAATGTTATCAACAGGCTTTGCCATAGGAAGCATTTTCAAACATGCATTATTTCCCTTTCCACCACGTACATTTGATTGACCTTGGAAGTACTCACACGTAACACAGATTTGATTTATTGTCAGATTAACAAACATTGTTTAAGCATGCAACAAAATGCAGCAAAACTTTTTTGACTGAGTGTAGAGTGTCAAGGATATGCTAAGTCTGGCCTTGCCACTACTGTAGAATAAACGTGTTGTTGTGTATTGGCCACTGTTGAATGAACCTGTCATGTAGACCTTGGGTGGGAGTGTCAAGTAACGCGAATGGTGTAGTAGTTCGGTGTAACAGACCTCTTGGTAATAACTCTCACACACTCTCATGTAATGCAATGACGACTTGAACTGCCTCTGACATTTCAATAGTTTAATGAAGGCACGCAAACTGGACAGCACGGATACAGTCATGGATGTGGTAAAATGGGATGTTATAAATATTTATAGGGGACTTAGTGTACTGACTGAGATCAGCTGTGAAGGTATCTGTATCTAATAAGTGTAGTGTATTACAGATGACCTTACTTGCTACCACATATTTATACCTCAGTCAGAATTATTCTGGAATATTGTGATGACTACGTTGAATGTCTAGGGTATGTATATGATGAAGTGTAAGTCACAACAACAACAGACAGATAAACAATTTAATTTATTCCACCACACGTGACAACACTGTGACACTCACACACATTTAACACTCTATAAGACTATTCTTAAATAAGGCACTGGTAAATTTTCAAATATAAATATGTATTAATTACTGTCACTAATATATATGTGTCCTGATTCAAATACAAAGTGAACCAGAATCACAATCAATTTTAATTACAAGTTATATGTACAGAATTTATCAATATGAATCTTGTAGTGACATATTTTATTAATCTTATCCTATGTGTGTCAGTTGTGTAGTGGTAATATGAGGTAATACTGGTGTTGTTTTTTCAAGCTATGTTGGTATTTGTCATCATGACTTCAAGTGTTTATTTCTGTTGGAACTAGTATTGGAGATGTTCTCAGTTCCGTTCATTAAAACAATTAATTTCCCCTCTTAATTTTATACAATGTCAGTTTAAGATGGGGTTACATAATGTTGAGCTCCGCTGGCCACATAGGCTTAACTTTCGTGATGGCGGCAGGAAAAGACTCCTCTGCTCGATTGCTCCCCTGTGTTCTGGAGACACCTCACTGTTTGCTATATGGACCAAGGAGTATGCTGTCCGCCTCTGGATTCAGCAAAGCTCTGACCAGGTGCTGCTTCAATAACTTTTGGACCACGGTCCCTGAAACAAGAAGGTTGTACCTCCTACTTCAGAACTAATTTACACTCTATTTCTACACTGAGCACAATACATAACAAACACTGAGTTCAGAGCGGTAGGCCAACTGCTATCTTCATCTGAAACAATTTTCACCAGTATATTCCTCCCTAATGGTTACTACGCCTCTGCAATTCCAGCATTATTTCTTTCTAGTCAATAATATAGGTGGCAGTGTACTGTGTGGCAATTCCATGCAGTTTTACTTTCCTCCGACACCTTCTGTTCAGGCTGGAGCATTATATAGGCTTTACCTCATGTTCGCTACTGAACCACACATATATACAGACATAAATTATCAATTTACATTCAATTTTCATTAAAAGATGTCAAATATTTCAAGCTTACCACAATTCATGGAAATAACACAGAATTACGTTGACCGGCAATGAATATAGCACAATTTCGATCTGCCGATGTCCCAGGCTTTTATTTAGCAAAATATGCACTGGTGCTCAACGCACTGATTCTGTAGTAAGTTTATTTGCAAATGTGGTGTTGACCTGACGCCTCTAATTGACTATATTGGCAGGTCTAACCAATCATGCCATGTTTACACAGCTTTTCAAAAAAAAAGTACTCCTACTCACGTTTCCCCTGACAACACAAGATAGTATTTATAGCCCGACTAATCGTGTTTAGCCTTACATTTCTTGCGCTCCAATCAAATCGGATTTTACATGGAGACCCATTTCCCGTACAATGGTGGGGTGAAAATCTGCCACTGAGCGATTCTGATTCTAGTGTTGTCTGACATCCCTCACTATTTCTTTTGGCTATAATTTGGTAATTCCTAGACTATTTGCGTAACGTTTAACATATTATTTGTCAGCAAGTCCTAAGGAACCCAAATATATATATTTAATGGAGCCAATATGCATTTTCTTCTAGGATAGTCGTGCTGTTACCACCTCCTCACTTCCAAACTTTAGGATGTCTGGGTACTGTCATGTTTTCAAACGTAAACCAGTATAATGTCATATTTCCTAATAAGAATTTTGTAAGTTTTTTAAAACCTAACTATGGTATGGGTAGTGGCTTTTTATCACTGTCGATTTGAAAAAAGCTAGTGCATGTGGCCTTACACGCGTGATGGCAGCAATTGTGTATCGCGCGACTGTGGTAGTATTGCCTGCGTTCCTCCGATCAGCCCTCCCTTCTTTCTATCCTAAGTCCATCTGTCCGTTCGTTTATGGTAACGTAGTGTAATTAATGCTAGTATTAATTTAGGTCATTAATCAGCTTGCGTATCTCAAGGTTTTTCTTAGAAAGGCAGTACACGTT
The DNA here is from genome assembly GCA_024509875.1 of Oreohelix idahoensis. Lineage (NCBI taxonomy): Eukaryota > Metazoa > Mollusca > Gastropoda > Stylommatophora > Oreohelicidae > Oreohelix > Oreohelix idahoensis. Next base: position 77,709 of record JAMPIV010003811.1, read on the forward strand.
TTATTGAAGCAAGCGTGTAATGATGCAGTAGGCCTTTACTATCAACGTGAAACGTTACAATTTGCAGACGAAGGAGAAAACAAGGGGGATTTCGAGTACAGTCATTGTGACAGCACTGTTCTTTACCATTCTTCTTTCCTTTTATTAAATTTATTTGTTAGGCTTTACATTTACCTGATAATTTATATATGTGGATTAGAATATTTCACGACAATGGACACATGTTGACATACATTCATTGGTTATTTGAATAGTGGATGATACATTCATGTATGATGTAGTAGTAAAATATCATTCAACCCAAGGTGGTATTCACTGTTCTGGTAACTAATCGCCGTATCCTCTACTGACTGAACGCGTCAATGAGGATCGGTAAACATACAAAAGTCATTGGCCGAACCTTCATTTCATAGCTAAGTTCTTAAGCTGAAATATGTCCAATGTTTGTATAACACTCATAAACCACGATAGTGGGTTTTCACCTCATAACAAGATCTCGATACCACTGCCCGATAGTAGGATACATAATCTGTTCTCTTGACAGTGATCAAAAATATGATGACAGAAATATAACATGGCCGCCTTCCTGAGTTGTCGCTCACTCACTCGTAGGAAGGTAGATATAAGCCAAAGTTAATTTATAATGCATATAAATAATTTCATAAAGTTTTCCATACAGCTCTACAGTAATCAAGTTAATTCACGTAGACATAACTGCTGTAGGAAAGCCTGTCATCTTCGTCGATACAAAACACAACCCTAGCGATACGAAGCACAATGTTCCATCTAGGTCTAATCGACTCGAGATCATCAAAATTAGGGTCTGGCATAACTGGAGTCCGAATCACACATATGAGGAGGATCTCTGACAAATAGACTCTTGCAGAGACACAAACTTCTCCTAGAAAAACATCTATGAATCACTGTTAAACCTTAAACAGTGCCAGCCCTGGAAAAAGCACTCAGCCATTTCTTGGCGACATTATCGGAACTCTTTACAACCCAGTAGGACTACGAAAACCTGCGCTAGATTCTGGCAGAAAGAATATAGTCCGACCTGAACATACAAAGGTATACAATATACAACTGAATCTACTTGCACTAGACAAGTAGTACACATGAATTCAGGCCATAAACATAACAAGCAAAATTAATCTATTTTCTGGCCCGAACAAATAAGAACGGACATGAATACAATATCCATGCGCCGATAATATCAAGAAAGATCACTCATATAATCAAAAGTGTAAATCAATCATGAATTATCTAGCTTTACCAGAGGAAGCATTTTCATACACAAATGAATGCAAATATATATTTTCCATATTAAATAGCCATATCGTATTTTTGCAATATGTGCGTCAAAATATGCACGCAACACTGAGTGTTCAGGTTTTAAAAAAAACAGCTTAGTTGAATTGAAATGACCTAAAAATTGAAAGTGGCCTTTAACTTTTTCTTTTTTTTATATATTTTCCCATTCTGACTTTGCCGTTTCTGTTCTCATACTAGTAACGCATTTTATTGCGTAATATGTCAGTCCCTGCACGAGACGATATAGTGTGAGAATTCATTCCGTCAGACATAGAGAGCAGACATTTGTCTACATTTTCATCTGTCACGAGAGTTTTCTTCGGCTAAGTTCTCGGCGGGAGGTGTGAACGGCGCTCTCATGCATAGCTCAGAAATGAGACATGTCATGTGAGGTGTGAAGACGCGTTTTGGCAGTTATGGCCAGCATCTAAGTTAAGTGTTAAGAGAGGGGGGGGGAGACCGGCGCTATTTCGGGTTTTCGTAATAGCGTGGGATCCTTTGTCCGTTTTCATATATCTACACGAGTAGCTTAGACTATTCATTCAGTTCTCCAAATTTTGCAGTAGACAGGTTGCTCGTGCTAAGGAGAATAAGCTGTATAGCGAAGTTTCTCAGTTTGTTTCGACAATTTGCCGAGCTTCTAGACTTCAAATATATATCAGCGTATAATTCTTAGTTTGTGCGATCGCCTGTAGTTCTGTGTGGAGGTAATATACATATAACTAGTAGTGTTGAGTGTTTTAGTTATAAATCGCTTATTTCATTTACTAGTGAGATTCCTGTGCAGAAGTAATTAATTTATAAGTCTGTTATATTCTCTAGTCGACATGTTACAGTGGAAAGCAGAATAAACTATAATTTCTAGCTTAAACTCATGCAGCTGTAAATGAATTTTATTAAACTGCTAATAATCAGTCGAGAATATTTTAAACTAACTTATCACTGCACTGATTCATCATTGAGTATTGACGAAATACGTATGTATTTCTAATTCATGATGATTGATTTTATTAATATAACTTATTTAACGGGAATTTAAACGATAAGACCAGCTCTACGCTTGCAGTTTATAATGTAAGTTATAACCGAGGAATAGTATGTATAAGTATTTTATATGTTGTTTTCTCTTTATTCAGTGAAACTGGGGTAGCCCAACTCTACCAGCGTTTAAGTACTGAGAAATATCTGTGAAGAACAAAAACATTTTTTTCTTAAAGACTTGGGTGTATAAAGTAAAACCTGTCTGGCATTGCGTTGGCATCCAGAACGACAGAGTACCCATTTCATGAACTTTAAGATTAAATGAAGTAACGGGTCGTTCCTCTTATCGCGCCAGATTCTTAATTCTTCCCTGAGTCCTTCAAAAAACTCAAGTACATTTCAGCCCTGTGTGGCCAAACCATCTTAAGTAATATATTACAATCAATAACCTTTCCGACATTTCAAGCCCGTGTGGCAAGACGAAATGTAGACAAATTGTGGTGTGACCAAGAATTTTTACCTTTGATCGAAGTTACAAACCTGACATTTTTCCTAAGTAGTGGAAACCTCGTGATTCTGACACTGTGAGCCCGCTTAAAACTAATTCTTACCTCGTGATTCAAGTGGCACTAACCATAGTCTGAAAAATATTCGCATGAAGAGGACGCTCCCCGGACCCATTGGATGAACCCAAAAATCTGCAGAGCTGGGATCCGCTTCATTAAAAGAAAGACAGATTAAAGTGTGTGGGTGTCCTAAAGTTTGCGCCAGACGGCGAACAACAGCACGATTGTAGGTAAGAATGTATGTCAGGGCCGTGATGAATGAACAGAGAGAAAGCAGGAACGAGTGACTCTTTTATGGTATACCAAATTTCACCCACTTTGTATTTTTTATGCAAGGTTTTTTTGTTGCTAACAATATTTTCCTTAGGATAGATTAGAGTATCCAAGTCTGTTCATACCTTTAAAGGGAAATTATTAGACTACAGCATATGTATCCGTGACTCTTTGGGGCTATCACTTTTCTTCTAACAGGACTGTGGGCTATACATCGAGGGAAAAGATCATACCAATGGGTCTATCATTCTTGTAGCAATTCATTGACTTTATGACTATCTGTATATGTTTGATGTAATTTTATATGTTGTGATGGAATTTTATTATGATAATTAAAATTCACTTAAACTTATTCCAGTGTGTCGGTCAGTTCGTTCCCAAATATCTATCTTTTCTTGTCATAGTTTCACGTCTGTGAATCTATTGTCGTCACTTATGTGTGTGTGTATGTGAGGGATATATATTAATATATATTATACTAGACGGTCTGACAAATCTTAATCTGTTGTAGATGATAGGCTGACTGAGAGAAATCATCTCGAGGGTCAGAGACCGACTCTAATATATTTCCTCCATCTCACTCGTGAAATGTTTTTCTACTTATATCTCACTGAGATATCACCTGTTTCTATTGCTATTCAGAAGGGACCAAACTTAAGTCTTAATTCACCTATCACAAATCTACGACACTCATAAGCACCCTATAATAAGTCGTAACCTCGGCTGCGTTATCTAGGAGTTAACTATCACTATATCAGTGCTGACGTCACATCGAAAACATATTTCACATGGATAGGAAGCTAATTACACTACGTCCATGTTTCCAGTCCAGTCCACAAAGACAATATTATATATTCACCGTAGAAATCTACTTTGGGCATCCAGCCGATGTTGTGCCAGTGAGAAAGCTATTAACCCAGCCTCTGTAGACCCGAGTGGAAGAGTCCCAGTTGTGATGGTTCGGCCATGTCTACAAAAACGGAGAAGACCAACTTCAGCTACGAACATGGGAAACCAAGAACCAGGGACCCAGAACTCCAGGACGACCCCAAATTCGCTGGGAGGACAACATCAGGCAATCTCTCAGGAACTGAGGACTGGACGCACGCCAAAAGGAAGACAACCGGTAAGTTAGCATGGCGCTTTCTCTGGCTAATCTCTACACGTCATTGTAGAATAGGAACGACTAAGTGGTAAGTCAGTAGAGAAAACTACTGTGCTAAATTGTATGGGAGGCACATGAAATATTCTTGCTATATTCTTGTACATCTCACATGGGGTACCGCACAGGTTAAAAACCCCTGATTCAGACCAGCCAATGCGCGTACTTAGGTAGCACCAATACAGCTATTTCTATACTGCGAGTTGCAACTCATATTCTGCTGCGTAAATGTTCTACAAAGTAAACAGACATTTAAAATCCTGACGTGACAAAGAAACACAGCGGAGGAGGCAGTTTTTTTTTTTTCTCCCCGCCGACAGCAAATAAAATCACAACTACTTTGGCATATTTCGAATTTTAGTCAAAAGAAGAATGGACCTGACCTTTCGGCAACGGAGTTAATGACGTTGGTCAAATTGCCAGGATAGTTTACTTACTGTAGGCCAAAATGATTTTACTTCAAAAAAAAAAAAAAAGTTTCACTGGATTCTTCTCCTTTCTGTGCACTGACAAACAAGAATTCTTTATTTCTAAACCTCTTAAATTCACACAGAATGTTGCACCTAATTCCGTCGTAGAGTATCTAAAGTCACTTACTTATTTCTGCAATTATTTCAATCTAACAGGCTTTCGGTTTAACTTTCTCTAACTTGATTACTTTTTTCAAATAGAAAGCAGTTTTGTTTCAATTTATATTAGTATTGTATTTCACAGTCAGTCGCTTCCTGAAGATTGAAAATAATGAAAGTTTGTTGATGTAATGCAAATAACTGTAGCTCTATAGTATGACCCTGAAACATAGAAAGCAACGAAAAACAACCAAGACTTTCATAAATACCTACTTGCCTATAAAAGAAGCATTGAAATGGTACAACAAAGTAATTAATGTAGAACCTGACGACAAGAACCAGACGACAAGAACCTGACGACAAGAACCAGACGACAAGAACCAGACAAGAGGCAGTAGTAAAAGAAATGAGAAGAAGACGCTGTGGATGGATTCGACAAACATTTCGGAAACATTTTGATAGCAATAAAATGTAATCCTTTTTTCTGAAATTCCCAAGGTTAGGACAGATAGTGGGAGACCGACAAACGTACAGAGAAGAGAACTGGAGATTACAAGTGAAAGAAGCAAGGAAGACACTGAATCATCTCAAGCTGATGGCACAAGATAGGAAGTCTTAGCGTACGTTTATTGCAGGCCTATGCTTCTTGTGGAGCTCAAGGGTACCGAATTAATGTAAATAATAACAAAGGATGGGGTACTGTTTAAAGCTGAAATCTTGAATGTGGGCAAATGAACCTGGGTGCTTGAAAAATTTACAGTAAAACTGATGTATATTTATTATTCAACCAAATCATTAAAGTAATCGTGAAAAAAATGACTTTTATTACTAATCCAATCGGGCAAATGATAATTTAAAAACAGAACCGGAAACGTTCACTTGCAAGACACGACTCACAAAATGGAGCTAGTCATCGGATACAATTAATTTCACTTTGGCTTTCAAACTAAAACGTAAGTTACCTTTGTCTATCTGCGAGGAATGCCCATCCATACCCTCTTGATATTTGCACGGACTTGCACACCTCAGCAGGTAGTCTATGACAGCGAGCGTTTGGGGCAGTCGCTCTGTTTACGAGCACACCTAACAATCCAATACAATTAATTCTGATGCGGTCAAGCTGTCTGCCCGACCCACACAAACGTTGTAGTCATAAATGAATACCTCCTTTCTTTCATCATTCGTTCATCCAGTCATTCATTCATTCAGTCATTAATTCAGTAATTCAATCATAAATCAGTTGTTCATTTACCCGTTCATTCATTCATTCAGTCAGTCGCTCAGTCATTCAATCATTTCTCTTATTACTCCTTATGGAACATTGAGAAACCAAAGCAGCTGGTCCCTCGTAGAAATCATTCAGCAAATATTTCATTCATTCTTACAGCTGTGGTTTCTGCAGCCAGTTCTTTTACGTTATGAGGTTGCCAACTTCTTGTGCAACCGTAAAATAGTCGCCATTAAAGATTTATAGTATACTATTGAACGAGTTTAAACGGGTCTCTGTTGTGTAACGAATGACGATGACAGTACACTGATGGACACATTACCAAAGAGGGAAAAAAGACGACACTTACACAAACACATCAAAATTAAGTCCCGAAACACACACGGGCACAAACAAAAACACGCACGGGCATGGGGACACTTACATAAACACTTACACATACAGGTACAAGAACACACACGAACATGGGGGACACTTACATAAACACTTACACATACAAGTACAAGAACACACACGAACATGGGGGACACTTACAGAAACACTTACACATACAGGTACAAGAACACACACGAACATGGGGGACACTTACAGAAACACTTACACATACAGGTACAAGAACACACACGAACATGGGGGACACTTACATAAACACTTACACATACAAGTACAAGAACACACACGAACATGGGGGACACTTACAGAAACACTTACACATACAGGTACAAGAACACACACGAACATGGGGGACACTTACAGAAACACTTACACATACAGGTACAAGAACACACACGAACATGGGGGACACTTACATCACACGAACATGGGGGACACTTACATAAACACTTACACATACAAGTACAAGAACACACGAACATGGGGGACACTTACAGAAACACTTACACATACAGGTACAAGAACACACACGAACATGGGGGACACTTACAGAAACACTTACACATACAGGTACAAGAACACACACGAACATGGGGGACACTTACATAAACACTTACACATACAAGTACAAGAACACACACGAACATGGGGGACACTTACAGAAACACTTACACATACAGGTACAAGAACACACACGAACATGGGGGACACTTACAGAAACACTTACACATACAGGTACAAGAACACACACGAACATGGGGGACACTTACATAAACACTTACACATACAAGTACAAGAACACACACGAACATGGGGGACACTTACAGAAACACTTACACATACAGGTACAAGAACACACACGAACATGGGGGACACTTACAGAAACACTTACACATACAGGTACAAGAACACACACGAACATGGGGGGACACTTACATAAACACTTACACATACAAGTACAAGAAACACACACCGAACATGGGGGACACTTACATAAAACACTTACACATACAAGTACAAGAAACACACACCGAACATGGGGGACCACTTACCACATAAACACCCTACACAAGAACATGGGGGACACTTACACCAAACACTTACACTTACAGGTACAAGAACACACACGAACATGGGGGACACTTACATAAAACTTACACTTACAAGTACAAGAACACACACACGAACATACACTTACAGAAACCACTTACACACAGGTACAAAAACACACACACGAACATGGGGGACACTTACAGCAAAAAAACACTTACACATACAGGTAATTAAAGAAAACAACACACAACGAACATGGGGGACACTTACATAAACACTTACACATACAAGTACAAGAACACACACGAACATGGGGGACACTTACAGAAACACTTACACATACAGGTACAAGAACACACACGAACATGGGGGACACTTACAGAAACACTTACACATACAGGTACAAGAACACACACGAACATGGGGGACACTTACAGAAACACTTACACATACAAGTACAAGAACACACACGAACATGGGGGACACTTACAGAAACACTTACACATACAGGTACAAGAACACACACGAACATGGGGGACACTTACAGAAACACTTACACATACAGGTACAAGAACACACACGAACATGGGGGACACTTACACATACAGGTACAAGAACACACACGAACATGGGGGACACTTACAGAAACACTTACACACACAGGTACAAGAACACACACGAACATGGGGGACACTTACAGAAACACTTACACATACAGGTACAAGAACACACACGAACATGGGGGACACTTACACATACAGGTACAAGAACACACACGAACATGGGGGACACTTACAGAAACACTTACACATACAGGTACAAGAACACACACGAACATGGGGGGACACTTACAGAAACACATACACACACAGGTACACAAACACACACGATGACATGAACAGTTGCACAAACACATACAAACGTAAGTACAGACACACACACAGATGTTTACAAACACAGGTGCATAAACACAAAGGAAGACATGGGCAGTTATAGAAGCACATACAAAGGTAAGTACAGAAACACAAACAGACGGTTACAGGTACAGAAACACACGAACACAGGTACAGAAACATACACGAACACAGACAGAAAGACATACAAACACAGACACTTACAGAAACACGTTCAAACGCAGGTATAGAAACACAAGAACACAAACATATTAACCAAAACGCATACAAATGTTAGTACAGAAATACACAGACACAGAAACACATTCAAACAGTCTTTACAGAAACACATAACGAGGTACACAAACACACACAGACACTTCCAGAAACACACACATACACACAAACACCTACAGAAACACGCACAGACACTTACAGAAAAACTTAAACAAACTAGCTGAAACACACACAGACACTTACACAAACACACGTATAAACTTACACGGAAACACAAACACCTTCAGAAACACACACGGACACTTACAGAAACACCTAAACAAGCTAGGAGAAACACACAGACACTTACACAAACACACATATACACTTACACGAACACACAAACACCTACAGAAACACACACGGACAGTTACAGAAACACTTAAACAAGCTAGCAGAAACTCACACAAACACACATGGACACTTCCTGAAACATACACAGACACACAAACGCACACAGACACTGACAGAAACACAGACAGACACACACACACACACAGACACTTACAGAAATACACATGATCACACAGACACTGACAGGAACACACTTGAACAAACTGGCAGAAACACACACACAGACACTTCGATCCGGACCCCTCACGTCCTCTCCGAAAAGATCCTCAAAACCGTTCTTGTATTTGCCGACCAGCGACAGATGTCAAACGTCCTGGATCCCCACGGACTAACACGGCCGTTCAATGAAAAAGCTTGACTCAAGAGGTCAGCCACAAGCAAGCCCAACGTCCCATCGAGAAGATCTCAACAGTGTATGGGACCAGGAGTTCACGAGAACTGTCTCTGGCAAAAATTGGGGAAAGAGGACATGTTTAGACTTGATACTTAATAAAACAGCACCAGGGCCACACTCAAAAACCTGGGGTGGAAGGATGGAGGAAGGAGTGGAGAAGTGAAGATGAAAAACCTCAAAGAGATAACACTAGGATAAAAGTTTGAGAAAGTAAGAAGAAAAAAAATAAGGAAGAGAGAACGAAATAAAAACCCACACACAACACTACCAAAAGAATCAACAAGACGATGAGAGCGAAGATATTTAGATAACAGGAGTAATCCTTGACATTTACTGACAGACACACAAATAGAAAAACATACGTAGACAGACTGACAGACAGGGATGGGCTGAGCGGGTCAAAAGGCTTATATTATTTTGGAATACCCCTCGAGTGAATACTCCCCAAGAAGTACCAATGACATGTGGGAGAGAAAGGGGAGGTAACTGTTACCACCCATCATACAACAGATTGAGGCCCAATAATCGAGTTCTCTGTCTGGGTGGTGGCCCGCACTAGAATGGAGGGCGTGGAGGGGGGAGGAAAGACTTTCCTCCAGACTGAATGAAGACGTGGGAAGAAGAGGATTCGAAAAATACTTGAGCATGCACTTCAAGTCTTCTTTCCTGGCACATTGTTTGAGCTTCCAGCATTCCCGAAAGGACTTGTGTTCGTCAGGTTTTTGGTGTGAGGTTGGGAGGGAAGGGGTAAAATAATTCTACAAGATGGAAATAAAAGCACGGAAGCTAGGTGAAGAGAACGGATTTTTATTTTTTGTTTTAAATATTATTGTCACTTTTTGTTGAATATCTACTGCGTGTCTTCCTTGTCGCCCGGCGAGATTTGAAAGTTTCAAGATGGAGAGTTGATTCAACATGTCATAAACACAAGCTGAAGGAGACATAGTCTTGTGTCTGTCGTTGAAAGTTGTTTGTTGGCGTTCGTTTTTCGCCTTCGCTCTTTTCTGTATTGTATTGTTTGCTTCACAGATTTTGCAGATTGTCTGTCTGTTCTACCTACCTACTGTAGTGGTGTTTGATGGTATTGTATGATGGTGATATTACTAAATGTAATTGTATGAGGCCAGCTGTGAAGGCTCCTGAGATAAAATGTAGTTGTGAATTGTCAGAAGGCCTTTCTTGCTACCACTACGACCTCACACTTAATTTTTTTTTTAAGGAATGTGGCTACGTAAAGTGTCTAGGGTAATGATGTGTAGTGTGGTGTGATAGTTTCTAAATACACCCACAAATAATTAAGAAAACTAATAATATTAACAAATATTAAAATACACTGAACTAACTCAAGTGTGTAAAATTTTTTGATAAAATTATATTACATTTATTTTGTTCTGGATCAATTTTTTAGGTTGACCAGAACTTTAAAAGATTTAGAGATTATGAAAGAAATGCATGGAATATTATATCATAAATGCAATAGTGTACATATATATGTACTATACTAGTTAGTTTTATTAAAATGTTCTAGTAGTCATCTACTTGGGAGGATATGTACTGTTTGTGCTGTTGGGGTGGCCTCATCACACCTGTCTATATTGACTACCCAGTGTCCAGAAAATGGTGGGAATTTTTATGGGGTATTAGTAACTACACAACTTTGGTGAATGTCCAGCAGACCAGAGGCTCACTCATCTTATATTTGTAGCTCTGGTGCTGAAAACTGATGGTCCCACCTCTCCGTGCTGGCGGGCAATAATGGTGGTCTCTGTCACAAGTACTGCACAGATACACTCGAGTAAAGTCACCAACTGAATAGTCACTGCTTTGTTGACAACAGAAACTCGCAGCTCTGCAATCAAAGTATGGGCCATGTGTCAAAATCTATTCTCTACCCACGTCTGGACACAACACTGACACAACAACCACATCATACAGACAGGTCAGATCTCTCTGACCAAACAGCACATTTACCATGGTGGTTTTACATCAGCTAGATCCTCCCAGACTATAGGTTCTGAAAAATATTTATTAGTTGTTTGCCCTAAAAGAGGATAGGTAATATGTTCCATTATTCTCAATGTACATTGTTGGTCCCTAGACCCTGACTTGGGCGGGGGGTCCAGAGCAAATCCCTACTAGTTTGTAAGGCTAGATTTTGATATGGCAGTATCAAATCACTCGAACATGAAACAATATTCAAAATATATATAAGGAAATAATTTCAATCTTACCAGATTATGAATAAATAACACAGAATTGCTAGCAAAACTCAGCTGAGCTGCTGGCTATAGTATGGCGTCCCTAACTTTCTTTCACTTTCTTTCATATGGAAATCACCACACTTTAAAATCTGTGTCTATCACTGAACAACTGTTGAAGAATGGCCCCAAATACGCTCTGAGCGCTAATAATATGATTGTCTGTGGCCAATCACTGCCTAGTTTTACTTTAAATTCAAATTCCTACACTAAAGTCATTTCAGTCATGCTTCAGTCAAGTATGGATGGTTATCTGTTAGTCTGTCCGTCTCTACTTGTGTTTCTACATAATTGTGCTTGATTTTTGAAGCAACCTTTCTTTCCCCTCCAAAATTTTGTCGATAAAAGTTATATTTAGACACAGCTACCGCTCAAAAACCCTCTCCCCCATACTAAGTAAATTTGAACACCTGCGTCCAAGGTCGTGGTTTTGTGTGCAAATTGCGACACTTTTAGATTCAATACAGTCTAGCGATGATGTGAACAACACTGTCTTTTGTCATTATCTTCAATATTATCTATCCGTCTGTAAAATTAAGACCATATTAGTTCACTGCTCAGAATAGGCCATCCGGCCAGCTAATTTTTATATTCCTAACATTAATATTAAGAAAAAAAGTACTTTTTAAATTTTTGTAATATTCCTAACATCTGCGTTTAGCCGCTGAATTCAAATCAAGGGCTTGTTATCGCAAAACGTCCAATTCCGTACCTCGTGTCAATTTGGGGGACGTGATTTTTTTCTTTCCTCCATCCCCCCCAATTGCGTCTCCTAGCCTTTCCAGTCATATTTTTTTCCTTTTTGATCCGCCGTTCCCCTCCTGTCTAGCGAGTCAATTATTATGGAGGATGACGACCCGCGGTCTAGGCGATCATGTACTATTCGCAGCCTACGCATTATGTTTTTATCCTTAAATGTTATCTTTGGAGATATTTTACCGTTGTATCTCTGTCAATTTCACTACACCTACCTACCTACCTACCTACCTGATTGCACACCAGCTTCACCTCTCTACCTAGCTATCTAGCTACCTAGAGTACTAGTCTTGTATCTTTCATTGAAAGTGTTTGTTAATGTTCGTCTTCGCCTTTGCGCATTTATGTGCAGTTTTTTTTAGACATAATTTTGCAGTTTGTCTATCTGTCTATTTTACTTACATATCCACTTATCTACCTACATAACTATCTGCCTACCTCCTTACATACATACACACATGTATGCATACATACACAAACAGGCAATCCCATCGCAAATACTGTCGTAGGGGAGTGAAGAGTCAGAGACTTCATCTATACTAAGTCTCCGCTTTATAGCGTGCGGGTGACGACCGGTTACCTTCCTCGCTGCCTTTGCCATCCATAATCCGAAAGTATAATTAGGAACCATTTACAGCAAAACATATTATCTGTAACAACAGTCTGGACTCTGCAGTAGGAAATGTCATTAAACAAGAACAATCAATTATTTAGCAAGTTTTGTACAACGGTCATTTGAAATTAGTTACGGAACATAAATACAACAACAGTCTGAACTCTGCTGCAGAATATATTGTTTACAACAACTATCTGAATTTTTAATATAACATGTTATTTATAACAATAGTGTGAAATTACTTGGTAGGTTATGAACAACAATCACTTGAAATTAGTTACGGAACATGTCTACAGCAACAATTTTAACTCTGTTACATAACATGTTGGGAGCCGCGGTAGCACAGTAGTTAGTGCACTGGCTTCCTAGCTCGGTGGTCCATGGTTCGATCCCCAGTTGAGGTGGGATTATTTAGACCGCAAATGTTCCCCTATGGTCGACCCAGCCTCATGAATTGGGTACCAGGGCAACTCTGGGAAGGTTAAGGCTGCCGGCGTGATGCTGACCACATCACCCCTAGTGTGCCGTTGGTCAAGAAAATGTATGCCTCAATGGGCGCGTAACGGGATCCTTTACCTTCTTTATTTATAGAACATGTTATCTATAACAACAGTCTAAAATTACTTAACACGTTATGTACAACAGTAATTGGAAATTAGTTACAGAACATGTTATTTATAACAACGGTCTGAATTCTGTTATTGAACATGCTACTTATAACACCAGTCTGAATTCTGTTACTGAACATGTTATTTATAAAAAGTCTGAATTTTGTAACTGAACATGTTGTCTATAAACAGTCTGAATTCTTTTACTGAACATGTTATCTGTAACAACATTCTGAATTTTGTTACTGAACATGGTATTTATAACAACAGTCTAAAATTAATTAAGCAACAGCTTATAGACAACAGCGATTTGAAATTAGGTACAGAGCATGTCTACAGGAATATTCTGAACTCTGTTACAGATCATGTCATGTGTATCAATCATTTGAAATTAAGTTACAGAACATGTTATCGTCACAACTGTTTTTGGCTTTTCACGTCCGCTAAGCTAAAATTATTATACGTGAAAATGACCGCTTGTATAATTAACCACATTGTACTCTCATCTGAGAAGGCAAAGACTATAATGCCAAGTGGTACAAACAACGGTGATCCGATCGAGTCCATGAGAATAGACTGATGTCTGGGGACCGAGGAGCTATCCTTTTGCACGCTTGACATAAATACACGGCTACTTAAGAGAAAACACCATTCCAGAAAAGACACAGTAGAGCTACTGAAAAATACAAAAGCCAGAATAACTCAAACTGAAACTTAAAAGCATCATCAGGCGGTATAACCCAGCAGGCTGCAGTATAAACAGCAAACAGAATCAAGAAATATATTAAGCATCCTGATATGTCGACAATTCCATGCATGTGATAAATTGTTGAAACGGCCTAGATAAAAGACAGCATAGCAAAACATTTATAAAAGTTACTGCTTAGCTGTTTATTTGTCTTCTGTTATGTTGTGTTTGTTTGTTGTTTAAGCAGAAGAAAACGTTTTACTGAAACGGCTCTTGTTCTATTTTATGTACATGTACAAAAATAAATAAATATAGTATTCTGTCTTTTGCGTACTTTTATTTTCATATCTGACAGGAAACATTAGTTCTAATATTTTGTTTCTTAATTCTTACAGTCGTTGACTAATCATATCAGATCCCACCACTAGATAAGTCCCCATGGCTTATCAAAAAACTACAGTGAGAATTTGTTTACGTGTCTCATTGCTCACGTTCAGACATCATCACCGTTTTGTCGTGTGCATATTTTTTATATCATCGTTTGTTTAGAGCCGAGCCGCGATTGTCACTCACGAAGTTCAAACGTCGATTTGACCCAATCTCACCCGACTGAAGATGCAATTACCTCGCTCGTGGGGCCTGGAGGATTTGTCGAGCCAATTAGATTTGCATTACTAACACAACAGTGGGCATGCTTGCAAAGGACGGCAGTTCTGTTTGGGGTAATCTAATAATTCAAGCGTAAGGACAAGCTTGGGGGCTAACTCTATAACCCTTTACATCTTTCAGCCATGTCGCGCTTGTTAACGGCTTACCAAAACGTGAAGTCAATGACTTAACTCTGATGCGACAGCTCTTTGTAAATACGAAACTTAATTTTAATAGAAAATTGTTTTCAGAGCTTTACCGCAATACTTTCTTGTTCCTGTTAAGTTTTTGAAGCGTGAACTTTAATATTAAGTATAATCTCGGAAATAAAGGGGAATTAATGAAGAAGAGAAATATTAGACAGCTAAAATATTTTGAATATGTCAAAAAGACATAACACCTTACTTGAAGACTGTAATAGAAGGAAGAGTTGAAGGCACATATGGAAGAGGAGCTCACTTATTTCAGATCACTTGTGTTTGTAGTGACAGTGCTGATTTTTGCCTTACACAATTTTCAAACTCATGGACCAGGTGTGTACATTTTGAAGAGGTTTTATCAAAAATGACAGGTTGCTTTTTCTGTTCTAAACTCTTGAGCAAATGAAACTGTCATTTTCTCAGTAACGTTTTTGAGGAACTTGAGGTCAATGCTACTTTCAGCAGTTTGCATATGTTCTTTTAATGCTGGGAAGTGTAATAATTTGCCAGTTTCAATGTCTCTAGCAAACAAAGACAGCTTGTGCTCAAATAAAAGCACTTCTTCCAAGATCAACATAGCTGTATTGCCCTTTCCATGGGGTTTTTTAAAATTTTAAATGGTCTAGTGAGAAGTCATGTCCAGCATGAAGTAGAACTTCTGTAACCAATCAGGGTTTGATAACTCAGGATATTCTAGTTTCTTCTTCCCCCCCACCCAAAAAAAAGTTTAGTCCACAAAAAGTGTATATCAAAAGGTGGTTTTAGTGCACGGACACTAAATGTTATGTAGCCGAGGGCCTAGAGCCGCACGTGAGATGGCTCACGAGCCGCAGGTTGCCGACCCCTGTCCTAGTAAGACGCATTACCATCTTTTTTAAAATACCCACCCTGACAAATCTTCAGCGAATTTACAATGATTTTATATGCAGGATGTCCTATAAGTCAGGAGTCATTGACGCATGTATAACCATGACTCCTGACATCATTCATCATGTGTTTGCTGACCGGTACAACGTCTGGATTGGTGGACATTGAGCAAGTTCTGCGAATGTGTGCGCGCAAGTTTTGTGAATAAAAGCTTTGTGTTGCCTTTGTGGTGGTAATGTAGTCAACCGTAGATGTCCAGCAAGTGTATTGTTATCTTTTTGATACTTTCTTCACCTTTAGTCCAAGTAATTACTATATTTTGTCCACCAAACTTTCAATTATCAACGTCATGCTCTCCTGTTGTGTGACGATGTTTGTACTTTTCAACATATTTTATGTCATGCTTATAAGTATTTAATATTAATATGAGTGTGCTATTTTATTTTACTTTACAACGTTGAATTCCTTGAAATTGATATGTAAAATGCATGTGAGAATAAATGAATTCAGTCTGAAAGGTGAGAGAAAGGAAGGGCAGACTTGTCAGACGGGCCTGCGTGCCCAATTTGAAAATAAATTTCGTTCGTTCGTTCTTTTTCTTCTCTGCAAGTTTCATTTTAAGAAATAACAGACAATACCTGTGGATGGATGATTCACAGTGTTTCCAATCCATCTTAGCTATCGTCTGCTGTCTCCTTGCTTCAGGATTTAGGATGATTTATCATTAGTAATTTATTTTAATATATACACTTGCAACATCTGGACAAATATGAATGTATTTCCAAGAGTGGGGCAGTCATCTGGTGTACATCTGGTCTATACCCGCAAAAATTCTAGTACGAATATAACACGTTTTGTCTGTACCAGGGTTGCCTAACTAGGCGATCTTTAGGAGCTGTATTACTGGAGGAAAGTTCAGAAAATCTTAGATATATTTTACAAAACAAAAAATAAATAAATAAAATAAAATAAGTTAATTAATTATTTAATTTATTCCCCCCCCCCCCCCTACCGCCCCCCCTCCCCCCCCCCCCCCCCCCCAAAAAAAAAAAAAATTATACATGGTTCTAATGTCATTAAAAAATGTTATCTTAACAACTAACGTTACCGATATCTCACTTTACAAGTAATGTTTTTGTAGCATCTCTATGATAAGACACGCCCATAGCAGATACTGCTGCAAGGATGTGAAGTGTTAAAGACTTCATTACACTACTCTAGTCCGGCTTTATGTTCTGGGGTGACAAGTTCCCTTCCTCATTCCCTCTGCCTTCCCTAACTCAAGAGCTAAGCCAGGTACCCATTTACGGCTCTATGTTGTTCTAGAACATTATTCAGTGTTATTCAGGAAAAAATAAGCGTACATAATTTCAGGCACTCTTTAAATAATTTCAGGTCTCAGGGAATCGCCGCATAAAGATTACTATATTTACACTTAAATCTTCGTCAGTGTGATCAGTAAGCTGTAATTATAATAATCCAATAAAAATTGGCAATGCTCTTTTAAGTAATGAATGATTTTTTTTATTTATATTGATCAGTTTATTTTGGCCAACTTATTAGACTACTCTGTTTGAGTAGTTCTCCTTCCTAACAAAGGATATTAACTCTAATGCAAGTCAGTAGTGTAGGAAGAAGGAACTTCAGTTTTTCCTTTTTTTTAAAAATTTGCTACTTGATTTTTTTTTAACCTTATCCGAGTAGACCTAAAAGTCTTATCACAAATGTCTACTCAACAAGATGATAATGAAATATGATATGTGTAGGGGTGACCACGGTCCTAATGCGCTTGGTCACTGCCCACCACTACGAGCGCTAATATCGCCCCAGGGGTAAAAGTTCATAAAATGACGTTCATATTTTTTCAATCACGATCTCTCTCGGAACCCCTAGCAACCTTTTGTAGAAACTAGGGTCCAGAAGAACCCCGGTTGAGAAACCCTATACTGTGCATTTTATTTTTCAAGGGTACACTTTCCCCTTGTAATCGTCCTGTTACAAAAACACAAATAGTAATTCGTCTTACAAAGAGAAATGACAAGAAAAACCTACGTTGCGGCCACAAGGCCTTCGTCAGGGACAGACAAAGAAGAGGCAGAAGGGAAAGAAAGTGAGAATTAAGTGGAGAACATGAAACTATAGAAATAAGAGAAAAAATACTCCCTTACGTTTTGCCACATGTTGGAGCAAAGATGGCTGCCACAAAACCGGAAAGAGGAAGTGGATAGTACATAAAGCAAAAAATAAAAAATAATGAAAACAGGGACTGGAAAACAGAGTGGAAATTTTTTTTTTAATATAAATTTTAAATAAAATAAAATAAAATAAATTGTATATATATTGATCGCAGTCATAGTAGAAAGTCATAATAAAACTGGTACTAGACAGAAAAGGACGCCTCAGACAAAAGAATGCTGGGTATTCAAACTGTTTCCCGCATAACGACAAATGTATATCGAAACAGAGTATCACAACTAGAGTATCACAACTAGAAAGATATATAACTTGGACAACGTGACAGAAAGATATAAGCAGCAATTTATCTTAAGTACTGGTACTAGTTTCATTATGTATCTCCTTGTTGTCTACACACGTGCGTTGATAATCTCCGTTCATTGCTTAAGATTTATTGATACTTTTCTTTTTTCGATTCGCAGCTCAAGATTTGACAGCTATCCTCACATATCATGTCTTTCTTGTCAAACAAAGTAAACGTAGTCCCTTACATGATACTGCCATAGAGGAATGAAATGTTAGAGACTTCCCTATACTAGGTCCAGTCTTATGAGGGGAGGTGGCACTTCCTTTCCTCGCTCCCTTTGTTTTTCCCTAAATTAAGAACAGAGTCAGGTACCAGTTTAGACTGGAGCGTGACGACACCAGGTTTTGAACCAGAACCCAATAACTTTGCCGTGAGAACAAGTACTCTGCGAATCGGACGCTCGTATTACTGCACGGAGCCATATTTATTTCGCTATTTATTTAACTCACTGATTAATTTGTTTATGAAAGAGTTACTCAATTTTAAGTTATCTACTGGGAGGAAGGGGTGACTACTTCTCCGTAAATAAAACTTCAATGTAAAAACGGTATTCAGTGTTCATCGCTTGACTGTACAAATTATGTTTCAGTAGATCTACACACAAAAGTGCGGGAAACTCTACTGATGGCAGACGGCTGCCAAAAAAGTAGAGTCGAGTGTTAGAATTTTGCCCCAGTGATGACAGACATGCGACCTTCAGAGATAGTAGCAGATTGGAGAATCTAGGTTTCACAGAATACCCTAGTCTTTATACTTCGTGTAAGCCTGTCTTTGTTTTCTGAGTTCTTTTTAAGTAGATAGGTAAGAAAGGTGCTAGGAATTCTGGCAGGGCTAGCTGGTTCATAATAGCTACCCCACTATAAGCTGCACGCATGTGTGTATATATAACTTTTGGCCATCAGGAAAAAGAGATGAAATAAAGCACTTTGGCCACTAGAAAAAAGAAATAACGAAGTCTGGCCAACATCTCCCTTCATACGAATGATACATCATTGTATGATATGAACATGGACTAGTTTACATATGTATCTAATTTGCCATCAGAAGATTCACACTATATACACCTGCAGCAGTCAGAGAACTGAGCTTGCTTCAAGCTACTTCCAAGAATAGTGTATTTCGAATGCCAACTATAAACATAACTGCGCTTTTGTCAATCAAGCAGTGGCGTATCCTCTATGTATGCTGTGCTGCTGCGCACACCTATGCCCGAAGGAAAATAAAAATTTAATTTATTATTCTATAAAATATTTCTCTTCTAAAGTTCTGCTTTCAGACCGCAAGCATCAGGATAACGGATTTTCCCGCATAGAATCTACGAGTATATCTTGTTTCAGTTTCCCAGACGCGTTTTATAGTGCAGTTTTTATTGGTTGGTTACAATCGCCCGAAGTTTCTCGGGTAATTCCGTCACAATGCGTGCGGTACCTTTCGGATTCACGTCTGACAGATTGGTTTGTGTGGATCGGGGTCATGGCCAGATACGCCAATACAATACGAACATGCGTGCGGTGGCCTTGCAGCTCTCGAGTTGTAAAAATCGGCTGTATCCGTCCAGTGTTTTTTGTGATTAATTTTTGTTAGTTGCCGGGAATGCAGATTATTACAGTGACAGTGAGTTTCAAGTTGTAAGTTAATTAGTATTTCGGAGATAATTGACACATACCCCTAATAACTATCGTTGCGTAATTGAATATAGTTGGTTTTTAAATTAAGAGGGGAAGAAGTTAAATAGTAGGCGTACATATTCATTTTAAGTAGCAGCACGCCTAGCTCGCATTACCAGGATACGCCACTGCAATCAAGTTCCAAGAAAGGAAAGTATACTTCGGATGCCTAGTGTAAACAGAAGTAAGATTTGGTAATCTACTTCCAAGAGAAGACACTATACTTCGTATGCCTACTGTAACCAGAACCAAGCTCCTTTTTTTTAAATCTGCCTCCAGTATCACAAACTATACTTCGGGCCCTTACTGTAAATAGAACCAAGCTTCAGTAATCTACTTCCACGATTAGAAACTATATTTCAGATGCCTATTATACGCAGAACTAAGTTGTTTTTTTTAATTTTAATTTAAGTACAGTACCAAGAGAACAAACTATACTTCGGACGCCTACTGTAAACAGAACACGTTTTTTAAAATCAAGTTCCAATAAAACTATACTTTGGATACTTACAAAATGATGCATACTACCAGCTCAACAGAAGAGAACAAGTGGTAATCTTCAGATTGCGCACTGGCCACAACAGATTGAGATATAATCTATATTCAACAAGCTAAAGATAGAAACTGCCGATCAGTGTAACTGTGGCACTGTTAAAATGACTGCTGAACATCTGCTTCAAAGTTGCCCAACATATGCGGAACAGAGAAAGCGCATATGGCCGACACCAGTACCATTCGTGGAAAAGCTTTACGGAGATTCAAATAGCCTCAAAGTGACTACTGCCTTCTTTGAAAACATTCAAGTGGACGTCTGAGAGTGTACGAAGAAGAAGAAGAAGAAGAAGAAGAAGAAGAAGAAGAAGCAGAAGAAGAAGAAGAAGAAGAAGAAGAAGGATACTTACATTAGTCAAAGCATAGCATTTATTTAATCAGCGCACAACATGACTATGCCACAATTTGTAAGGTCGAGAAATGCCTTCTTAATCGATTTGAATAAACGCATGCAATAAATAACTGCATATTTCCGAGAATACTTGCTTCATATGTACACCAGAAACATGCCCTGAACCTTAAACACGAACACCGAAGGCACATAAGGCCGTCAGTAGTACCACTTTATGGGGATACCGACAACCTCAGGCTGACCAGTTTTTTAAAAACGTATTCAAGTCGACGTATGAAAGTGTACGAAGAAGTAGAACGCCTACAGCGATTAGAGAATCCAAAAGTGAGTCTATCATCACTGTTAATTTTTTGTTGTCTGGTGTTCACCCCCTCTTGTTCTTATGAGTGCCTGCCACACATTATATTTTCGTTTGTTATTTACTATTCCCCGGCCACGGGTTTCCCTCTTTGTTTGTGTCAGGTTTACAAAGAATCCACTCAGAGATGTCCATAAATTAATATTCATGTCTTTGACGAAAGTAAGAAATTCACAAAAATTTATGCTAGCGACATTCCACTAACTAGTTAGTCGGAACATCATTATCATCAGGTGCCATCTTCACATTGAAGGTAGGCTGCAATGGATCTTCTTCATCTTCTTTTGCATTCAGTTTATGGTCATGTTAAATCTGCAAGCCTGTCGCCAAGACGAAGTCCAGTCTTTTCCAGGTCTGCGCGGCAGCCCCATAGCTTCTGCTCGAGCTCCGCACACACTGGCTAGGTCAGGCGTCGTGGATCATCATGGAACCGGAAGCCAGACCCCTGAACACATTCTCCAAAACTGCCCATGGATCTCCAACGTCTTCTGTCTCTTGTCTTGATAGTGCACTCTGATAGACTCTTTCCTGCCTATCTCTTGTCTTGATAGTGCACTCTGATAGACTCTTTCCTGCCCATCTCTTGATGTTATCTTCCCACTTATAGCGATGTCGTCCGCTTGCACGTTTGCCTTCAACTCTTCCTTTACATGGCCAAAAATATTTTAACATTCTAATTTTGATTCTTCATTCCTAGGTTTTCTAGGGCCTCCTTATTTATTTTCATGAGACGTGCCCCATTCTTCTATATATCCACATCTCAAGGGCCTCAATCCTTTCTACTAATTGCTAAGTGGTAGGAACAACAGCATTCAACAAAGTACACGGCATTTTGCTGCACGTTTCCAAACAACAAAACTAAACAAATAAATTCTTGGGAACCTCTTCTCACGCTGTATAAGACATGAGAAACATTTTTATTTTCTTGGTTAACCTAACAACCGAACATAAAAATAACTTCTGCCTGTTGAAAGTACATGCCAACATGTTCAAACATAGATTCGAGTCATTGTTTTTATGTTGCGGTTTTTAATTTTCATGACCAAAGTAGAGCTAAAAATATACGCGAACTAGGTCAGAATATGGAGACAGGTAGTAAAAACGTGTGCTTTCTAACGCTCTATTATCATTATCATCATCATTATCATTATCATCATCATCATCATCGTCATCATTATTTTCCCTTTTGCTTCTTATAGAGCATGGGACCCATGCTGTCTTCTTTTTCTTCTTGTATCCTTAGCCCCTGACTGACTAAGCAGTCAGTGGCCATCACGCCTAATGGTGTCTTGTAGGGCAGCAACAAGTTGTCCTCATTTTGCTCGGTCGATGGCCATCCTTCGTGTCATACCCCAACTCTGGTTATACGAGCTTCAAACTCCGGATGTTCATCCCGCAGCAACATTTGTTCATTTGTTGCCATTTCCGTAACTTGATTTTTTTTTTTAATTTTTACATAGACAGTGGTGTCGGCTCTATGCTTTAAAAAACCCCAACCTGGAGGACGAGGACGTCTGCTTTAGTTTGACCCCTATCCACGCAGACCTGTCCAGCTTGGTAGAGCCTGCCAGGTGTAAAACTCCCGCTGGCATTGCTCTGGGGGTTGTCAGTGTACGCACGCCGCCATATTGTTACCTACAAGGTATAGACACCATTGTTGGCAGAGCCACAGCTGTAGCCGGTCCCTTTGCAGGAATCCTGCTATTGCAGCAGTAGTTTCTATGGCGATTTGTTTTACGTGATGAGGTTGCCAGCCTCATGTACAATCTCATATTAGTCGACTACGACATGCCAAAGAATACAGTAGTCCTTTTTTGTCCTTGTCTCATCAGGCTCATTAGGATAACTATGTTACATCCACATCAGTTTAAAAACGTCTTTACATCCACGTCAGTCAAAAACGTCTTTACACCCACGTGACAAGTTACATTTTCAGTCACAGCTCAGTTATAGTTACAACTTTAACTATCATCTTTCTCCCTTCTCCCATCTGCTTGTAATCTGTCTACCTGCGGATCCCGGAAACATTCCCAACATGAAAGTCACTAAACGCCTTTGATCAGCACTGTTCGACACAGTTCACCAACCCAGTTGTTGGAGAACCAGGAACTGAGAGGCGTACCTCACGTAAGACAAGATCGTAACTTCCCCGAAGAGCGGATTTTACATGGTTTTTTACGGCCTCGTAAAACCTGGTCGTAACTTCCCTCATAGCTCGCTTAATGCTGGGAAGGGAGATTGGACAACTTGGGCCCTGGTGAGTCTTATATGCGTATTTGATATTTATGTTGGGTCGGCGGGAGAGTTGGATGTGGGGATCACGATGGGAGAAGAGTTGCTCTTCTCGGGAAATAAAAAAGAATATTGAGTAGATGGGGGTTCTTTTATCTTTTTTGAAGAACATTATGTATTGTCCATAAAGGAATACATGGTTACTTGATCTTGAGCGATGTTCAAAGTAGTTTTCTGCGTGCTTTTCTTCTTTGTGGTGTAAAAATACACGATTCGATAGATAATATAAACTTTATGAAGCCACAAAAAATGCGGCAAAACAAAATCAAACAGGAATCCGACAAGATACAAGTATAAAAGCGGGCATTCTTAGCATAGTGTTATAGTTGTCGACATTAACTCTTGCGGTCCCATCTATTTTTAGGTTTTATCTAGCCCCCATAATGGATTCCCAGTTTCTCCTAGATTCTTTTTTCACAGGTGATGTTATCAAACGATTAAGTAATCATGCATATATTCATTAAAACGTTTCTATTAATTATAAAATCCGTTTAGATTCGCTGTAGGTTTACATATTTTAAAGTCTTATACGGAACAAATTAGCCGACTTAAACGGACCCATGTTAATTGAGCTAAGCTTTCTGTTCACACTACTTCATTCTATAAAACTTGCGGTGTTTGTCCGATCACCAGTAAGGCATTGTTTATACCGTTTTGTGGGATATATCCTTATTAGAGAATAGAGATACCAGTAACGTTAGTTACATCTTTTCCGATTAAAGTTACGTTCTTTCATGGCGCGGCCCGGCTGGGACTCTAAATTGAGTGCCTGATGAAATTACGCGCATTTCTTCCCAATATACTTCACTTTGCGCTGGATGTTTTTAAGAAATATTCCAGCCTCTTGTTTTTCGGTTACTAAATTTCTGGAATTTTCCCATTTATATGAACCAGTTCGGGAATAAATATCTCCATCCCATATTTATATATTCATCCAATGAAGGCTCATTGTACATCATAGATGAGGCTTCTATGCTTTCGTGCCACTGTTTCCGTAATTCTGAATGAAATGGCCACAGGAGAATGTAGGTTCGTCATCAGGGCATGCAGCAGAAAGTTCACAGCATAATTATTTCTTGGCCATTTTTTGTCGGGTGACTTACTCGTACTCTTAATAAAGTTGGAGTGTTTCTTTAGTGTCATATGCAGATGTTCAATATACCACATACCCATAAGTTCATTATACCACATACCCATAAGTTCATTATACCACATACCCATAAGTTCATTATACCACATACCCATAAAGTCAAATACGCCGCGCAGAATACATTCATTCATGGATTCATAAAAATATGTTCTTGTACACACATATATCTAAACACCAACATTGAACATTTATATCAGACTACTTTGGCTGAACACCAGACCAAAAGGTCTTTTTATATTTTGGCATACACCATAATATAACCGACGAATCCTGCGGAGCGCATCTCACAAAACTGAAGTGAAGTTTATATATGTATTTATATATATATATAATCTACGCTTTATTTGTCCTTGCACACAATCAAAGATGTATACAACCACACATCCAACCAGGGCTTATTTTTCATGTTAGTGCCATACACCCCCTCTGATTTTCTGGTGAAGACTAAGGACTTCTTAGTAAACATGTGAAAATAAAAGGCAAAGGTAGCAACATAGCAGATACTGCCGTGAGGGAGTGAAGTGTTAGAGACTTCTCCATACTAAGTCCAGCATCGAGATGGGGTGACCAGTTCCCTTCCTCGCTGCCTTTTCCTTCCCTTACTCAAAGTCAGGTACCCATTTACAGCTGGGTGGACTGGAGCGTATCGGTATCTTGACTCGAACCCGGCACCTATGCCGCGAGAGACCAATGCTCTAACCACTCTGCCAATCGGACGCTCAGACAAAATATACCTGGTGAAAATAAAGTTCAAATGTTTTAGATTATATACAGGGACCCCCAGGAATCCATTCAAGGACCCGTGGACCACAGGTTACGAAACCCTAACCCAATCGAAACATAGAAATGTACATTTATAACACATAAGGAAGGGAAACCCGAGGCCTGTAAACAGTAAATAAATATTAGACAAACATAAAGGTATGTTTTCAGGCACTCGTAAGAAATAAAGAAGTAGAACACTAGACAACAGAAAAACAACAGACGTGAGTGGCTTGCCCAGGACTCGAACCCAGGACCTTCCGTGCGACAACCCCGCCTCGCTATGCAAGCGAATCACACTATCCTCCCTGCCATCTAGGCATCACCAAAAATGATGCTTCGATGACGGGTCACTAGTGCGAACCGCAAGACATAACACCGGAAATTTACATTGGGCAGTCCAGCCTATTAATGACGCAATCACTTCTGTTGTTCATCTATTATACAGTATAGGTCAGTCCACACAAGACAAAGACCTACTGTGTCTAGTAAATGATAGTAGACTAAGAACAGTAAGTGCAAGACAGAGGGTAGGTTTTTGGTATTGTATATATACCTTTATGTTTGTCTAATATTTATTTTTAGAAATGTACATGCATGCACCCACATGTAAAATTATACATGCATGCATACATCCTTACACATTAAGATATACATACATACATTTTACACATAGAGATATACACATGCACATACCTCCATACATTCAGACACAAATACAAAGGTGCAGTCTAATCAACGTACATATTTACACGAGGGAATGAAAGCATTATCTCGCCACGACACCAGGGCATTCGGACCACGAATAACGCCTAATCTCTCTCAATAACCCACTTCCATTAGCCCACACCGAGATCTATCAGCAAGGAACCGCAGTTCCTAATCAGGTACCGAAACCTGGCACGTTCGAACGTTAAATTAACACGACATCTTGAACGCGCCTTATCTGAAGATATTTCCTTCTAGCACACTATCAACCTGTGGTTAACTACGAATGTTATCGCTATGTCTTGCATACATAAATATGCGCCATAAGAATTTTATTAACTTTTTTTTCCGAACCGTGAAAATAGCCTAAAACAAAATACAGACATTTGTAAGCATATCGATAAACGTAGCTGTCTTCTTCTTCTTCCATCCTTAGCCATCAACCGGCAAAGCAGTTTGTGGCCAGTACGCCTAGTGGCGTCTTAGGGCAACAACAAATTGATCAATCTATCGCTGTTTCCACCACGCCTAGTGGCATCTTTGTGGAACAAAAACAGACCAAACAATCTATCATTGTTTCCGTAATCAGATTGGTTGGCAAGCAGGTGATCAGCCCACTGTGCGAAGTTTTTTACGGGATGGGGTAAACAGCCCCATGCCCATACCCTCCTTAGTCGCCTTTTACGACATGCGTGGTAGGGTGCAGTGTTACTATTCTTTGCTCCCCTTTCGGGCCCCGGTAACACACGGGTGAAACGTAGCTGTAGCACCGATAAATTAACAGTTGAACATATGCTGAAACATTGCCCAATTGGTGAAGAGCTGAGAAATCACATAAGTCTGTCACCAGCAGCACTCCTGGACAAACTCTATGGGGATACTAAAAACCTCAGACTTACCACCGGTTTCTTTAAATTTATTGAAGTTGACGCCTGAAAGTGTACGAGAAAGAAGAAGACGTAGAAGTAGAAAAAGAAGAAGACGTAGAAGATTAAAAGAAGAAAAGAAAAGAAAAGAAAAAGATGAAGAAAAAAGTAGAAACAGAAGAAGTTAGCATACGAAAGATCACTTTATAATGATCGGAAATATGAGATGATATAATATGAAGACCTTTGACAGAGAAATGAATGAAGAACTTACTTACTTAGTCGTTCCCCTTCTACCGTGAGGTGTAGAGGTAAATGAAGAAACCTTGGCCAAATATACCAAAAAAACAATAGGACTAGCTAGATACACATTGCGGACGTTGATGTCCAGCATATATAACAGGGAAAAGAAAAACACATTTTAAGGACCCACTCTCATCCTGTATTGTGCTCATTGTGCATGAAATGAGAAAAGTCGCAACCGAATGTGTCAGTGCCCATCAAAACATGGATTAAAATGTACTACAGTACTATGTTTAAAATAAAGGATTGGTTAATTACTTGAACTCACGGATGACTTTGACTTAGTTGTTTGAATAAGCGCTTTGATTCAATTAGCATTTCATCTTTCGTGATTTGACACCCAACTCTTTCATTTCTCTGTAAATTATTTCCCTTACTTTATGGAAGTTATTTCCCTTTTTTAATTGAATATAAATATTATATAAAATTACATGTGTTTAACGCTGGACGAAATATGACAAATTAAAATACACTACCAAAGGAAGGTGCGTGAAAAGTTTCAGCTATCTACGCCGACTATAACATAAGACACTTTGAGCATCAAAGATTTGAAACATCACAAATATATAAACCTAATGCCCAGTTAAATAAAAGTTAGTAAAAAAGACAACTGCCGACCACAAACTAATGAAAATTACTTCAGGCATTAATAAAAATGATACTTCTTTACATTAATAAAGAAAACAAACGAAGACATGACATGCAGAATTCTTCAAGAAGAACATCTTATAACACAATTTGGGATAAGAACTGGGCGTGCAACAGGGAAGCGACAAGCACGTATTTTTTCCGATGATCCGGAGTTACTGTGCCGGAATCTCTGTGATACATCCCTTCCCCTCTCTCCGTTGCCCGTGAGTCCCTCGTTAATAAGAAAGCGTTGAATTATGCGTAAATAATGGGCGAGCATAAATTCTTGAAAATGATATCGTCTGAGTTCATCACCAATTGCCTTACTGAGTGTTGGAGGTGAATATGTGATTCTATATAGTTTGTAAGTTTCCTACAGCAGACATGTCGTCGAGGCTTTCTCTTGCCACAGTATAAAGCTGCTCGCTGCATCAACTCTTTTTCATCCTGCACTTCTATATTCTTCTTCTTTTCACAGCTCCACAATTCCTTCAAGAAGAACTCTTCTCATCGTGTTTTTAGCGAAAGCTTGATTGTCCTTTCCTTATGCTCGTGATGACGTATTTTGTTCATGAATTTTTCTCGTGCATTCTTATTGGTTATTTTAACCTCCCGTGATATTGCCAACATTCATCTGAAGAACTTAACGTCGCTGTTGTTTTCAGTGACCGTCTTATTCCAAGATCCTCTTCCCTACAACTTTGTGTGATATATATTTCCTTAATCCGTTCCTTATATAATTACCCCTTCTCTCTGCCTCTCTCTCATTCTCTCTGCCTCTCTCTCATTCTCTTGACATTGATATGTAAAATGCATATGGGAATAAATGAATTCAGTATGAAAGGTGAGAGAAAGGAAGGGCAGAATGTCAGACGGGCCTGCGAGCCCAATTCTCAACCCTTTCAAAATAAAGTTCGTTCGTTCGTTCGTTCTCTCTGCCTCTCTCTCAGTCTCTCCGCCTGTTTCTCATGGCAAAGTTACCGTGCTCGAAACCTGGTCCTCAATCTACCCAACTATAAATGGCAACCAGACTCTGCTCTTCAGTTAAGGAAAGCAAAGGCAGGGGATAAAGCTAACCGGTACTTCCGCCCATAACGCTGAAACCTAGTATATTGATGTCTCTAACATTACTACCCTACGGCAGTATCTGTTATAGGTCCTCTCTCTATCTATCTGTGTCTCTTTCTGCAGTGCCGCTGCTAGAGGGGAATTGAGCAAAGACTGTCAGGTATACATTATCTCCAAATCAACACGTAGTCGATCCTCCAGGCACGCTCTGACCTACTCTAATCACAAAAACAACAAAACTACTAGATAAGTACTGGCATATAAACTCCAGAAAGCGTTTTCATTGGGCGTGATCCAATGTGTCAGGAGGAATAGCCATCACGCTCCCCGACCGGACCCGACCGTTTATCGCGTAGACACCTCGGACCGCCGCCACTGGGAGTTAATTATTCACTTACTCCTACGTGACCAATCAGCCGTAGTATACACGCCCAAAGCAGGTGCCAACGGACCCACAGGTTGAAATTCCCTTGAGGATGACACGACCTTGGGGGCAGGAAAATGCAACAAGCCCTAACTCATACAGATTCATTTTAAAAACGCGTACAAATTAAAATCAACTTTGTTCTGTTTGTTTTGACCCGATTAATTAATGTCAGGTTCCCAACAATGTTTTCACGGCGTACATTTTTTCTCTCTCTTGCTTTTTATTTCTAATAGAAACTAAACTACGTGATTGTGTACATTTTAAATTTTATTTTACAGTAGGCATTCAAATCTGAGCACTATGTTACAAATAGTCGTAGTTTCATCTTTCATTCAAATCTGAGCACTATGTTACAAATAGTCGTAGTTTCATCTTTCATTCAAATCTGAGCACTATGTTACAAATAGTCGTAGTTTCATCTTTCATTCAAATCTGAGCACTATGTTACAAATAGTCGTAGTTTCATCTTTCATTCAAATCTGAGCACTATGTTACAAATAGTCGTAGTTTCATCTTTCATTCAAATCCAAGTCAGTCACTATCCTCTAGCTCCCCAAGGAGCATAGACCTTCAACAAACACATGCCAAATCCTCCTGTCACGTACCATCAGCTCAAGCTCTTTCCACATTTTCGTCATCATTTTCACTTCTGTCTCCAATTCTCTTCTCCGTATTTTTCTTTGTCTACTTCTGCCTCTCTTTCACCGGTGGTTCCAGATCCTGTTTAATGTTTTTCTTGGCACTGATAGTATTATTTCAATTCCAGGAATTATGTTGCAAATAGTCGCAGTTCCTCTTTCGTTCAAATCTGAGCACTATATTGCAAATAGCAATCGTGTGTTTCTGTCGTTCAGATAGGTTGTGAGTTATTTTTGTCCCGTCTGAGTAGAGTGCATGGTGATAGATACGTGAGAAAAAGGTGTGAGAAATAGATTTGACGGGTGATAGCTTAAGGAGAAGATATGTCTCTGGAATGAGTAAGTTTCTCTATTCCAACTTATCTATACGACTATAATTTAGTACAAGACAACCTTGCCCTCCTCATACATATAAATATAAGTTTAACTACACACACACACACACAGCTATGTGACAACAAGACACACAAACGTGAAAAACTACTGTTAATTGGGTATGGGTCTGACCAACACACAAAGTTAAGTTTCTTTTGTTGTTTTTTTATCATTTAAACTTGACAACATCAAATATCTAAAGAAAGATCAAATTTAAAAAATCAGAGTTACATACATATGAAATAGCGGAATAAATGTGCCCTCTCCCTCTGGAGAAAAGAACCCAAAAAGTTAATAACCCAAAGGTCGAAGGTTTGCGCTATGTTACAGCAAGTTTAAGCATATCCACTTTTGGTAACGTCCCCTGTAACAAAGAAAAATATTCGTTCTCTCTTTCATACAGTGGCCACTCAATCACTCTTACCTACTCTTGATGATATCCCTTGGAATTACAATTTTTCCTGACTATATAAAATGTCAGGTTTATTTCCCAAATTGGCCCCAGTCCATCCTCTAACAAATAAAGACTAGTGAGGTGAACGCCGAATCTGGTGTGGGTTTTTCCTGGATGCACAAAATGTCACCGCCAATAGTTGGGGTAGAAAACGTGATCTTGGGGTTCACAGTTAAAAGAGGAAAATACTTCCAGTATTGGGAAACATCTGGTTGCTAAAAATGTTACAATTGATAAAGGATGATAATCCTATCGGCTGACTCTATGGTAGAGTGCCGATTCTGAAACAGCGTAAATTCTGGAGGCTACGCTTAAATACGACTGTCAGAAGTCGGGAATGAATGTGTTTTTTTTTCACACCCCAGTGCGCGGATAAAATTGAAAAAAATATTGGTGGGTATGGTAAGTCCAGTTAAATTGACAAGTTAAAATGTTTGTCATGTATCGTTGGCAAATACTTGCTCACCAATGAAATTGGTGACGCACTAGTCAAGAAAAGACAACATTAACCAATCAGTAAAAATAAAAAATAAAAAACCGCTGGACCCCTTGATCAGGTCTACTAGGAATATATAAGAAACATTTAAGGAAAAATGCTACTATTCTATTTACCTACACATATGCACACAGACGGGGACAAGACGATCTCTTATCCACTCTGTCAGTCCTGATTAAATTTAAAAGGCACACTGTGTCTTTAGCCTACCCTATCGCCCCTCGCTAGCGCTGAGTTTTCAGGTCGGATGAGTTATGCGACTCTCCCCCTCTTGCTCGCGCTTAACGATCAGCGTACAATGTTAATTATCACAAACTATCGCCGGTCGTTAAGTAGCTATTAATTTAATCTGATAGTTTAGTCGTATGATATTAAATAATAGGCACTTACAATAAATACGCACAATGAGATAAAACGTGAATTTTTTTTTGTCACTATCAGTCGCGCCTAGCATTTAACCAGTCAGCTAAAACCGTCTCTTCTTGTGTGAGAAATCGTGTGGTGAAAATTAACATGATAACTGAACATCTTGTATGAAATAGCTACGCGTTATTTTATTTCACTAGTTTTAACGCTAGAAATTCAAAGTGAATTATAATGGTAAAAGCTAACACTTTTAATTGGTAAAAGCTAACTCTTTTAAACACGTAAACACTAATTTCTATTACCAGAAAATCAGAATAAAAATCCCCACGAATGCTATTAACACATTTAGCGAAATAGTTCTAGAACTGCATGATTAGACTATCCAAAAATTCTGAGTGACAACTGATAGCAGGTTTAAGAAAAGACAGTTTATATATCATTATGTTTCTCTGATCTATAGATGATGTTACTTTTCGCACTATTGTGTGAGTAACGGAGAGTCAGAACAGAGTTCCCAGATAAAGGCTTATTGTCGGTCTTCCGTCGAGCGTTACTAACCGACATCAGAAGAATTCTTACGTCTAATGGGTCTTCTCTGTACGAATGCCCGCTTCCAAAGATCAAAGAGCCCAGGGGTTTCTGACTTTTTCTGGGTACGAACTTCAAAAGATTCACATGCGGTCTGTCAGGTATCGTATGATAGACAGATAAGCTCGCGTGATCAGACGAGGTAAACAAACCTGATTCGCTACCTGTTATGACGGGCAGGTCACGAAAGTTTGTAAACACTTCGTTTGCTTATGTTCAAAGAAAAGAGGCGTGACGAAAAAGTGAGTAGACACAGGCTGTAAATGCATGGTTTTGCTAGCAAATCCTAGAACGCTACGAGGTCACAAAAGATTGTCAGATTACTGTAGGCTCTTTTTCCATTATACGTCACAGTTTCCCATTCAAATTTTAGTACAATGTTGCAAATAACACTAGACCCTTATTCATTCAAATCTAGGCACTGTGTTACAAATAGAACTAGCCCTAGCGACATGGATAATCAACAAGCGGATAGCAGAAGTAACTGAGGCCCTGGAATGTGAATATGCAGAAGAAATGGACGCATCTCATAGTAGACAAACAAAAACGAAATAATGAATGAGACCGATGTTAGACAAAATATTGTAGTCTTATAACAAGATTTAACACCTCACTTAAAACCATTAGAGAAGTAAAAGTTGATGGCAAATGCGCACGAGAAGGACAGCGCTTTAAATGGGAAAACAGCACCAAGAGATGGACAGGAAAGATCCTTATCAGAATGTGACATCAAGACAAAAGACACAAGACAAAATACACAAGACAGAAGACAAAAGACAGAAGACAAAAGACAGAAGACAGAAGACTTTGGAGATCCATCTCAGCTGACCTTCTATGCAGTGATGTCAGACGATCTGATTTATCTTTTCCAGGCCAGTACCCCGTTCCTAGTTCTTCCATGTTTGCCGTCCCTAATTCTAAAGCAGAGTCAGTCTCCAGCACTGCTTTCTGTGAACATATTCAAATCGACGTTTGAAACTGAACGAAGAGGAAGAAGAACCCAGTCGCTTTTCTTTGAGAGGCAAGGGTTCTAATTACAATACTACATAGGGAAGGTTTACAAAAAAGACAAGACAATGTAATAACAGTCGCAGCAGCAGCTATGTTCATAATAACGGCTATCACAATAAATAGCGAAAATATTTACAAATATGAAAAGCCCCCATAGGGTTTGGTGAAAAACATTTGTGAGGAAATTATACTGCACCAAAATTGTGCATTAAGAAATGTTTTTAAATAACCCTGTCACCTCCCTATTAAGCCCTATCTACGGCCCCGTGAAGGCTCCTTGGTATTATCTACACTGTAGATCTAACCTTTTCCTGTTGCTTTTCTGACATT
Organism: Oreohelix idahoensis; assembly: GCA_024509875.1. Classification (NCBI taxonomy): domain Eukaryota; kingdom Metazoa; phylum Mollusca; class Gastropoda; order Stylommatophora; family Oreohelicidae; genus Oreohelix; species Oreohelix idahoensis. The sequence continues at coordinate 111,741 of JAMPIV010003811.1, forward strand.
CCAAATATTTTAATGCAAAGAAAGTCATGCTAAAAAACAAAAACAAATCACACACACACATACCGCCGAGATGAGGTTCCTCTGTGCGGTGAGGATGGAACCAAATGGCCTTGCTGGCACCCGCTTTTGTAGGGCCTTGCTACATTCGCCAACATCAACAAAGTGGTAATTTACAACCATGGCCAACAACAATTGCAACCATCGAAGGCGACAATATTAACACAAGGCTACAATAAAAACAGCAACATTTTCATCACATACGGCTACAATAAAAAACAGCAAAATGTTCACATACGGCTACTATTAAAAAAAAAAAACAGCAACATTAACATACACTCACAACGGCAACCTTTCCGTTCACCAACAGTGACTCTCTTTCACACAGGTCTTAACCAATACATTCTTGACAAGGTCAATAACACCAGACTTCAACAACACCAACAATCACAAGCGACATCATCAACAACAGCAACAACCATATTCACCAACAACTTGACAACAACGCCAAACATGTACAGCCTACCCGCCAGACTTGACAGGTGAAAATAACGAGATAAATTTAAACCCTTTTAAAATAAGCCACTCGAAAAGTTGTCGACGAAAATCCGCAGCTTTCCATAATGGCGCCAGCTCGAACGAGATGGCGATGTCTGATATTGCAACACAGAGGAATGATGGGAAAATGGTGAAGTGTATGAGCAGAATTTTTATTTTTATTTATTTTTTTAAACAAATAATAGACACAGACAAAATCTCCACACAACTTATTTTGTGAATGTGTTGATGGCTGCATGCCCAAAACACAATGAGTCTGTGACAAGTAATCGTGTAATCGACTTCATGATCTCAAATCGAGCGAGTCCGGCTACGATGTTTGGTTTTGCTGAATTGGTTGCATGGTAATGAATTATTTAATTTTATTTATTTATAATTTTTTTTTGTTTTTTGCTTTACTGTGAGCTGCTTTGTGTACAGCTGGCTTTGTTTTCTTTGTTGTTTTTAGGTAACGAGTTCTGCTTTGTATTGATTAGACCCCAAACGATAGATAGATAGATAGATAGATAGATAGATAGATAGATAGATAGATAGATAGATAGATAGATAGATAGATAGATAGATAGATAGATAGATAGATAGATAGATAGATAGATAGATAGATAGATAGATAGATAGATAGATAGATAGATAGATAGATAGATAGATAGATAGATAGATAGATAGATAGATAGATAGATAGATAGATAGATAGATAGATAGATAGATAGATAGATAGATAGATAGATAGATAGATAGCGGCACGCCTAAGACTATTGTTCATGGTGCCTTATTTGGTGACAACCAATGAACCGGAAGTTAAATGTGGCATAACATTTAAAGGAGGTAACTTTCTGTCTGTTTTTTTTTTTATTTTAACATATAGCATAAGGAGATAAAACATTTTGAAACATTCATACCAAATATTTTTATTTTTAGCTGCTATGGATGCGAATAAGCGTCTTTAAAAACAAAAAACTGGACAGGAAATAGTAATACCTTTGAAGTCAGACAAAAACTTACATGACTTGTAACCAAAGTGATATGAAATCAGAGAAATCAATCAATAACCTTTAGCCCTGCAATGAGCATAGGCCTTCAACAAACACATGCAAAGTTCTCCTGTCACGTGCCACAAGTTCAAGGTCTTTCCACGTCATCCTCATCATTGTTACTTCGGTCTTCCATTCTCTGTTGTGTGTTCTTCGATCCACCTCTACTTATCTGTCCCTGGAAATTCCAGATCAAATACTGTCTTCTAACGCTATCAAAGGGTTTCTCATATTTGTGTCCCACTAATCGCCAGCCTCTTTTTCTCATCTCTTATTCCCCGGGTACTTGTCTGACTAGTTATTAGTTTCACGTTGATGACCAGCCGTACCATCTCAACTCTTTCATTCTACGCAAGCACCAATGTATTAAAGTCTGTAACTTAAATAAGATAAAAATAGGCCGACAAACGAACAGGCAAGGCAGAAGACATGCGGTAACCTTGGACGAACATATTCCTTTGAAGATGAGATAAACACAAACGAGTACTCACCAGCGTATTTACTAGTAATGTAGTCCTCTTTACATATGAATTTATTCTCTTCCAAGACATACAGCTCTTCACCAGTGGACAGCTGTTTGCGACATACCACGCAAGTAAAGCACTTCAGATGAAACACTTTGCTGCGTGCCCTACGCACCAAGTCGTTTGGGGAAATGCCTTGTGAACATCCTGCACACTTGGTGCCATAACGTCTGAGGGGAAAGGAGAATGAAGATGTTGTCAGGTTAACGTGCTACTGTGTGCTCATGACATAACAAACTGCAAGATATTGTCAGGTTAACGTGGTACTGTGTGCTCATGACATAACAAGCTGCAAGATATTGTCAGGTTAACGTGGTACTGTGTGCTCATGACATAACAAGCTGCAAGATATTGTCAGGTTAACTTAACGTGGTACTGTGTGCTCATGACATAACAAGCTGCAAGATGTTGTCAGGTTAACTTAACGTGGTACTGTGTGCTCATGACATAACAAGCTGCAAGATGTTGTCAGGTTAACTTAACGTTTTACTGTGTGCTCATGACATAACAAGCTGCAAGATGTTGTCAGGTTAACTTAACGTGGTACTGTGTGCTCATGACATAACAAGCTGCAAGATATTGTCAGGTTAACGTGGTACTGTGTGCTCATGACATAACAAGCTGCAAGATATTGGCAGGTTAACGTGCTACTGTGTGCTCATGACATAACAAGCTGCAAGATGTTGTCAGGTTAACGTGCTACTGTGTGCTCATGACAAAACAAGCTGCAAGATGTTGACAGGTTAACGTGCTACTGTGTGCTCATCACATAACAAGCTGCAAGATATTGTCAGGTTAACGTGGTACTGTGTGCTCATGACATAACAAGCTGCAAGATGTTGTCTGGTTAACTTAACGTGGTACTGTGTGCTCATGACATAACAAGCTGCAAGATATTGTCAGGTTAACGTGGTCCTGTGTGCTCATGACATAACAAGCTGCAAGATGTTGACAGGTTAACGTGCTACTGTGTGCTCATCACATAACAAGCTGCAAGATATTGTCAGGTTAACGTGGTACTGTGTGCTCATGACATAACAAGCTGCAAGATATTGTCAGGTTAACGTGCTACTGTGTGCTCATGACATAACAAGCTGCAAGATATTGTCAGGTTAAGTTAACGTGGTACTGTGTGCTCATGACATAACAAGCTGCAAGATATTGTCAGGTTAACGTGGTACTGTGTGCTCATGACATAACAAGCTGCCAGGTTAACGGGTTACAACAAGCTGCAAGATATTGTCAGGTTAACGTGGTACTGTGTGCTCATGACATAACAAGCTGCAAGATGTTGTCAGGTTAACGTGCTACTGTGTTCATGACATAACAAGCTGCAAGATATTATCAGGTTAACGTGGTACTGTGTGCTCATGACATAACAAGCTGCAAGATATTGTCAGGTTAACGTGGTACTGTGTGCTCATAACATAACAAGCTGCAAGATGTTGTCAGGTTAACGTGGTACTGTGTGCTCATAACATAACAAGCTGCAAGATTTTGTCAGGTTAACGTGGTACTGTGTGCTGATCACATAACGAGATGTAACATGTTTTCAAGTAACCTGGTACTGTGCCGTTATCATCATTTCTTTTTCGCTCCTCGTGGAACAGGAAACCACCCCTGCCACTGGTCTCCCTGGAGGAAGCCTATACCAAGCATTCATATTTTCTTGCAGACGTGGTTTCTGTAGAAATATATTTTACACGATGACGTTACCAACCTCATGCACAGTCTCAAAGTAGTTGCCTTGTACGACATGCACGAGGGAATAGTAAACCTATTCTGTCCATGTCTCATAAGAGACCCTCCGGGTTACAACACCAGGCATGGTAACTGTGTGCTCATGAGATAATGGAAGCTTCTTACAAAGATTGCGGCTAGAAGTCAAGAGACAATACGTGCTGAAGTAGAATAGAGAAGGAAAACCACTAGACTCGATACACGCAAAAGACATTTATTCATTTCCTTTTTGCTCTTGGTAAAGTAAACCATTCAACAAATACACTACAGGGTTCTGTGTCTTGTGATACCCTGATGGAGGTCTATCAGCGTCTTATCTATTCCTTTTATATCTGTCACCAGTTACTTTTTTCCTTTCAGTTTGAATTTTATTTTGTCTTTGTTGGTCTCCTGTTTTCTTCCATTGAGAGTTCCAGAATAGAAACTGTTTTTTCAGCGTGTGTCCTATTTAAAGCCATCGTTTTCTCGTCACCTCGTGTTTCACTGGTTCTTTCCATCACACAAGGAATTTTGTCATTTCGTTTCTATTTTTTCATTCTACGTAAACGACCAGTTTTGAAAGTTTGTATCTTTCCGGTTGTCATTTTTGTTGTCCTTGATATTTCAGACACATGCTATAAGATCGACTTGACATTTGTCTTGATGATTATTATTCTTGTATTGCACATGATTTCTTATAATTTACATTTCCATAATTCCCAATGCAATGAAAGCTCGCTCCTCTTACATGTTGATTTCTTATTATGGCATCAGTGTCTGTTTCCCCAACTTTATATAAATTACTCCTAATATATATGTGTATAGTTTCTACATCTTGCAGGGATGTATCATCCATTGCAATCTAGTAATCGTTAATTACATATATTTTCATAATTTTCTGAAATTGTCAAATTCGAAACAAGTTGCCTGGAAAAGAAACACAAAAAGATAATCATGAAAGGGGATTTAATGAATAGCTTGCAAACATTAAATGAAAAAAAGCAGTAACTGACTGAGCCAACCACTGACAAACTAATTTATGCTTTTTCTGACAATGCAGGCAATTCACCCAGTGTATGAAACAAAATAATCTCCCGGAGCTAAAATTACCGAAGTGTTAAAACATTTGCATTCAATAAACTGCAATAAACAAACTTCACGTGCTGCATGCTGGTCATGAATGATATAAATACACATTAGCATTGTGTAATTGCGGTGACAGCCAGAACAGTCATGTATCTACAATATCAGAGATGTCAAGACTGGGGACACCGCGGGTAGAGGTGATCTGATAATCACCATTTCATTTTTTCCCTCCTTCTGCAGCATGGAGCCAGCAATGCAGATGACCCCCCATTGAGGAAGCCTCTGACAAAGCCACAATTTTTAGCAGCAGTGGTGTCTGTAGCAATGTATTTTATACATGGTGATGTTACCAGTCCCAAGCACAACTTTACATTAGTCACTTTTTTATGACAGGCTTCAGGAAGCAGTAGTAGACCCATTCTTTCTTTGTCTCTTCAGAGGACAACACGGGGCATGGGATCTGATGAAACAGATGAACATACGACCTAAACTGTCTAATGATTGCTGAGGCAACCTGACATATCCAACAATCTCCCACTGAACAGAGTGAGTGGGTAAATAAAGAAGAATAAATTGCCATATCGAGAGGCCAAAACTATTATTCACAACCAGTACAACTACCAATGGAAGATAGAAATGTTTGTGGACATCAGTTCCGATCCATTTCACCAGCAGCCCATCCTTTTTCCGCATCAGAAATGGCCATTGCAGATTACTACGCCATCTCAGGATATCTCATACTAATGAATATGTCCATGTGGATCTGGAAGCCAGACCATTAAACATATTCTCCAAAACTGCCCAGCTGACAATGACATATGACGTCAAACCTGGCCACATGGTAGTGGCGAGGACGCGGAAGCTATGGGGCTTTTTATTTCATCCCGGCGACAGACTTGCAGATTTAGCGTAACCGAAATCGGAACGCAGAAGAAGAGGAAGAGACAAAGAAGAAGACAAAGAAGAACAAGAAATATCTTTTGGAACAAACCACAAGAACCAGACAAATGCCATTGGAAGAAGAAATGAGAAGGGTGTTGTGGCACGTTACTTTCTCGTATTTGAAGATTTATTGTATGACTAAGAAATATTTAATATGTTCTTGAAAATGTGCCGAACTTTTAACAGCAATACATGTGCTTTAAGCTAAAACTCCTTACAGCAAATGTCAATGGTCTGTTTGTTTATTTATTTATAATATCAGTTTATTTACGAATTTCGCTTTCATTCAGTAGCAGCTCCCACTCACATCGCGTGCTGTCCATGTGCGTTAGTAATGGAAGTCATTAGTTATGGGGAAGTCAACGTAATTACTGTGGGTGGCTACTGAGTAGTGGTGACCAGAAATTTTATCGTGGCGTAGTCTGAGCTACAAACAATTTGTTAGCGGTGTAGTCTGGCAATGGAAGTATATGTTGAGTGTTTAGGTTCAGAGTTTTGTGGCCATGCACTAGAGGTGTGGGTATATTGTATCTGTTTGTATGTGGAGTGGATACATTTTGAGTGTTTGTGAACTGTTTCCTGTTTCTTTTAAGTTGTTAATGCATGTGTTCATTTTATGCTTTTGTTTCTTCTTTTGTTTTTTTCCTGGAGTGGGAGCATAGTGTAAATACTGTGTGCTAAGAGTGGGGTTGTGTACATGTGTAAGGGTGTGTCTTTTTTCTTTCATCTTTTATGTTTGTTTGAGCGGGAATATGTTATATTTGTATGTGTTTCTTATGGCCCTGAAACATGGAGACAACTAAAACAACAACTAAGAACATACAAAACTTTGATAAATCGATACTTGCGTAGAATGGAAGATTTGAAATTGTACGACAAGGTCACCGATGTGGAACAGACGACAAGAACCAGACAAGTGCCATTGGAACAAGAGATGAAAAGAAGACGCTGGCGATGGATAGAACACACACTGAGGAAACTTGATGGCAGCATTACTAGGCAGTCATTACTAATATTTCCTAATACGCCTTTCTCAAAGAACAACCATACAAGCAGAAGAAAGACTATGTGACTAAATAAAATAAAAAAGTAAGTAGAAACAAAACCCGCATCAGATGAAACAATGGAAAACCTCAAAAATTGTCAGAGTTCAGAAGAGGTAGTTTCCATATTTGGAAGTTCAGAGGGTTCCGAAGATGTGATCTCCAGATGGAGGTCATGCAAACTGCACCTTGCAACAAGACACCATCAAAAAGTTCTTCTTGTCCTCAAAAAATGTATGTCTGCTTTACATCCATACATTCATAGCTGCAACCGCCATTTAGAGTTAAACAGATGAGAATCTCAAAAGTGTTCACTATTTTAAAAAAAACAATAAAAAACTATACGTATAGTTTACAGAAAGAATAGGACTACTACTCCGTAAACATATAGTTTAGTGTGACTAATGTGATGTTGATCATGGGACGAGCTTCCTCAGGCAAGTCGTAATAGGCGATTACTACGAGATTGGGCATAGGGGCTGACGATCATCATGTAAAAACAAATGCGTACATAAGCAATCGCTACAAGAGCGTGAGAGTGCTTTGTGCAGGCTTCCTGTAAGGGAGCCAGCTACAGTGGTGGTCCCATGCTCTGTAGGGAGCGAAAATAAAAAAAGGATAATCAATATATATAAAATCCCAGCTTTTTCTGTCAGTAACGCTAAGGGATGCAACTTTGGTTGAAAGTTAGACATTAATTGTATTGTTTCCCTTATATGTACTCTCCCGAAAATAGTAACACTTACCAAAGAACAATGCGCAAATGACGGTGTGCACAAAAATATATTTATAGAATGTGTGATCCCGTATACACACATTGGGATCCTCGCTGCTGCTACGTAGTTCGTGTACTGTGGTGATGTACAGTGGTTTTTTAAAATACTTTTGAATAAGTAAAATTGCCGTTAGGTATTGGTGCTTTTGAATGTAATTCCCGTCTTATGACGGGCTTTTACACTTGAGTAAAAAATAACAGAAAACAAACCCACAGACAGACTAGGCTGTGTAACTCGCAATGCTTATTCCCATGAGAGCCTCTAAACACATAGTTAATAGACATTACAATGAGAACATCATTAGACTTTTTAAACAGGTTGTTGAATGAATGAGGGACTTATCAAATTAAAAATAAACAATTTAAAACAGCTCTGTAAATTATGATAATGTCCTGCCAAACATCACTCTCGTTAGATATTGGGGGGATAACCAGAAACGTGCTGGAGTTATCTGTCACGCTCGGCAGACAAACAATTGTTTGATTCTCCAGATACGTTTGTGGGTGCATCTTCCAATGCATTACTAATAGGCGTTATCTTGTCGATCGTTAAACGGTAACACGTGTCTTGTTCAAAGTTTTCGCTATATTTAAAAGTGTTGATATTTGATAACCTGGTTGTTGTTACTTGGTGATGCAGAAGTTATTGCTTTCCCCCCACTCCACAAACCACCTAATCTTTACTTTGAACGTATGTGATGGTGAAGTGTAAGCTCGTGTGCTCATTTGTATGTTTTTTGTGCCTGCATTTTTTCTACGATTATGTATCTTACTTGATCTGAGTTTTGGTAATCTAATACTAAATACGATCACTTTTTTTGTGAAGTAATTTTTGATATTTATATTACCGCGAAGAAAAATGAACTACTGTCGTGATTTGCATTATTTCTCGGGTTTTTTTTTTTTTACATATTTCTTTGCCTTAGATTAGTATATGCCCCGTGTATTTCTCACGTGTCTATGAGTAGAAAAAGAATTATTGGAATTTCTGCTCTCTCAGGCAATGTTGTATGAGGCGGCTAATGCAAAGTTGTGCATGAGGCTAGCAAACTCACCATATAACACAAACTGCTACAGAAATCACAGATACAAGTGTTCATGAATGCTCTGATGCAGGCTTTCTACAAGTGCACCAGCTGTAGTGTTGGCTCCATACTTTGTAAGGAGTGCAAAGGCAAAAGAGGTTTTGGATACATCTAATCTAGTCAACCAAACTAGTGCTCAGTATGTTCTTCGTCGTTCACTTTCATGTGTCAACTTGAATATGTTGACAGAAAGCAGCAGTCATCCTGAGGCTGTTGGTGTGTCCATATAGTTTTTTTTTTTCTTCAGAAATGGTACTGGTGATTGGCCATATGTGCTTTTCTCTGTTCCTCTCTAGCATTCATCATTAATATGTCCATTCTGCACCATCTGGAGCTGAGAGTCACCAGTGTAGAGGGTCACCTTGCAGGAAACCTGCATCAAAGCATTCGTGTGATTTTGCGGTGGTGAAATATGTAGCAACCTGCTTCATATTATGAGATTGTCAGCCATACGCACAATCTTATAGCGGTCGCCTCTCCAACATACCAGTGAATATGCTTAAAAGGGGGAAAAAACGTGCAAACTTTGTGGACCAGCAATAAATAAACCACGTATATTAGAAAGTTAAGTCTACCACAAACGTGTATACGCGTCCCTCAAAATAAAACATTTACAAGCGTTTCTCTCAAAATATAATGTTTATAATCGTGTACCTCAAAAAATGACCTTTATAATCGTATCCCTCAAAATATAACATTTCTAAGGGTGTCCATCAAAACATAACATTTTATAAACGTGTCCTTCAAAACATAATATTTATAAACGTGTCCGTCAATGTTTTGATAAACGTGTTCCTCAAAACATAACATTTATAAGCGCATCCTTCAAAAGTTAACAATTATAAACGCATCCCTCAAAAGTTAACATTTATAAACGCATCCCTCAAAAGTTAACATTTATAAACGTACTCCTCAAAAGTTAACATGTATAAACGTATCCCTCAAAAGTTAACATTTATAAACACATCCCTCAAAAGTTAACATTTATAAACGCATCCCTCAAAAGTTAACATTTATAAACGCATCCCTCAAAAGTTAACATTTATAAACGTATCACTCAAAACAACACTTTCTTGACTCCCTTAACTATAACGTTTATAAGCGTGCCTCAAAATATAAGGTTTATAAACGTCTCAAAACATAACAAAACATGAGAAAACTTACTAACTATCTCAATTTAAACATAATTATTAATTAATAAAACTCACCTGAAGAAATCAGATCGGCAATAAAGCTTCCCTTCACGAAAGAAGCATTTTTCTGTTAGATTACACTTGCAGTCCGAGCATTTGACGCATGCTGTATGCCACGCGCGGTCAAGGACATTCAGAAGGAATCTATCCAAGATGGGGCGGTCGCAGCCAGCACACTGGACCATCATGATAAAAAACTGAGGTTCGATTCCTATCTTGAGAGTAGAAGATGTAGCAGATGGCAAATCCAAATCTATAGTGTCGGGTGGATCAGTACAGATACCGAAGTGATTCAAGTCAACGAGCAAGATTGCTACCATCTCTAGCTGATCACGCAGAATGCTCCTAGATACGGCTTAAGATCATGCGATCATATCTTTAAAACGTCAGTACAACGAATATTTCCTGGAATAAAGGATCTAGATCTGCAGCTTTGACGAATCTGCGGTGGTTGATGCACGATGGGCTTGGATATGACTGCAGAATGACTTGGCCAAAATAGCCTGAGCTCTCTATCTCAGGTTGTGTCATCTCCCCCTGTGGAAAAAAAAAAGAGGTTCATGAATCCGAAAGATGACAATCTGGTCAAGTCGTCTGCGGGGATAAGTTGACAACGGATCAGACAGGAAGCGTGTGCGTATCATAGGATTAAAATGATGTAATGAGGTCAAGATGGCCGACTAGTCTTTAAGTCTGAATAAAAATTACGGTTGGTAAATTACATTCATATATCATGAAGTCGTAAACAATGATTCATGTGACGACGCTTCTGCGACAATTTTTTTTCCTTAATTCTTTAAGAAAGTTGAAAAGAAATTATTATTATATTTAACCCTACACGAGTTAGGTTCGTGCAGAAACTGCCACTTCCTGCAGACGACTTCTTCAGCGCGCCACAGATTCGTCTTTGGCTTCAGCCCTTTGGTAAAATCTGCTAGTCCAATCAACGTGTCAAAATTTTCACAAAAGGATCTTTTTAAAAGACGGATTACATGCCCATCTTTCCAACCACAAATCTACTGAAAACTACAACCTTGGAGTTGGTCGAAAGAAGGTAAGAAAATCAGAAACAATGGCTGGATTAAAGTATCGTTGCTCTATTACGAAATTCAATCTTGGCTCAAATTTTGTTGCGAGCAATACGCGCTTCAGGTCACTGAAGAGAAGAATACTGGTCTTACGGAACAGCGGGCAAAAAAAAGAAAGACGTTGCGTGGTTTATTGTTGTCTGGATCGGAGATTATCTGACGACCACCTTGTCCAGTCTTGTCATTATCTCCCAGTGAGGTGTTGGCACGCGCTGATGGCACGGAGTAGGTGGGACAATTTCACGTTATCTTTCGTAATTAGTAGTCATGGGCGGCTCGCGTTATCACTTCCCGCGCTCTGCTAGTAGCCAGGGAGTCACCGAGTCTGGCTGCAAAACACCTCAGGCATGGGTTGTCGGTCAGGTTTGGGTGTGCTTTTGCGAAAGTGAATTTAGAGGGAAATAACCCTTATCTTATAGAGAAGATGTGAAAATTAAGCGTTAAGATTTATATTACTATTCTGCAGTTTTCGATTTTGCAGCCCTTTCCCCACGATTGTATTTTCCTGGCACTTCTCACTGGAATTTACCAGAGAGGCAATTGCGATTTCCACCTAAGGCTCGTGTTATTTTTTTTAATGCATTTAGTTTTCGGTTTCTTGTCGGTATATATATATATATATATATATATATATATATATATATATATATATATATATATATATATATATATATATATATATATATATATATATATATATATATATATATATATTAGATGGGCCTATAACAATACGCATAACATAAGCAATAATGCTAATAAAATGTGGATGTCTGGATTATTTGTAATCAGGTAAAAGATAACGGTAAAATTAGTCCCATAGCATATATTGAAGTAGGGGTGTGCAGTGTTAGAGGCTTCTCGATATTAAGTCTCAGCTTTATCAGGTGGAATTACCACTTTCCTTCTTCGCTGCTGTTATCGTCCCTAACTCAAGAGCAAAGGCAGGTACTCGTTTACAGCTGGGTAAGCTGGAGCGTGACGCTTCCTCGTTTCGAACCCGGTAACTTTACAACCAGAAGAAAGCGTCCTACCCACTTATCTCAGGCCAGGGTAGCCGATTAAGAGACGATGAAAAGTGTACACATTACTATTCATTAAGAATGGATAAATTAGTAGAGGAATTCATTAAATCTAGCGAAAAAATAGATGTTCTCCCCCCCCCCCCCCCCCCCCCCCCCCCCCCCCCCCCCCCCCCCCCCCCCCCCCGAATTACCCGATCGTTACGAAAAAGGTTATATGTTCTTACAAATTGACGATTACACACAGTATAATTAGTTGTTACGAACAACATACAATAAGAGATGTACTATATTTATCGAACATCATCAGTTATGCCCCTGCCATTAAGGCCCAAGCCCCTGTTTCTGTAATAGCTTATCCAGTCCATGAGGGTATTAACGGGAATCTGCGGTGAGTTTTCCACGCGACCACTCGCCTAAGGGCGTGATTTCTTATCGTGAACATATTTCCGTAGGCTCCCCCTTCTACAATCCAATCTACCATTTGTACTAAAAATGATGACGTCATCTCTTTCGAAGATTGGGGGTAAAACAGCGCGCAGCGCCACTGTTTCATTTGTTTTCTTATTATATTTTATTATGTCCTTGTATTCTTTATAGTCTTTCTTTTTTTCAGATACTCAGCGACATTCGTTGCTGCAATAACAAAAAATGTTCAAGGTGTCCCGAAAGTCCTTGTACAACTTTAAACTGTAATAACTTTAGATGTACACATAACAGAAGCACGCCGTAAACAACATACAAAACCACTGTTTGTGTTATCAATTTCGAGTTATTTTGTTTTAGATCCTGTAACTGATTAAAGATCGCTCGATAGGCAGAGTGGTTAGAGCGCTGGTCTCTCGCAGCAAAGGTGCCGGTAGCGTCATGCTCCAGTCTACCCAGCTGTACATGGGTGTCTGACTTTGCTCTTGAGTCAGGAAAATAAAAGGCAGCGAGGAAGGGACCTGGTCACCACACCTCTCGTTGCTGGATCTAGTATTGTTAAGTCTCTAACACTTAACTCCCCTTCGGCAATATCTGTTATGGGGCTACTTTACATTTTTAACTGATTTTTTTTCTTTCGGTTTTTGCCTTCTTCTGGCGAGGCGCGTTCCTATCAACCTATTTGGTTATATCAGAGCGCATTTACCATCCAAAAAAAAAGTCAACTCCCTTGACTGCTGCTAACCCGATCAGCGTTGATAGATACTAAGTCCTGAAAAGGACTAACATTATCTATTTGCTAGCATAAAGCCTTAAAAAGGACTCGCCAGCGACGCCAACGGCCGAGCTAGTCTGAGGGTATATTAATGTTTTAACTGACTGAAAATGTGGACAGTTCAAGAAAAGGTTAACTGTGTGTTAGAAAATCGGACTGAATTATACGTCACGAAAGATGGCGGTCATGATGAAGTCTAAACAGTTTAACTGTTTTGTGTTAAATATTAATCAATTATGTTTTAAAATGTCATTTACATGTTCTGTTCCGTAACTTTGTACAAATATATGTTAACTAGACTGAGAATAATAAATTCTTCTTTGTAAAATACTGACAAAGTGAAACGAACGAAAAGAACTGACGACAAGCATTCTCAATTTTCAACAAATATTTGTGAAAGAAATTTGGCTAACTGTGAGAACCAACCTATGAACGTGTACTAAGAGCGGTTACGCCTGTTGAAATGTCGCCAAAGAGGAACTCGTTAAGAATGTCTCAGTGCCCTAGAATAATATACACAGACGGTTGTTAACGTGAAACGGTCATTAATACCGGAAAATCGGCATTTCTGTCAACGCCCTACTCGCAAGATTCCTTGACACCAGCGTTGCCACGGTGAATTTAAATTAAAAAAAAACAGAACATAGATATCGGCGACTTGAGTTATTTTGGGCGATTTTTTTGGCTACTTTGAGCTATTTTGGCCGATTTCGGGCGATATCTAGGTGGCATTCTTCAACCAATGAAGGAAAATGACACCTAGACGGGACCAAAAAAAAAAACTAGATCTAGTTGAATCTACCTAGGAGTGGCAACGCTGCTTGACACCGGTTACTTGGGTGTGGCCTAGTAAATCACGTTCAGACTCAAAGTTTAAATGAGATACCTGGCACCGTGGGAGATTCTGCTTTTGGGGACGTATTTAGCGTCCTAGTTGTCAAATGGCCAGAGCGATGGGAATGGGTTTGAAACCAAGTTCTAGCATGCTCTAGTCCGAAAGAGTCCTGTGACGCGCTTTCTTATCGCTGGACACAGTGGGTCACAGTCGATTTTACGAGTAGTACCCATTTTTATTTATTTTTCGCATGTGCCCTTCTTAGCTCTCACTTTCTTTCCTTTCCCTGACGAAGGCCTTGTGACCGCAACATTGCCTATTTTCCTTATCGTGTGTCCCAGTAAGACGAATCACCTATTTTCCTTATCGTTTGTCCCAGTAAGACGAATCACCTATTTTCCTTATCGTTTGTCCCAGTAAGACGAATCACCTATTTTCCTTATCGTTTGTCCCAGTAAGACGAATCACCTATTTACCTTATCGTTTGTCCCAGTAAGACGAATCACCTATTTACCTTATCGTTTGTCCCAGTAAGACGAATCACCTATTTACCTTATCGTTTGTCCCAGTAAGACGAATCACCTATTTACCTTATCGTTTGTCCCAGTAAGACGAATCACCTATTTACCTTATCGTTTGTCTCAGTAAGACGAATCACCTATTTACCTTATCGTTTGTCCCAGTAAGACGAATCACTTATTTACCTTATCGTTTGTCCCAGTAAGACGAATCACCTATTTTCCTTATCGTTTGTCCCAGTAAGACGAATCACCTATTTTCCTTATCGTTTGTCCCAGTAAGACGAATCACCTATTTTCCTTATCGTTTGTCCCAGTAAGACGAATCACCTATTTTCCTTATCGTGTGTCCCAGTAAGACGAATCACCCATTTTCCTTATCGTGTGTCCCAGTAAGACGAATCACCTATTTTCCTTATCGTTTGTCCCAGTAAGACGAATCACCTATTTTCCTTATCTTTTGTCCCAGTAAGACGAATCACCTATTTTCCTTATCGTGTGTCCCAGTAAGACGAATCACCTATTTTCCTTATCGTGTGTCCCAGTAAGACGAATCACCTATTTTCCTTATCGTGTGTCCCAGTAAGACGAATCACCTATTTTCCTTATCGTGTGTCCCAGTAAGACGAATCACCTATTTTCCTTATCGTTTGTCCCAGTAAGACGAATCACCTATTTACCTTATCGTGTGTCCCAGTAAGACGAATCACCTATTTTCCTTATCGTTTGTCCCAGTAAGACGAATCACCTATTTTCCTTATCGTTTGTCCCAGTAAGACGAATCACCTATTTTCCTTATCGTTTGTCCCAGTAAGACGAATCACCTATTTTCGTTATCGTGTGTCCCAGTAAGACGAATCACCTATTTTCAAATTTGTTTTATATCCCATCTACTCTAGTCTAAGCGGTAAAGGTTGTCCTATAGCAGATACTGCTGTAGGGGAGTGAAGTGTTAGAGAATTCATTGTACTAGGTCCGGCATCGAGAGGTGGGGTGACCAGTTCCCTTCCTCGCTGCCTTCTCCTTCCCGAACTCAAAAGCAAACCCAGGTACCCATTTACAGCTGGGTAGACTGGAGCGTGTTGACACTGTGAATCGAACACGATACCTATGCTGCGAGAGACCCGCGGTCTAACCACTCTGTCAATTGGACTCTCACTCTAGTCTACTCTTAAAAATGGGGATCTGGAATTGCTCTGGGTTAATTATGATAATTAGCAAAACAGACAATAAGCCCACAGTAAAGATCAGCATAAATATCTTGGTCATATAATAACAGAAGATGGCAGATGTGAAACAGAAATCAACAAGAGAAGAGGAATGGCCAAAGCTACATTCAACAACATGAAACATATACTGACATCTAAACAGTTAACTCACAAATTAAAACTGAGAATCATAAAGTGTTATATATATTCTGCACTACTGTATGGTGTAGAAACATGGACAATGAATAAGCAATTGGATGAACGAATTGAGACTCTTGAAATGTGGATATATAGAATAATGGGGCGCATCTCATGGAAAGAGAAGAAAACAAATAAGGAAGTCCTAGAAAATCTAGGTATGAAAAGAGAACTAATGAGGGAGATCAAAGTTAGGCAGCTAACATATTTTGGCCACATAAAAAGGCATAACACCTTGCAGGAGACCATAACAGAAGGGAGAGGTGAAGGCAAACGTGCAAGTGGAAGACATCGCTATAAGTGGGAAGATAACATCAAGAGATGGACAGGAAAGAGTCTATCAGAGTGCACCACCAAGACAAGAGACAGAAGACATTGGAGATCCATTACAGCCAACCTTCGTTGTGGAGATGGCAGCTGATGATAATGACTAAGATAAAAACAAAATCTGCGGCACAGTTACAGTAAACATGTATTTCACGTAACATGCCCTCATCATGTTCAATAAAGTGTGCTTCGTAGTGTGCGCTGATTTATTTTCAAGTTATCCAGAACAGATGTATACAGTTACATGCAAATATCCCGCAAAAAATGGCGGGAATGAATTGTGTAGTTCTCTTTCTGCTGCATGTCCTGATGACGTCACTAATTCTCTTATGGTTATATCATTCCTTTCTATCTCATCTCAACTACCTTGGATCTTTGTAGTCAAAACTTATTATGATTTAAGGCCAATGGTCATGCACCATGGAAAAAAAAAAAAACGAAAGGCTTACATGTACTTTTATTGAGTATTCAATTCAGCTTTTACGATGCAACGAGCGCCGTTTCCGCATTTTCTCGAAAATACATCATGAAAAGATCGCACGGCATCATGTTCTTTTAATAGGTGTTTACTTTAGCCTTCACGGAGCAATGCGCCCCTTTTCCGCATTTTATCGAAAAGCTGATGGGATAGTTTGATTATTGGTTACAAACGTTTCAAGTAAAGCAATTAGTAATATGGTAGAAGGTTAAAAAAAGGTAAAGGATCCAGTTACACGTCCATTAAGGCATATTGGGAATATAGTGTTAGGCCCTTATTTTCTTGACCATCGGCACACTAGGGGTGGTGTGGTCAATATCACGCCGGCCGCCTAAACCTTCCCAAAGTTGCTCTGGTACCCAATTCATGAGGCTGGGTCGACCCCGGAGCCGTTTGCGGTTTAAAAAATCCTACCTCAACTGGGGATGGAACCATGGACCACCGAGCTAGGAAGCCAGTGCGCTAACCACTCCGCTACCGCGACTCCTAGTAATATGGTGATTAGACGATAATTAATAAATCTTAAGAGTAAAGCTGTGAATATGAACAATTCTTTATAACAGTCATTGAAGAAAAAAAACGTCTCTTATAATATACTCTTGACAATAATACTTCTTTGTCTACCACAAGGAAACAAAACATTTAACATAGAATTTCTTCTGTTCTTGTTTCTTGTCGCTCCTTATGAAACATAAAACCACCACTACCAGCTGGTTCCTTGTCGGAAGCTTGCAATCACAGCTTTACTCTTCTTCTTCGTTCGTCCTGAAAAGGACGTTGGTTGCGTTGTGTCCGTTTACAGCGAAGCTGCGGTATTTGCGCCCTTCGGCCGACACATCCGACTTCCGCACATCAAAGCTTTAACGTGCTCTTGTTGCAGTGGTTTCTGAAGCAGTTTGTTTCACATGATGAGGTTGCTAGCCCGACCCCCCACCCCCATACACAATCTCAAATAAGTCGCTGCTTGTGGCATGACAGGGGTAGCAGAGGTCTTATTTTTTTTTTCTTTTTCTTCTCACAGACTCCTGGGAACTATATAGAACTAACATAGAACTAACATAGAACTAACATAGAACTGTGAACATGGAATTCAAATACTTACGAACAATAACTAAATAGATTCCAAAGGAATGCACATTTAGGCCCTTTAAAGCAGTCAATGCCAAATCTAAGATTACTTTATTGCCAAAGTTGATCTAACTGGTTTTTTTAATATTAATGTGTACTTTTCTATATGTTTACTTAGTTAAGTTGTAGACACTAAACGTTTGGCCTATCTGTGGTACTTCAGTTTACTACATCACCTAGCAATAATTAGGCACTTTTTGAAATAAACGGTGCCAGAGTTCGTCCAGGCATTGGCATTCCGTGCTACCAAAACTTGACATAATTAGATTAAATGTTTATCTTACAAATCTGTGCACGTTTAAAGATTACTGTATTTCGTTTTTAGGCGAAGAATATGTTTACATACACACGCGTACACAAATATAATTAAAATATTTTTATATACATATAAAGTTGTGTGTGTGCTTGCGTGTTAAAATTGTGCTGACAAATACACAACTGATCCAACTATGAGCAAAAAAGGTTGAAAACCACTGGTCTAGATGAAACGTCAAAATCTAGGATAATTACAATAAACTTTCGCTATAAGTGTCTCTGCCCGGGTGGTCACCGGGGCCGGGGGGGGGGGGGGCATGAAAGAATATGTCTACTGTCCCATCATGCATGTCGTAAGAGACGCTTATGTCAGGTTATGCGTGGGGCTGGCAACCTTATGATGTAAATCACCTCTTTACAGAATACATCCCGTCAAGACTACTTAAACGCATTGGTACGGACTTCCTGCAAGAGGGCAAGCTGCTATGACAGTTCTATGCTCCAAAGGAAGCGAAGATGGAAATCATACTGATAATAACAGCGGTCTCTGGCACAATGGAAGACCATTTGCAAAAATGGCGTGAGTATTCTCATTATGAATATTCTAATGAATGCAGGCAATTAGTGTGTAGACCACCTAGTGGATCAGGCCATTATTGAAACAGACCACAAAGTCTTTTATATGTGAAAATGCATCCTAATATAACAGACGGACTCTGTGTCTAGGTTGAACTGTGCGCGCCTCGCCAAACGAAGAACATTTTATTTAAAAAAAAAAAAGGATAGTACCTTCTTTCGCTTTTTTAAGAGCACGCGCTTACTTCCCGAGGCAAGTTTACTGGTTTGGAACATGGTAGCGTCACGCTCTAGTATACCTAGCTGTAAATTGTGAGCTGACTCTGTTCTTGAGTTAGAAACGGCAACGGCACAGAGGAAAGGAACTGGTCACCTCACTCCATAAAGTTGGCACCTAGTATAGCGAAAACCCTAGTCACCTCACCCCATAAAGTTGGCACCTAGTATAGCGAAAACCCTAGTCACCTCACTCCATAAAGTTGGCACCTAGTATAGCGAAAACCCTAGTCACCTCACCCCATAAAGTTGGCACCTAGTACAGCGAAAACCCTAGTCACCTCACTCCATAAAATTGGCACCTAGTATAGCGAAAACCCTAGTCACCTCACCCCATAAAGTTGGCACCTAGCATAGCGAAAACCCTAGTCACCTCACTCCATAAAGTTGGCACCTAGTATAGCGAAAACCCTAGTCACCTCACCCCATAATGTTGGCACCTAGTATAGTGAAAACCCTAGTCACCTCACCCCATAAAGTTGGCACCTAGTATAGCGAAAACCCTAGTCACCTCACCCCATAATGTTGGCACCTAGTATAGCGAACACCTTAGTCACCTCACTCCATAAAGTTGGCACCTAGTATAGCGAAAACCCTAGTCACCTCACCCCATAATGTTGGCACCTAGTATAGTGAAAACCCTAGTCACCTCACCCCATAAAGTTGGCACCTAGTATAGCGAAAACCCTAGTCACCTCACCCCATAAAGTTGGCACCTAGTATAGCGAAACCCTAACACTTTACTCCCCACTGCTATGGAACTATTTTTTGGTTTTATGTTTGTCGTTTTTTTAATATGTTATATACACCTACATCGGATCGTTATTTTTCACTAGTATTTCCTGTTTTGTATTCTAAAATAACATAACAAAACTTATTAATAATAGCCACAGAAGAAAATTGTGCTTTGAAATGAAATAAAATTATTTTTACTGGTTGTCAAAACAAATCTGAGGTATCAATTTCATATGTATATCACCTAGGTAGCTCTACCAATTAGAATATCTGCCAATCCAAACAGTAGATACATTTTACGAACTGTATAGCTGATTTATTCGAAATGTTTATTGCGTATTTGTATAATATGCAGTTTTTGCATCTCGCGTGCTTTCCTGTTAATTGCATTTATTTTGTACATTTGATGTGTAAAAATGTTTATAGGCATTTTTGTCTTTAATTCAACGCCTCCGCTTTATTGGGATGTAACGGATAATCAGCTTTAAAAGATAAACATAACCCCTATAAATCGATGATTAAGTACAGTGGTTCTCAATCTTTTTTGGTTGAGGTACCCCCTGGAGGATTGGCCAGGTCTTTAGTTACCCTCTATTATCGTAAGCATAGAACTCTAAGGAAAGGGTTTCTTTCTGTTGTTTGTTTGCTTTTATTTATATGTATGGAGAAAAAGAAGACGAAGAATACATAATCCTTCAGGTACCTGTAGGGTTTAGGTCATTTAGGAACTTATGCCAAGTATTCCTGTCCTGTGCCATTCGTAAAGGTTTCTCTCGGTGTCTTTTATTTAAAAATCGTTTACGTATCTGTTTCTAATTCTCTTCTATGCGTGGTTTTTTCGTTTTCTTTTATTTCTCTTACTACGGGTTTCCAGAACAAGGTCTGACTTGTAAGGCTATGAACTAGTTTTCTCGGTTTATGTCCTAGTCCAACACCTCTTGCTGCACTGTTATTTGTTTGGTTCTTGTGGCCAATTCTTCTTCTTCTTCGTTCCTCCTGAAAAGGACGTTGATTGCATTGTGTCGCCGTTTACATCAAAGCTGCGATATTTGCGCCTTTCGGCCCGACACATCCGACTTCCGCACGGCATTTTTTGGGACCGGGTTTGCCTTGCCTTTTCGATCCCTACTCTCTTGGCCAGACTGCAGTGATGCAGTTTGTTTCCAGGACCACCACTTGGAGGTGGAGTAGGGTCTTGGTCAGCTCTGGTTCACTAGCCCTGACGCAAGCAGTCAAGCTATGAGTCGCTGACTGCATTCATCTCTTTAGCTGCGTCTTTGGTCCCTGACCAATTCTACATTGGTACTTTTGTCATAAATTTCAATCGTCTTCTGCGCAAGCAAGATCCAGCATATAAGGCTCCCTAGCTTTGAAAACCAGGTCTAATTTTAATGTAAAAGTAAAAAAGGTCGTTCCATAGAAGATACTGCTGTAGGGGAGTGAATTGTTACAGACTTCATCATACTATGTCCAGTATCGACAGGCGGGATGACCAGTTTCCTTCCTCGCTGCCTTTTCCTTCCATACCTCAAAGAGTCAGGGACCCATTTACAGCTGGTCAGACTGGAGCATGTTGGTACCATGATTCGAACCTGGCACCTATGCCGCGTTGACCAGTACTCTAACCACTCTGCCAATCGCACGTAAAAGTACGATGTAGAAAAATGAATAGAAACTAACAAAGGTACGAGAGAGAAAAAAACGCAAGAATAACATTAAATGTACGTGAATATTTATAACTGGGTAGGCTGGAGTGCCATGAAACCAAGTTCTGAATCCGGTAATTTTGTTGTTGTTGTTTTGATGAGGTGATGGGTGGAGAGCGGGCACTTAACAGCTGACCGTTATTGCCTCCTCTCGTTTCATCTTGGTCTACCCTGTTCAACCTGAAATTTGGTTATAATTGGGGTATTTAGTGTCATTTTATTTTTTATTTATCTTATAACCGTTCTGCCAAGCGGACGCTACTACCCTATAGCGGTCAAAATACATTTTTCTTAAAAGCTTAAGAGACAGAAAATATACACGATTCTCTAGTTAGCCCATAAAGTAATATTCGTCTAAATAAGCAAGCACAAAAACGTGTTTCTGCGTGGTGCAAGTATTTTAAAAAAGAACTATTCTATATCCGATGCTACGATACAGTTGCTAAGCATAATTCGTAAACTGGAAATATTCCTAAAGTAAAGAAATACAACTTCCTCTTACAAGTACCGTGGGGCCAAATCAGAACCAAATCCGGGAGCTCTAAAGGCGCGTGTGAGCCCGCGTGAACGACTTTTAAGTGCGGGGTTTTAATGACTATTCCAGTTCTTGTTGTTGGAAAGTTTAAACTATCTTACAATTCAACCGTGTCTTCTGAGAATGCCGTGTGCTTGTATGTTAATGTTAGTTGTCCCGCCTTGCACAAAAAGTACAGGAAGTTTCAACATCGTTTTAGAGGTAAGAACAGTCACGAGTGGTTTCTCTTTGATGGTGTACATTGCTAAAAGGTTCAGAGTTCATCCTCGGGCTTCTAAATGGTAAATGTTTAGGTAGTCCCATAGGATATATTATTGTCGGGGAGTGAAGTGTTTGAGACTTCACTATACAGGGTCTTAACTTTGTGAGGTCATGTGACTGGTTTCCACTTCTTCGCAGGCTTTGCTTTTCCTAACTCACACCATAGCAGAGAAAGTTCTTAAATCCTTTAATCTAATCATTACCCATACTAACTAACTAACTAACTAACTAACTAACTAACTAACTAACTAACTAACTAACTAACTAACTAACTAACTAACTAACTAACTAACTAACTAACTAACTAACTAACTAACTAACTAACTAACTAACTAACTAACTAACTATCTATCTATCTATCTATCTATCTATCTATCTATCTATCTATCTGTCTGTCTGTCTGTCTGTCTGTCTATCTATCTATCTATCTATCTATCTATCTATCCACCTGTC
Organism: Oreohelix idahoensis; assembly: GCA_024509875.1. NCBI lineage: Eukaryota > Metazoa > Mollusca > Gastropoda > Stylommatophora > Oreohelicidae > Oreohelix > Oreohelix idahoensis. The sequence goes on from JAMPIV010003811.1 coordinate 134,494, forward strand.
TATCCATCTGTTTGTCCGTCTGTCTGTCTTTCTATCTATCTATAGCAATTACCTTCAGGCAGAAATAAACAGTCTTAAATCTACAATACCAAATTCACCTTGTGACTTAGGCAGGCTGTCAGTATTTTGTGAGAACAAATGTACCAACACAATCCCATCCAACATTCCGTTTATGACAGTTAATGAAGTGTATAACTATCTTCTAGGACTTAAAGATAATAACTCATCAGGACTTTACGGAGTCAGTAATCGAATACTGCGTTATGCGACTCCAGCTATTAGTGATTTGCTTACATACATATACAATCAATGTATCGCACGGAGTTACTTTCCGTGGCACTTTAAAGTCGCTAAGGTATATCCTCTCTTAAAACCTGGCTCTTCCGACAATAATAACCTTGGTAACTATAGGCCAATCTCCTTAATATCATCGCTATCCAAACCACTAGAAAAACACATACATAAAATAACACTACAACATCTAGTTAACAACGGCTTGCTAATTGATAGTCAGTCGGGGTTTAGACCTAAACATTCATGTCACGCAGCTCTAACTAAGATGATTGACAACTGGCACTTAAATATTAATAACGATACTATATGTGGGGCAGTTTTTGTAGACTTTAAAAAGCATTTGATATCATAGAATACGCTATTTTAATTAGAAAACTAGAAACATCAAAAGTAAACCTTCAACTGGTGACGATAATTAAATCATTCCTGTCAGACAGAAAACATGTAGTTTCTTACAATAACTCTTGCTCAAACCCAACCGTCAGACCCTGGGCTAGCAGCAGAACTATTAGAACCACTATTTGCACAAGTCTGGAAAACGGGGACAACACCATCAGAGTGGAACAAAGGAATAATTGTCAAATTGCCCAAGAAGGGAGATCTTGCAGACTGCAATAATTGGAGAGGAATCACTCTTCTCTCAGTTCCCAGCAAAATACTAGGGAGGATAATTATACAGAGAATTTCAAAAGCAGTAGACCACAAACTGAGGAAAGAACAAGCAGGATTTAGAAAGAACAGAAAATGTGTAGATCATATATTCACTCTCAGGAACATTATAGAGCAGTGCTCAGAATGGCAAAGACAGCTTTACATTAATTTCGTTGATTTTGAAAAGGCTTTTGACAGCATACATAGGGACAGTTTATGGAAAATACTGAGGGCTTATGGAATTCCAAGCTGCATGGTGTCAATCATAAAAAGCCTCTATGCCAACTTTACGTGTAGTGTTGGGCAGAGCAACCTAACCTTTGAGGTGAAGACAGGAGTACGACAGGGATGCCCCTTATCAACCACTCTATTTTTAACAGTCATAGACTGGGTGATGCGCCAGACAACAGAAGGCAGTCCAAGAGGAATAAGATGGACAACATTTTCTACATTGGAAGATCTGGAATATGCAGATGACATTGCACTGCTAACACATTCACATCAACACATCCAGGAAAAAACGGATAGACTTAATAAGTTTAGCCAGCAGGTGGGCTTGAACATCAATTTAAAGAAGTCTGAGGTCATGACGCTCAATGTGAGCAACCCTGAGCCCATATCAGTAAGGAATCAGCAACTGGTACAGACAGATACCTTCACATACCTAGGAAGTATAGTAACACCAGACGGCGGGGCAGGCAAAGACATCAACATCAGAATGAATAAGGCAAGAACAGCCTTCTTTAGCCTAAACAACATCTGGAAGTCCTCCCAATACAGCACAAGCACAAAATTAAGATTATATCAGAGCTGTGTGCTTTCTGTGCTTCTCTATGATGCGGAATGCTGGAGAGTTACAGAGAAGGAAATGTCGAAATTGTCCTCTTTTCACACAACATGCCTAAGAAACTGTGTAACTCATCTGGCTGATTGTTCATACGTTTAAACATCAATATTATGAAGACTGATGTTTTCAGGTAGTACCTATGGGATATTTATTCTGTAATGTAAATGTTGTTTCATTCATTCGTAATTTTTTTTAATTTTTATTTATTTATTCCACAAGTACTCGTCATCTAGATCTTCTATGATGATTGTTCCCTTTGTAATCATATTTCTTGCTTTCACTAACTCAGATCTGAGAATGTTTGGGACTTCATTAATATTTGGTGACTGTTTGTTGCCTCTGCTGTCCTTGAATTAGCTCTCTTTTCGAATACTTTATGAGTTCTGATTATCTGCCCCCCTAATATGATTATTTTTCCGAACAAATGGTATAATATCGAGTGTAGGTTTAATGATGATGTTAGTGCTTTTCAACATATTTTGTTTCATGGTAATACTTAGTTTGTACTTTTCAACATATTTTATTTCATGTTTATAATTAGATACTGTGAATGTGAGTATGCTATTATTTTACCTGTACAACGTTGAATTCCTTGAAATGATGGGTAAATTGTATGTGAGAATAAATGAAATCAGTATAAAAGACGGGAGAAAGGAAGGGCAGAATGTCAGACGGGCCTGCGTGCCCAATTCTCAACCCTTTGAAAATAAAGTTCGTTCGTTCGTTCTCTCTCTCTCTCTCTCTCTCTCGTCTGTCTGTCTGTCTGTCTCTGTCTGTCTGTCTGTCTGTCTCTGTCTGCGCCTCCCCTCTCTCTCTCTCTCTCTCTCTCTCTCTCTCTCTCTCTCTCTCTCTCTCTCTCTCTCTCTCTCTCTCTCTCTCTCTCTCTCTCTCTCTCTCTCTCTCTCTCTCTACTCGTATATATATAATCTTTCTTTATGCATCAATGCATCATGATTCCATTGGGGCTTATAGTATAATGTTTTTTCGTACAAAATGTAAATGGATCTCTCTGTCTGTCTGTCTGTCTGTCTGTCTGTCTGTCTGTCTGTCTCTCTCTGTCTGTCTGTCTCTCTGTCTGTTTCTGTCTGCGCCCCCCCTCTCTCTCTCTCTCTCTCTCTCTCTCTCTCTCTCTCTCTCTCTCTCTCTCTCTCTCTCTCTCTCTCTCTCTCTTACTTTTGGTGTTAAAAACTTCTAAAGTATCGCTTCTCCAACCTGCTACAGTATTTTTTTGTCTAACTTACTACTACATTATTTGTGCTTTACCTGAACTGTTGGTTCTATCTATCTATCTATCTATCTATCTATCTATCTATCTATCTATCTATCTATCTATCTATCTATCTATCTATCTATCTATCTATCTATCTATCTATCTATCTATCTATCTATATATCTATCTAGCTTTCTCTTTCTCTTTCTCTCTCTCTCTTAGACGGGCCTAAGTTCCTTTCCCTCAACACTTTGAAAATAAAGTTCGTTCGCTCTCTTTCAGTCCCTATTCATACAATCGTAGACTTTTCGAATACTTTATTAGTTTTGATTACATGCCCCCCTAATCAGATTATCTTTTCTTATAATATCGATTGTAGGTTCTAATGACGATGTATGTACTTTTCTACATATTTTATGTCATGTTTATAAGTAGTTAATGTTAATATGAGTGTGCTATTTTATTTTACTTTGCAACGTTGAATTCCTTGACATTGATATGTAAAATGCATATGGGAATAAATGAATTCAGTATGAAAGGTGAGAGAAAGGAAGGGCAGAATGTCAGACGGGCCTGCGTGCCCAATTCTCAACCCTTTGAAAATAAAGTTCGTTCGTTCGTTCGTTCTCTCTCGTTGAATTCCTTGACATTGATATGTAAAATGCATATGGGAATAAATGAATTCAGTATGAAAGGTGAGAGAAAGGAAGGGCAGAATGTCAGACGGGCCTGCGTGCCCAATTCTCAACCCTTTGAAAATAAAGTTCGTTCGTTCGTTCGTTCGTTCGTTCGTTCACCGAATCTTTTGGCCGAATACCATCACCAACCAAGATCTGCTTACTCGTAGCAAGCAAGAGGACATGCACACCATCATAGCTGGCAGACGCTGGAGCTGGGTTGGCCATGTCCTCAGAAGAGACCCCGATGCCATCACAAGAACAGCTATGCTTTGGACCCCTGAAGGAAAACGAAAGAGAGGCCGACCAAAAACAACCTGGCGGAGGACTGTGGAGGCTAAGATGCAAAGAATGAGCCAGAGTTGGTATATATCTCACATACAAACAAACCTTGACTATTGCTCCACAATCTGGGATGGTTGTTCTATGTGCAACACAAAAAGACTCCATTCACTACAAAAGCGTGCAGTGCGTCTAGTTTCTGACAACTGCCAAACACAGTGTGTAGATCTATATAAAGATCTCAAAATACTGCCTCTAAGAAAGCGCTTTCTGTTCAACAAAGCTAAATTTGTTCACAAAATCCTGTCACAGAATGCTCCAACATATCTGTGGCCAATGTTCAAATACAATGAAAGACGCAGTCAACGCCTTAACAAAATACAAGTGCCCAAGCCTAGGCTTGACTTATTCAAGAAAAGCTTAGCTTACTCTGCTGCTCATCTTTGGAACTATCTTCCACATTATCTAAAAGATAACAACCTCAGTCCCTATTCATACAATCGTAAACTTTTCGAATACTTTATGAGTTCTGATTATCTGCCCCCTAATGTGATTATTTTTCCGAACAAATGATATAATATCGAATGTAGGTTTAATGATGATGTTAGTGCTTTTCAACATATTTTGTTTCATGGTAATACTTTGTACTTTTCAACATATTTTATTTCATGTTTATAATTAGATACTGTGAATGTGAGTATGCTATTACCTTTACAACGTTGAATTCCTTGAATTGATGGGTAAAATGTATGTGAGAATAAATGAAATCAGTATAAAAGACGAACGAACGAACGAACGAACGAACTTTATTTTCAAAGGGTTGAGAATTGGGCACGCAGGCCCGTCTGACATTCTGCCCTTCCTTTCTCTCGTCTTTTATACTGATTTCATTTATTCTCACATACATTTTACCCATCAATTCAGACGAGAGAAAGGAAGGGCAGAATGTCAGACGGGCCCTGCGTGCCCAATTTTCAACCTTTTGAAAATAAAGTTCGTTCGTTCGTTCGTTCGATCTATCTATCTATCTATCTATCTATCTATCTATCTATCTATCTATCTATCTATCTATCTATCTATCTATCTATCTATCTATCTATCTATCTATCTATCTATCTATCTATCTATCTATCTATCTATCTATCTATCTATCTATCTATCTATCTATCTATCTATCTATCTATCTATCTATTTATCTGTCTGTCTATCTATCTATCTATCTATCTATCTATCTATCTATCTATCTATCTATCTATCTATCTATCTATCTATCTATCTATCTATCTATCTATCTATCTGTGTCCATCTATCCACCTGTCTCTCTGCATGGCTGTTCTTGGAACATCATCCAGCTAGTAACATCAGACTATACGTCATTACGAAGTATGAAGAGCAAATCAAATGAAACGTGTTTGTTTTCTTGAGTTCAACAATATCTCCTGTTTTGAAGTACTTTTAAGCGACACAGTTTTGTCGCGTCGTCCTTACATAAGAAGGATTAAACGCAGAACCGATGTTCACGGTTGATCGGCGTCTTATCATGGCTGTCGATCTGCCACTACAAGAGAATTATCGACGTTTCGCTCTGTGCAGTGTAACTAAAAAGTCACTTCTTATTATTAAATGTTTACATATTCTCTTGTATCTTCTGGATATACACGAAACAAATATAAGAACGAGAAGCAGTACCTGTCATTTGAAAAATTAGTTTATTTATTTATTTTTTGTTCCCAGAAACAAAACAAAATAAATAAAGTCTTAAATTATCGTTAAATTGACGTTGCAAAAGGCAGCAAAAATTGCTTTTCTTTATGAAGTCATGTGCTGAACAGACTAGAGTTCAAGTCAAGGCGTAATGTTAATGTGAAATAGCATTTTATTTAATAAAATAGCAGTTAATTGTCTTTATTTTGAGGTTTGTTTCATGTACATTAATTGGGCAGGAGCGAAGTAATAACAATTCAAAAATAAGGACATAACTTTTCAATCACCCCCGTATATTTACCTGCAGTGTTATCGATTAATTAAGACCCTCTTTAGAATAATTGATCAATGCCCCCGTTTGTCTGTCAACAGACCAGCGGCGGAGTCAGGGTTTGAGAGGAACATCAACTTCAAACAGAAGTGGAACATTCGCTACCAGATAAGAGGATTTAATTGTTAGGAACGTGCATTTGCTGTTTTTGTTGCATGTTACATTGGCAGTTGACCTAGAAACGTGAGAGAAACAAGACACATAGTGAGTATCAACGAAAATATGCACAGGATATCTCGCTACCAGCGCGCGAAAGACACACGGACAAAAAAACCTCGCTATAATGAAAAAGAGTACAGACAGCGGAATGGTATGCCTTCAAGGTGATAGGAGAACTGTTTAGTGAGAGAAGTCAGTGAAATAAAAATAATGAAATAGATACAAAATTTACTAATCCTCGGTGGGTTATATAGTGAACGAAGCGGCAATGGAGGCAGTATTATTATTATATACCAAAAATTACTCATGTAGGGTTGAACTGAGTATTCCATGCACCAAAACAAAATACAGTATTTTGTTCTATGAAAAGGAGAGAGAGATAGACAGACAGAGGGAGAGAGAGCGAGAGAGAGATAGAGAGAGAGAGGAAAGGATAGCAAAGATGAAGGTGGAAACGAATAATTGATTACGTCAGAGGCAGGCAACACATGCGACGGGTATTCCCGATTCTAATTTTTCAATTAATGCTAATTTTGTGTTACACTAAAGTTTGTACCTGTTCTGTCTTTGACCATGGGGGTCTTCTGCGGGTCTTTGAGAAGGCAAAGAAAGAACAGGCCTACTGTTCCCTCAGGCATGTCGTATGAGGCGACTAAGATGAGGTTGTGCATTGGGTTGGCAACCTCATCATGTAAAACAAATGGCTAATGGAGCCAACACTGTAAGGGCATACACTGGTGCCTGTTTCCTGCAAGGGGACCCATCTGTAGTGATGACCATATGATCCAGCGATAACGATCATTACTATAAAATGTTTACAGCGCGTGAGTTATAGGGAAAATAATTCTTGTCTTTTCGTTCCATTTCAAGGAGTTATTTGTTCTGATTTTTTTTTGGGGTAAAAGGTCAAGGTAATCTCACAGCTGATACTGCCCTAGGAGAGTGAAGTGTTAGAGACTTCAACATACATCGAGACCAGGGGTGACCAGTTCCCTTCCTCGCTGCCTTTCCTTCGCTAACTCAAAGTTAGGTACCCATTTACAGCTGGGTAGACGAGCGTGTCGGTACCGTGATTCGAACATGGCGCCTTTGCAACGAGGAACCAGCGCTCTAACCACTCTGTCAATCGGACGCTCATTTTTTTAAAAATTAGTTTGGTTTGGTTTTAAGGACTATCGTCATTGCACACGGACAACTCCATCAGTGCTCTGATCTCATCCTTTAGATCACACAAGGAGGATCTCAGTACAGTGCACGAACTCCGTAGCACCGGCGAGAATCCCAGTGTGTATATATAAATATTTTTCCGGTGAGTATTTTTTAAATGTTTGCCAGGGCAGCAGTTCTACGGCCTACTCTTTACGATTTCCAACATTTGTGGGATTTTTAACGTGCGCAACTTGCACACGGAACCTTCAATTTTTTCGCCCTTGTCAGAGAAAGCTAGACATCCGATTTCACTACCCAGGGACCTGGGGGTGGGGGAGGGGGAGGAGTATGACATAATTAGGACCACTAGTTCTGAAAAAAGATTTCCAACTGGGAATCAAACCAACTACCTTTAGAACTCGAGACGCACGTCATACCTCTTAGCAACTGCGAGCCCATATTATAGTACGAGTACTATATTTTATTTTAGTACTAACATTTTAAAAAAAACTGTGAGTCAATAAATAGGTAAATAAGTAAAGGAACATCAGCAACCAAGAAGTGCTTATTCGGAGTAACCAGGAAGACATGCACACCATCATAGCTGGCAGACGCTGGAGTTGGGTTGGCCACGTCCTCAGAAGGGACCCTGATACCATCACAAGAACAGCTATGCTATGGACCCCCGAAGAAAAGCGAAAGAGAGGTCGACCAAAAACAACCTGGCGGAGAAGTGTGGAAGCCGAGATGCAAAGAATGAACCAGAGTTGGAGTACTGTACGAAGGATGTCCGCTGACAGAACAAAGTGGAATCAACTTGTTGCTGCCCTACAAGACGCCACCAGGCGTGATGGCCACTGACTGCTTTGACGGTCAGTTGCTATGAATCAAAGAAGAAGGAGAAATAAAGGTAATTAACAGGCACTCGTTGGGCAGAATAGAGAACACCAGACAACAGAAAAGAAATATAAGTGATAGGCTTACGGACCATCGAACAAACGACCATCTAAACGGCGCCATCGCCTTGCTGTGAAAGAAAGTCGTGAAAGGACGCACAGTCAGTTTAGCACCCTGACCATGGTGGTAAGTCCTATGGTAGACACTGCATAGAGAAGTAAAGTGTTACAGAGTTCACTATACTAGGTCCAGCTTTATGAGGTCAGTTCCCTTCATCGGCGCCTTTGCCTACCCTAACTCAAGAGCAGAGTCAGGTAACCTTTTACAACTGGGTAGACTGGAGCATGACGTTACATGATTTTGAACACTGGAACCCTGTAATTTTGCCGCAAGTGTAATATTACTTGTCGGACGGGGGGACATCTTCTGATGATCAGATTGCTTCCTGTTGTATCGCTCTGTAAAGAGTTTCCTATCATACTTACATTTTTTTAAACTTTGATATTATAATCATATTTAAATCTGACTATTTTCTCACTCTCTTGTGAATACTTGAAAGCTAAAGTTTCTTCGGCGACACTAGGACGGGTACGAAAAAAAATCGAAAAAAGGTGATTCGTTTTCCGAGGACAAAAAAACAAAGAAAATCGCCAACGTTGCGGCCACAAGGACTTCGTCAGGGAACTCTGCTATTCAAGTTCAGTGACACTAGCAGATTTGTAATATTTCAAACAACGAATTCTATCCTGGGTATGTTCCATTACAGACTATCTTCGATTTACGATGTATGCGACTTACAACCACTCTTATTTACGACAGCAGTCACATTTATCCTGTTGTGTTATAGTTTGTACATTATATTACATTATTTTATGTTACAGTTTGTATATTGTATAATGTAATTTTATATTTTGTACACTTTATAATGTTATTATTTGTACATTGTATAATGTTATTGTGTGTTATTATTTGTACATTGCATAATGTTATTTTATGTTACAACTTGTAAATTATATTATTTCACTTTCAGCATAGAGTAAAATAAGTTTTTAAAATTTATCAAACTAGACCTACACGTGTTAGTATTCAGGCATGTTTATTTTTAATATATCCGTATGGTTCATATAGTATATTGTGATTTCCGACTTACGACCATATCGACTTACGACGAGGTCGTCGGAGCGGAACGTAGTCGTAAATCCAGGACCGTCTGTGTGTAATACATTACTAGCGACGATAGCTGTTATTGGAGCTTCCGATGACCGAAATCTATTTTAGAGAAGAAAAAAAGAAAAAAAAAAAAGACAGAAAGATGAAAGTTATGCAGGGCCCAATTTGTTTTTGAATACTACGTTCCCACTTTTTTTTTTCAAATGTATTACTTTGTTTTTGTTTTAATTGCGCAAATGTTTCACAAATCGTTTGTTCTCCAATCTTAGTTTTGTTCACAATTTTGCTTTCAATGCTTATTGAACTGCTCGAAGCGCCTTCTACATTTGTCACCATATCCTCAAGTTCCAATCGTGTCTGCCTAATGCTGGTATCGGATTTACGCTCGACTGCATCAAGAGATTGCCAAAAGTGTGAGTAAAACAAAAAAGAACGACTCCGTGCATTTCCTATCTGCTCGTTGCAAGCTTCCTAACTGGGAATCTCATATGTGAAACGGAAGTCAAGAAGAGAACAATAATACACAACAACAACAAAAAATAATAATAATAAAGCGAGACAAATACTGTCAATCAAATACACATAAAACATTAACTTAAAATGGAAATCATCAGATGGTTTATATACCATTAATTACTGTAACTGTAAAATGTGATAAAAGAACGAAACTGGAAAACATAATTTGTGTTCTTGAAATCTTTCTTCTTCTTCTTCTTCCGTCCTTAGCCACCGACCGTCAAAGCAGTCAGTGGCCATTACGCCTAGTGGCGTCTTAGGGCAACAGCAGATAGGTTTTCTTTGCCATTGTTTCCCATCACGCCTAGAGGCGTCTTTAGGGCAACGGCAAATCAACCCATTTGCTGTTGTTTCCGTAATCGAAGTGACTGGCAAACGGGTGATCAGCCCGTTGTGGTTCTTGAAATGGTGGGTGTTTATTTCCATAAAAATTGCCTGAACATTTTAAAAATCTATCGCTCACCAAAGCGCAGAGGATGAGGAAAATCACGACCTGTGAGGTAAGATGTTTAAGAAAAGCCATTAATGTTACCAGGAGAGACACAACGAGAAATGATGACACCAGAAAAATTGTTGGAACTACATCTTGCGACAGAAAATTAAGCGGTTAGACCATTTTATGATAATGGGGCCGGTAAATTACCACTACGCGCCTCCAACAGTATAAGGGCACGGGAGAACCGAGAGGCAAAATAATTAATTAGACAACATCACAGACATTCTACTACAAGACGGGATCACATCAGCCAACGCGACAGACTTCAGTTACCCAATACGGGACCCAAAGATGCAGCAATAGAGAATGCAGTCAGCGACCCATAGCTTGACTGCTTGCGTCAGGGTCAGCGAACCAGAGCTGACCAAGACTCTACTCCACATCCACGTGGTGGTCCTGGAAACAGGCTGCATCACTGCATTTTGGCTGAGAGAGTAGGGATCGAAGAGAGAAGGCAAACCCGGTCCCAAAAATGCAGTGCTGAAGTCGGATGTGTCGACCGAAAGGCGCAGATATCGCAGCTCCGGTGTAAACAGACACAACGCAACCAACGTCCTTTTCGCGATGAACGAACGAACGAACGAACTTTATTTTCAAAGGGTTGAGAAATGGGCACGCAGGCCCGTCTGACATTCTGCCCTTCCTTTCTCTCGTCTTTTATACTGGTTTCATTTATTCTCACATACATTTTACCCATCAATTCAAGGAATTCAACGTTATAAAGGTACAATAATAGCATACTCACATTCACAGTATCTAATTATAAACATGAAAAAAAGTATGTTGAAAAATACAAACTAAGTATCACCATGAAACAAAATATGTTGAAAAACACTATCATCATCATTAAACCTACATTCGATATTATATCATTTGTTCGGAAAAATAATCACATAAGGGGGGCGGATAATCAGAACTCATAAAGTAATTGAAAAGTTTACGATTGTATGAATAGGGACTGAGGTTGTTATCTTTCAGATAATGTGGAAGATAGTTCCAGAGATGAGCAGCAGAGTAAGCTAAACTTTTCTTGAATAAGTCAAGCCTAGGCTTGGGCACTTGTATTTTGTTATGGCGTTGACTGCGTCTTTCACTGTATTTGAACATTTGCCACAGATATGTTGGAGCATTCTGTGACAGGATTTTGTGAACAAATTTAGCTTTGTTGAACAGAAAGCGCTTTTTTATAGGCAGTATTTTGAGATCTTTATATAGATCTACACACTGTGCTCGGCAGTTGTCAGAAACTAGACGCACTGCACGCTTTTGTAGTGAATGGAGTCTTTTTGTATTGGACATAGAACAACCATCCCAGATTGTGGAGCAATAGTCAGGTTTGTTTGTATGTGAGATATATAGAACAATTTACGTGCATCTTCATCTAGGAAATGTTTGATTTTAGCTAACTGGTAAACTTTCTGTGCCGTTTGCTTGGAAGTTACCCAATAATCTTCACGGCAATAGTGGAAGGAATAAGTAAAGTTCGGTGCGCTCTAAACAGAGAACAAATACGGTGGGAAACTTTTCGGCAAATATACAAATACATGTAATAAACCGGAGATTGCTCTGTTGTTGTAGTTTTTGGAGCTCATTATCAAGTCTACGTATAAATATAATTTCTTTTTTTCTTTTCTTTTATTCTACCTCATAGTGCATGTGACCATTACTACAGCTGGTACTAACTAAGAATTAATTTATGAAGTATGTTCCATGTTTCTGCTTTGCGTTTTAAAAATGGCTTTTTGGGATTTAAGTATTAATATTCCATTTAATAATTACATTACACTTCACACATTATATAATTTGTTTTTCGGAAGCGATATAAAAATCAAATGTTGATCTTCCAAACATTTGATCGTTTTCCTTGCCACTAATGTATTTTTCTCGCCTTAAAAAAAAAACAAAAAAACCTTATCGATTCGTGACTGCTTGAAAAAAATGTAAACTCTGAGAGTGTATTTTTATTTTCTAATAATTAATAGTTACTTTTTAAATAAGTAAAAAAAAAATATTATTATTATATCCTTTCTTTTTTTAACCGGTTGAATTCTCCTAAATATTGGACTAATGCATGTGAAAATCACGTATTTTAAACAGTCGATTTAAAATATTGCATTACAGTTACATCCTCAATTGCGGTCTGATCTCTCGCGCCATCGCGCGGTATTCTGCATATCTTATGATGTATAAGACTTACCACAATGTTGACTTTTCTATCGTTCAACCTTGCTTGTTGAAAAAGTAGATAAACTGTAGGTCAACACAACAAGAGTTTGCGGGTCTCACAACAAGGTCTGTTCTTTTTTGGACATTGCGCCCTCTTAAAACCGACGGATTAGGGTCTAGAAGAGGAGCGTGCGGTCGCTAAAGCGGGGCCAAACTCCTAAAACACAAAACAAGTGTCCAAATCTTCTATGCCGAGAAATTAGCGTGTGTAAGTAACCCGACAAAACATCACGGTGGGAAGTAAATGTTGTTGGGCTCTTTCTGTTGCATGTCCTAAAGTCTGTTGCATGTTCTAAAGTCAGTTACTTGTCCTAAAGTCTGTTGCATGTCCTAAAGTCAGTTGCATGTCCTAAAGTCTGTTGCATGACCTAAAGTCAGTAGTAATTCTCCTGTGGTTATTTTATTCCTCCCCCCATTTCAACTTCAGTGAATATTTGCAGTCAAACTTATCATGACTTATGGTCAATGAACAACGTACCATGAATATTTGCAGTCAAACTTATCATGACTTATGGTCAATGAACAACGTACCATGAATACTTGCAGTCAAACTTATCATGACTTATGGTCAATGAACAACGTACCATGAATACATTGAAAGGGCTCTGTGCTCTTTTAATGGGTTTACAACTTAGTCTTCACTGTGCAATGCGCAATATTTCCGTAATTTCCCGAAACGCTGAATAGATTTTTTTTCATTGATGGCCACAGACTATTTAGTAAGATAATAAGTATGTAGGGGTTTAGAATTGTCTGGTAACAGAAAGGAAATGTAACGCTGGTAGACGGGACTGCATCTACGAGAGCGTGGACACACAAATAAATAATAAGTCGAACCAGTGGTCTGCTAGTTGTCAATAAATAAATAAATATAGGTAAATAGCAGAAAGAATAGAAGTGTTTGGTTGGCCGCATGTCTTTGACTCACTCTCGCACCGTTCGGAATGTTCTTGGTTCGATTCCCCAGTAAACCTATCACTTCTGCTATTTTTTTATTATCTACGACAGCCATGTAGCGCTACTACTGAGCTTCTAGCATGATTTTATTTACTTGTTTTGTTATTTCATTTTCTTATTTTGATTTTCGTTGATTTTTGAATTTCTTGTATTAACATTTCTTTCTTACTGGTCTTTTACCTGCCTGTACCGCTCATCTTATCTCTATTTCTCATGCTTTTACGTGTTTGCAGTGTCTATATTATTTTTCTTTCGACCTGTTTATATTTCTTGTCTTTGTCGCCTGTTTGTAACTGTGGCTGACGAAGGGTGAACCCCGAAACGCCCTGTGTTTTTATGTACCGCTAATTTGTACAACTGATCCAATACCATTTTCTTTTTTAATTTATATATTTATTCTGTCACTTTTCTGTCATCTAGTGTCCTCTCTCCTTCTTCTGACTTTAGAGTATCTGTTATTTACCTATATTTGTTCAGGGTAATTAGTTTTTATTATATACATTATGTCTAGAATATCTCCCCCGTTTGGTTACTTCTGCACACAAATTATCGCAACTTTTAAAGCGTTTGTCAACTCTGAATCACTGTTTATATTTATACCGAGTGCGTAGAACCCTGACAACCGGCCACGTAGCAACGCAAGAATAGTATTCTTCAAACTGGCATCTGTCTTGTGAAGGACCACTGAAGACATTATTTAGCTGTGTAGGTTTGAACGCAGATGAATTTGTTTCAAGACTATGGTGTAACTGCTGGCCATTGTTATAAATTAGCGTTGTGAACAATTTGATATAACGATGAGATAAATGTTTGAGTGCGTGGGATAATTACCTTGAACAGCAGAAAATGTCGGTGTCAAGCAATATGTGCAGACTTCTCTTCTACAAAGCACAGACACGATGGTGGTGAGCAGAATGTAAATGTAGTCTTATAACAGATACTGTCGTAGAAGATTTAAGTGTTAGAGACTGAACAATACTATGTCTCAGCTTTATAAGGTGGATGAGCGGTTTCTTTCTTCTGTGCCTTTGTTGTCTCTAACTCAAGAGCAAAGGCAGGTACTCATTTACTCCTGGGTAGAGTGGAGTGACGTTATCTAGTTTCGACCCCAGTAACTTTACCCCGAGAAGCAGGAGCTCTAACCACTTTACCTCTTGGCAAACTTACAGCAATAATAAACGCGCAAACGAACACCGAACGTAAAGACTTTTTCATCAACGCAGCATGAAAACTTTAGATAGAGAATCTACTTAAAGTCTTTCCTAACTAGTGCAGTTAGATAACTTGACTGGAGATTTTTTTTTAATCGCTAAAGCGTAGCGCAAACGGAGCAAACCTGTCGACTGACCCATGTTTCCTTTGCTTTTCTTTGTCTTTAATTTGATTGTTTACTGTTCAGGTCTAACTTGCATTTAATAACAACTTTATTCCTCATTATCTTTAAGCATCGTATTTGTCCCAGGCATCCAATACTCTCCAATCCTCCATAACCTGCTCCATACTTTCTCAAGTGTTTCCATGTCTTATGTATACCATTCACACGTCTCCAGGTGTTTGCTGTTGTTTTGTTGTTTTTTATTGGATTTCACCTATTTCTCCAATCTTTGATTTTCCAGAACAGAAACAACCTTGTAATGTGTCTATTAGTTTGCTCAACGTGTCTATTAGTTTGCACAACGTGTCTATTAGTTTGCTCAACGTGTCTTCTATTCTTGCAGTGTATCTCATCATTTTTACTAATATTAATATATATAAAAAACTGCACTAGGAATACGGCCTGATTTGGTTCGTTTTCAATTGTAATCTTAAAAGTAAAAAGTGAGAACATTTTCCTCTGCATGAGTGACTCATTGGTGATTTTGATATCTATTTTGAAGTCTGCTGAGAATTTTCCCTCCTAATTATAAGAAGAACGTCCGACTAACAGAGTGGTTAGAGCACTGGTCTCTCGCGGCAAATGCCGGGTTCAAATAACGGTACCGACACGCTTCAGTCGACCCAGCTGTATATGAGTACCTGACTTTGAGTTAGGGAAGGAAAAGGCAGCGAGGAAAGGAACTGGTCACCCCCCCCCCCCCCACCTCTCGATGCTGGACCTAGAATGGTGATGTCTCTAACACTTCACTCCCCTACGGCATTATTCCCCATCTAACTTATAAGAGATGTAGAAAACAAATGCTGATAATTTTGCCCGCTCATTGAAAGAATTGTAAAATGTAACGGCTGAGAATCTTTTTTAATCACATTTATGAGAACAATTAAATGTAACTGAATTTATTTATAGGAACTATCTAATATTACTGGTAAATTTTCCTAAATAATTTTTAAGAATATACTACATAACTGGTCAGAATTTCCCATCTAATTTATAAGAACTATAGAAATGCAACTGCTGACTTTTCCCCCTTATTTATTTAGAAAAAAATATGGAATGTAAGTACTGAGAGCTTTCCCATCTCATACATGAGAAATGTAGAATGTAACTGTTTATATTTTCTGCATCTAATTTATAAGAACTATAAAATATGACAGTTTTCCAATATAATTTATAAGAAATATAAAATGCAATTGCAAGAATAGATGTGCTGAGAGTTTTCCCATCTAATATAGAAAAATAATAGAAAGTTCCTGCTGACAATGTTCTGATCTAATTTATTAGAAGTAGCGATTGTTCCTGCTGAGAGTTTTTCCCATCTAATGTATACGAAGTATAGAATGTAGTTATATAAGTGAATTTATAAAAAGTATAGAATGTAACAGCTAAGGGTTTTCCCATCTAATGTAGAAGAATTATAGATTGTTACTGTTTATAGATTTCCCATTTGATTTATAAGAAATGTGGAAGGTAACTGCATTTATAGGAAGTACAGAATGTAACTGCCGAGAGTTCTCCCATCTAATATAGAAGAGCTATGGAATGTAACTGCTGAGAGTAATACCATCTAATTTATAAGAAGTATAGCTAATTTATTAGACGTATATAATGTTACAGCTGAGAATTTTCCCCATCTCTTTATGTGACCTATGAAGGTTTATCTCCGTTTCCAATCTAATTTATAAAAAATGTGGAATGTTTCCCCTTTTCCGATCTAGTTTATGAGTACTACAGAATATATCTCCGCTTCCCATCTAATTGATAAAAACTGAAGAACGTACCTACTAATTTATATCTAATTTATAAGAACTATAGCTTATTTCTCCGGGTTCCATCTAATTTATGACAGTATATCTCTGTTACCCTTCTTATTTTTAAGAACTGCAGAATGTACGCACGTTTCCAATCTTATTTATAAGAATTACAAAATGTATTTCCGTTTCAGGATTAACTGGCCACAAACCGTATCATGTCGGGAGCAACATCGTCAAATCAAAAGAATAATACTGTGGTATATTAATGAAATGTGCGTGAGTTCTAACCCTTTCCCCAACCCAAACTACAATTAATATTCAAGTAATGCGCACGCGCCGCTATCATTATGGTAATTAACAGCGCTACGCGATATGCGAATGTTAAGATTGTCTTTGAACCAAATGTAAATCGTGGAAAGTGATCCGCGAAGGTTTCCGTAATGTATGAAAAGATTTGTATCGTGTTAGTACATCTGTATCGATTACACTCAAAATGAACGTTGTTTTTATTTTTAAATTGCATAACTTGTCCTATGCACTTACAAAACAGAATCGGGGAGATCCTTTCTACAAATAACAGAAAACGAAAAATCAACAAACAACAAATGAAGCGGAGTCATATAGTACCTGGTTCAGAAAAAGAGTCATTGAAGATGCTGTTTTGAGCAGTAATATCAACATAAAAGTAAGAGCGAATTTGAAACATCGAAATTCAACTCTGCCTTTAAGAAACAGAATAAATAATATCATATTCTGAAGAACTTTCGATTGGCTAACCAGTTAGAGCTCTTTCTTCTCGCAGCAAAGTTCCCTGGTTCCGGGATATGAAAACTTGATCTACCCAGCTGTGAATGGGTTACCTGACTGCTCTTGAGTTAAGGAAGACAAAATGGCAGTGAGGAAGGGAACTGGTCCACCTATCTCATAACAAAAAGCTGTACCTTGTACCGTGAGGTCTCTAACACCTCACACTACTACGACAGTATTTGCTATCGGACTACCTTATACCATATTCTGAGCGCCCGTGCCCGGTTCCCGGGATCGAAACTTGGTATCTTCCCACTCTTGTCTACCCAGCTGTAAATAGACACTTGACTCTGCTCTTGAGTTAGGGAAGGTAAATGCTGCGAGAAAGAGAACTGGTCAACCCAACTCACAAAAAAAAGCTTGACCTAGCAAAGTAAAGTCTTTAATACTGGACTACCCTTAAGATTTATCATCCTCTTAACAGTTGATGTTAGCAGACCAGCCGTGAAAAACACAAACCATTTTATTACCGACGAATCGTTAAGAAGCTAACCCCTAGAACTGTTTGTCACAGTATTCATACGTAGATGTACAACCCCATCTTAATCAAGATAAGACTTGCCTATATGTGTATGCTATCGCAAGAGGTCAAGAGATGGTTAATTTTGCATTGACTGTAAATACCAGTCGGCACGAGATCTTTATCTACAGAATCTACACACGTCATTTCCTGAAACAAAACAAAACAATGAAAGACAACACCAAAGAACACTGGCCCTTTTGATGACTGTACCGTTATGGGCCAAGCATGGACAATATGTCATTGTACGTCTTATCTCTGTAGTGTACTCGATACACCATACTCCAAGACTATAGCCTTGTAACTCAATAATTTGTGTCAAAGTATTTGAACGTAGACAAGTGATCTAGGACAGTGGTAGGCACCCCAGGAGATGTAGGGATCTAATTGAGGAACACTGAACTCTCCAAAGATCTACTGTAATACAATCATATCTGTTTTCAGAGTATTTGGAATTATACAATCATAGCTGTTTTCAGAGTAGGCTAATTGGAATTATACAATCATATCTGTTTCCAGATCAAAATAAGAATACAAAAAGCAAGAGGAGCTTTCATAGCATTGGGAAACATATGGAGAACAAGAGAAATCAAGTCCAACATGAAAATAAGAATCTTCAACTCAAATGTCAAGTCAGACCTATTGTATGGCTCTGAGACATGGAGAGCAGAAAAAACAACACCCAAAAAGCTACAGACGTTTATAAACGGGTGCTTGCATAGAATAGAAGGTCTGAAATGGTATGACAAAGTCACAAACGTGGAATTGATGACAAGAACCAGACAAGTGCCAGTGGACCAAGAATTGAGAAGAAGACGCTGACGATGGATAGGACACACCTCGAGGAAACCTGTTGATAGCATTACAAGGCAGTCCTTGTTCTGGAATCCACAGGGAAAGAGAGGTAGAGGTAGACCCAAAAACACACGGAGAAGAGAACTGGATACAGAGGTAAAAATGATGTGTATGTTGAAGGCCTATGCTCCGTGGGGAGCTAAAGGGTATTGATTGATGATTGATCTGTTTCCAGAGTGGTTGGAATTATACAATCATAGCTGTGTCCATAATATTTGGAATTATACAATCATAGCTGTTTCCATAGTATTTGGAATTATACCATCATAGCTGTTTTTAGAACATTTGGAAAAGGAAATAATTGCAACCTATATATAAACAGTATCTCTGCTTCCTGCAATTGCGACGAAAGAGCTGTTCAAAATTCTAAATAAATTTTACTTAACCGAATATTAATTTCACTTCAAAGAAAAGTTCGCTTGCATATCTTATTCATCTTACGAATAAAGTGAATTTCAGTAAGGTAGATCGTGCGTTTTCATCGTAAAGGGGAAACAAGTAGGCCTACTTGAATTCTTGTGGCTGCCGCTCTTATATACATCGGCAGTAGAGAGCTATTTTCAAAATTTCCTTAGTTTTAATCTTCTAATTTTTTTAAAAATCTTCCATCGCCTAAATATCTACCAAAACCATCCCCTGTGATCTACCAATAGAACGCAGTCGACCGGTCGTTGACCTTAGGACATCGTTATTTGAAGTTCATTATTATAGATATAAATATTTAATCAATCTTCTTTCAGCTTAGAGAATATTTACAAGGCCTCATATATTAATGGGAGGTAAAGGATCTCGTTACACGTCAGTTGAGGCATATTGGGAATATGGCGTTAGGCTAATATTTTCTTGACCATCGGCACACTATGAGTGATGTGGTCAGCATCACGCCGGCCGCCTTAACCTGCCCAGAGTTGCTTTAGTACCCAATTCATGAGGTTGGGTCGACCGCGGAGCCGTTTGCGGTCTAAAACATCTCACCTCAACTAGGGATCGAACCATGGTCCACCGAGCTAGGAAGCCAGTGAATATATATTAATGAAAAAAACTATATTTATTTACCAAATTAGGTACAGGTAAAGACAGTCTCATAACAGACCCTGCCGTAGCGGAGTAAAGTGTCAGAGACTTCACTATAATATTTCCAGCTTTATGAGATGGAGTGACTAGTTCTTTTCTTCGTTGTCTTTGCCTTTCCTAACTCAAGAGTGGAGTCTAGTAGGCCCTACCCATTTTTACGCTACCATGTCCTCAATCCGGAACTCCGTATATTTACCGCAAGATATAAGAGCTTTTATCATTGTGCCAATCGAACATTCAGTGGCCAAATCAAAAACACATAATTATATATGTCCGAAACATTACATTATTATAAAATATACACTGTCGGAAACATTATATATTCATTGTGACCTTTGTGTAATTACAACTACTGAAAGTGGGTAGCTTTATTGCTTCATCTTCTTCTTCTGCGTTCAGCTTGTAGTCATGCTAAATCAGCAGGCCTGTCGCCAAGGATGAAGTCCAGTCTTTTCCAGGTCCGCACGGCTGCCCCATAGCTTCTGCTTCAGCACCCCTTGGCCTGAAGCTTTATTGCTATTCTTAGATATTTGCCATAAGTAAAGTTGTCAGAAACTTTCTACACGTGTCGCAAAATTTACTTTACGCATCAAACTATAGAACCTTTTTTGAAACTACAAATGTACTGTGATCTTAACATGTATACACCTCTGCTTTGTCACTCCTTATGGGGCATAGAACAAAGACTGCAGCTGGCTGTCTTGCAGGATGGCTACTCAAAGTATACGCTGTTGTCTTTGACAATCTGTTGTACATGATAAGGTCGCCATTCCCATAAACAACGTCATATTTGTGGCCACCAACGACATGCTTGGGACAACATTAAGCCTAAGCTTTCTTTGTTTCCTCAGATGCTACTCGGTCATCACGAAGCTTATATATATATATATATATGACAGCTCCTAGCAAATACTGCCGTAAGGGCCGGAAATGTAAGAGACTTCACTATACTAGGTCCAGCATGGATGTGGGGGTGACCGTTTCCCTTCTTCGCTGCATCTTCCTTCCCTAACTCAAGCAAGAGAGAAAGAGAGTCAGGTATCCTTATATATCTTTGCACACTGGAGCATGACGCCACTGTGTTTCGAACCCCGGCACTTTTTCACCGAAAGGCCACTCTGCCAATCGGACACTCAATTTACGTATATACAGCAACTTCCCGAATCAAGCGTTACATATTTGCTACGAAACTTAAGATATTTATTAAACGTCCGAACGGTTTGAAACTATCAGAAACATGTTAAGACCGCGCGTAAAATGTGTGAAACTAACTAGCCGTGCCGGACCTGTCAACAGCGCCCCCTAATTATACTGGCCAAGAATTTTCCGTTATAACTGGCCACAATATAGGGTATAATAATTAAAGAAGGCCAAAAGAATATTGCATGATATATATATATATAAGGAATATTGCATGATATATATATATAAGAAGAAATAGAAGAGGTGGTAGTAATTGCAAAAGTACAGTAGTATAGCTTGTAGTATTAGTAGTAGGACTAGTTACGAAAGAACCTGATAACGTTAAAAGACGTTGCTACAGAAACTATCTCTGCTTATGAATTCTTGGTGCAGACTTCCTGCAAGAGGTCAAGGTACACAGGTGGTTCCGTACTCCGCAAGGTGTAAAAAGAATAAGTTACTTGATGTTTAAAAATAGTAGTAGTGGTACCTGCAGCAGTTATAGCGGTTTTTAAAAACATAGTAAAAATAATAGTAGTAGTTGTTGTTGGTGTTGTTGTAGAAGTAGTAACAGTAGGAGGGCTATTTGGAATTTTAGTGGCTTTAAACGCGGTAATAGTAGTAGTAGAACTGGTTAGACTTACAGTGATTTTTAAAGTAGAAGTAATGGTAGTGCAGTCTGTAATAGTAGTAGCGGTGGTGGCTGTCGTGGTTATAAGAGTTGTTGGAGCAGTACCGGATGGAGTTATAGTTGTGGTGAAAGTGATGGTGACGGTAGTAGTAGTAGTAGTAGTAGTAGTTGCAGTAGTGAGGAGTACAACAGCTTAGAATTATAGCGATATTAATAGTAGTAGTAGTAGTGGGAGATCCGGTTGTAGTTTAAGCGGTTTTAAAAGTAGTAGTAATATTACGACGGCCAGTAATACTAGCAGCGGTTGTAATTTAGTTTTAATAGCGGTAATAGTAGTAATAATAGTGATGGTAATAGTAGTAATAATAGTGATGGTAATAGTAGTAATAATAGTGATGGTAATAGTAGTAATAATAGTGATGGTAATAGTAGTAATAATAGTGATGGTAATAGTAGTAATAATAGTGATGGTAATAGTAGTAATAATAGTGATGGTAATAGTAGTAATAATAGTGACGGTAATAGTAGTAATAATAGTGATGGTAATAGTAGTAATAATAGTGATGGTAATAGTAGTAATAATAGTGATGGTAATAGTAGTAATAATAGTGATGGTAATAGTAGTAATAATAGTGACGGTAATAGTAGTAATAATAGTGATGGTAATAGTAGTAATAATAGTGATGGTAATAGTAGTAATAATAGTGACGGTAATAGTAGTAATAATAGTGACGGTAATAGTAGTAATAATAGTGATGGTAATAGTAGTAATAATAGTGATGGTAATAGTAGTAAATAATAGTGATGGTAAATAGTAGTAATAATAGTGATGGTAATAGTAGTAATAATAGTGATGGTAATAGTAGTAATAATAGTGATGGTAATAGTAGTAATAATAGTGATGGTAATAGTAGTAATAATAGTGATGGTAATAGTAGTAATAATAGTGATGGTAATAGTAGTAATAATAGTGATGGTAATAGTAGTAATAATAGTGATGGTAATAGTAGTAATAATAGTGATGGTAATAGTAGTAATAATAGTGATGGTAATAGTAGTAATAATAGTGATGGTAATAGTAGTAATAATAGTGATGGTAATAGTATTACAATCAGCCATATTAGTAGCTGTAGTATTAATAGTTGCTATAATAGTAGTAGTAGTAACAGTGGCACACGCGGTAGGTAGGCCTATATGGGTTTTTAAACTGGTGAAAGTAATAGTAGTAGTAGGTTTACCGGTATCATTTATAGTGGATTTGAAATTAGTTGTAGTTATAGTAGTTTTAAAAAGTGGTGGAAGTAGTAGTAGCACGAGCAGTTGTAGTAGTAAGCTACTGATGGTAATAATAGTTGTGGTAATAGTTGAAGTAGTAGGCTATACCTAGCAGCAATATTTGTTTTTAAACAAATGGTGGTAGCAGTAGTAAAAACATAAATTCCTATATCTTTTCTCCCTTACTTTCAACGCTCATTAGTCATGATTATTATTTTTTGTTTACGTTTCCTACGGAGCTCGGGGTTACTACTGCAGCTACCCCCCCCCCCCCCTCCCTTTACTGGAAGCCTGCAGATATTCATTCAGATGCTCTTGCAACTTTGTGCCTCCGTAGCAATTTGTTTTACATGCTGTGGTTGCCACCCCGTCCGCAACCTCTTTTTAGTCGCCTCTTGCGACATACCTGGGTGTAGCAATAGCCCTAATCTTTCATCGTCAATGCTTATCACTGAATACCAAAATTGCGACACTTCAGGCAGTAGAAACATCGTTAGCCTGCACCAGAGCTATAAGTAGATGCCTACTAGCGAACGACGAAGAAGGAGAAGAGTTTTACGTACTAAACCATTGACTACTTAATTTTCACAAAAATAGCTAACAATAATAGGCCTGTTAATAAAAGAATATAAATCAAACATTGTAATTCACCTAACACGTATGTACAAGCTAATAAACAATATAGGAAATATGTGCGGCGTCAGATTAAGCTACAGTTCGGTTTGTTCCACTACATGAATATATAAATTTAAATGTGTAAATACGCCAGTGATATGCACAATTCGAACTATTTACACGATAATATTAAAATTTAAGTAAGTATTTCGCGGTACAGAGAATATATTTTTTAATAACAGTAAGTGAGTTATGCTTAGCCTACACATCTTATGTTAAACGCAAATAACAGTAAGTGAGTTATGCTTAGCCTAAACATATTATGTTAAACGCAAATAACAGTAAGTGAGTTATGCTTAGCCTACACATATTATGTTAAACGCAAATAACAGTAAGTGAGTTATGCTTAGCCTACACATATTATGTTAAACGCAAATAACAGTAATTGCAAGGGATAATGAGTTATTGCGGTGCCTATCAACGAGATGAACCGTCAGTGTGTCATCGTTAAAATATCCCTTTAATTCTCACAGCTAAAAACTAAAAAATTGGACATAAAAATGATTCGATGGACCAGAAGTTTAAACTTTCAATTTTATGAGTAAAAGCAGGCCTTTCTTTTGACATAAGCCCTACCGAATGACGGAAACCAACATAAATTGGCTTAACAAATAACAGAACGAAACATGAAACTGACTAGTAGTAGCCTATATAAACAAAAAGGTATTTACTTAAGGCATCTCTTGTCCCCTGGTCCAGGTTTCCATGTGTTCGAATCTCCAACTTCTGGTAAAGAATGCTCTAAAAAAAAAGTTTAGAAAAAACAACTACGTACACAGTATGGGGGTAGCACTATCCAGGCGTCCGAAGTTTATCGCACTCGGTTGGCAACCGGCAGAGAGAGAATCTATATCATATCCCAAGCAAACACGAACAGCGACAGGTCTTTGAATAAACGTTAGAACTGGTCGGTACCTCTTGCCTGTGTGCCACGCTCATAGAAGAAAAATCAGTTCTACGTCTGCAAAGGCAGCCGTCGTGCCGGCTAGATAGACGAGAAGCTGTATCCTCCATACCACTGGCTGGTTTCTTGAGCCCCGCCCACAATTGGGATTTTTTGGTCGATCACGCGATTCCGAATGGCGGTGTCTTGTGACTGCTGCGGGAAATGTGCCTTTGAAACGTTAAACCTCGTGTCTTACCCTGTTTCAAACGACAGTTACGGGCGGAGCCGAGACGTTGTCAATTTCTTTTCATTTTTTTTTATTAAATTTGTTGTTCTTTTAGTTGTTAATGCTGTATTCTAAAAACAACATTTTATTACAATTCTTCGCATCTCGCTAGGACATTTAAATACAACTAAATACAACAAGAAGCACAATATGATAATTACAAAACATTAGCAACAACGATTCTGGTGTAATTTTTACATTCGTATTAAAAATGCGCGAAAGGCGTGGTCTAACCTTCAAGAACGCGTTGTGGGTTACCCCATATTTCTGCTACCAGACAACGGTGGTTTGTCGCATGAGAAACTGCACGAGGAGGAAGAATCAGCCTGGTTTCACCGATCGAAACTTATTATTTGTAGTTGGATCGAGGTCGTGCTGTCTTTACACAACCCGAAGTATATCCAACGAACTAAAGTCGTCTTCTTAAGACTTAAAACTACAAATCTTTTTTTCAGCCTAGCCTAGGGAGGAAAATAATGAATACAAAATCATTGAGGCTCGCATTACTTAAACCTCCCACCAAGATAAATCGCCCTGCAATACCGCAGCATAAGTAGAAATAGGGTCTTCAACTACATTTTGTACTTGGTGAGGAAATAGTCTTAAAATGCGGATTACTGTATTGAGAAGCGAGACAAATCAGAACTGGCGAAGATCGATCACGTGTCAGTGTGGCCGATGGTGTTTTCGACACGAGCAGACTCATAGTCTTATGGTGCGGGTTTAGGTGTGTAATCTGGCATTTCCATGTCGCCAACGTGGCATTGTGTTTTAAATGTATCCTACATTGTGTTCTTTCCGTGTTTGTTACTTGTGTTTTTGATTGTTTTGCTCTTAGCAATGTGATTGGTTTAAAAAAAAATTGGTTTTTTTTCAGCCTTCGATTGGCTAAGCGGTTAGACCCAGAGCGGGCCTTAAGGGTATTTCAAGGTCGTGTGACGTCTCGTTCCCCCCGCCCGCCCACTATTCCGGCAATGTATTGTTCTCCATTGAGGGTCCCACTTCATACTATTGAGTTGAATTCGAATCACACTATAATTCCTACACTTTGTTTTATTTTTTTTTTTTTTATTTCGCCGTCCCCTGAAGATAGCGACCGGTCCTGCAGCACTGCTCGCAACATCCGATAACCGGCCCGGGTTCGGTTTGAGCGCTTGCCTCTCGGCGGTAAAGTCTAACCAGTTCCTGTCTAACCAACTATAAATGGCGTGACCTGACTCTGCTCTCAAGTTAGAGAAGGCAAAGGCAGCGAGGAACGGTACTGGTCACGCCACCTCATAAAGCTAGACTTAGTATAGTGTATTCTCTAACACTTAACTCCCCTTTGACAGTATCTGTTGTGGGACTACTTTTACCTTCTTATTCAACATTATCTTCTCGCGGATTATTTCTGCGATTTCTTTTTTTCTTGTTCACTCGCGTGTTACTGGGGCCCTGAAAGGGTAGCAGAGACTCTAACTTGCCAAGCACGTCAAAATAGGCGACTAAGGAGGGTTGGGCATGGGCCGGCTATCCCCATCTTTTAAAAACATGAAGCTATATAGTTAACAAGTTAACTAAAGAGAATAATTAAATTCAGCCATCTAAAATATGAGTCTCATGACGCCATATAGAGAAATCCGAAGGTATCTGTGTTGCTGGATAATCCTGTTTCAGATAAGAAAATCTCCAAATGTGGCACCTGGAATTTTTTAACATTGAACGACCATGGAAAAACTGCGCAGGTTGCAGCAGAAATGTGAGTTTCCAGTAGTAACCCTTTCAGTAATTACTGACTATAGGAACGCGTCCTCGATACGATGTCTCAATGGGCGCGAGGTTGTGCGCATGGGTAAACAGGTGAAGCTGTTGCTCATGCAGCATGAGTTTACAGTAAAGTTAAGGTAAAGGTAGTCCCGTAGTAAATAGTGCCATAAGGGAGTGAAGTGTTAGAGACTTCACTATACTAGGTCCAGCATCGTGTGGTGGGGTGACCAGTTCCCTTCCTCGACGCCCTTTCCTTCCCTAACTCAAGTGCAAAGTCAGGTACCCATTTAAGCTGGGTAGACTAAAGCGTGTTGACATTGATATCTAGTTGAAGAAACCCGTTGATAGCATTACATAGCTGTCCTTGTGCTGGATCCCCCAGGGTGAGAGATGTGAAGGGAGATTGTTGCGTGCATATTTTGACGCACATATTACAAAAATCGATATGGCTATTTAATATGGAAAAGATATAGACATTCATTCATTTGTGTATGAAAATGCTGTCTATGGTAAAGCTAGATAATTCATGATTGATTTACACTTTTGATTATAGGAGTAATCGTTCTTGATATTGATTCGGCGCATGGATATTGCACTCATGTTCGTACTTATTTGTTAGGGCCAGAAAATAGATTAATTTGCTTATTATGTTTATGGCCTGAATTCATATGTATTACATATTATTAGTACAAGTAGAATCAGTCCTATATTGTATATTTTGGATGGGTAGGCAGGACTATATTCTTGTTATGCCGCTCTAGCGGAAGTATGAGTTGTCTTGACAAGTCGTGATGAGTTCCGATGTACCGTTTACAATGGCGGTTACGCATTTTCCAGGGCTGGTACATTCTTAAGTAAAATGATTTATGAAGTGGTTTTTCTTCTGTAGGAGATTGTGTCTCTACTAGAGTTTGTGTTAGAGACTCTCCTAATGTACGGTATCATGTATGATTCGGACTCCAGGTAATGCCAGACCCTATTTTTGATGATCTCATGTCGGTTAGACCTAGCTGGAATATTATGCTTCGCAACGCTAGGGTCATGTTTGGATCGACGAAGATGACGGGCTTCCATACAGCAGTTATGTCTACGTGAAGTAACTGGATTACTGTAGAACTGTATGGAGAAACTTTAGGAAATTATTCATATGCATTTCAAATTAACTTTGGCTTATATATACCCTCCTATGAGTGAGTGAGCGACAACTCAGGAAGGCGGCCATGTTACATTCCTGTCATCATATTTTTGAATCACTGTCCAAAGAACGGGGCATGTATCTTACTATTCGGACAGTGGCAAGGAGATCTCAATTTTGATAGAAACCCCTTTTCGTGGTTTCATAATATGATATAAACTATGAACATAAAGCAACTTTAGTTACTTACCGATCCGCCTTCACTGACGCGTTTAGTCAGATAGGGGATGCGGCCATAATGTATCATGACATTGGAAGCTATTGATGTACTACCCATTATTTATGAATGTGTCATGACTTGGGATCTACTATGTATGCCTGCAAATTGATGTGTCAACATATACCCATGATTTACTCGTTATGTCCCAGTGTGTGCGTCTAAATAAACTGTGTAAACAAAGATTCCAGCAGTCTGCATTGGTGCCTTGTAGACACAAGTGAATGAGTGCTTAGATTGGTCAGAACACGAACAGTCCACCATTCGCGTTAATCACACTCTACACTTCTACTCCATATATACACCATCCTGCGTCGGTTGAATTGACCAAGTTTAGGGCCTGCTCCCCCTGGAGCCTTAGAGGGAAACTACTGCTTACAGTTGCCTTTGCCTTCCCTAACTCAGGACTAGGGTGAGTTACCCATTTACAGCTGGGTAGACTGGAGCATGCCTGATCTCAACAACTCGGTACACTACAATGGACATATACAGTAGTGGCACCACAAACAACATGCTACAGTGATTGATAGTGGAGCTTTACCGAAGAAAGAGAACACACTTTACACCACACACTTTACAGCACTTTACAGTGGTGAGCCAGATTCCTGGGTCCAGCCTACGCAGTCTTGTTGTGTTGAGAATCACATTTTACAGTTGCAAGAACATTTGTTTGACCACATCAACACCAGTAGGACATCTATACAATCAATGTCAGCTTGACCTGTTCTGACAAGTGTAGCAATATCTGGGTCAGCACTTGTTGACATTTGGCACAGTACAGTCAGGGTTCTAAACTAGTGATTGTTTATCCTGCTGAAATAGAAGAGCAATGTTGAACATAAAGTGCAAATTTCATCGTTGGATCTTCTTATGTGCTCAAAAAAATTGAACAGTGTAACAGTTAGAAAGCAAATCTATTACTCAATAAAGTGGTAGTCTAATTTGTTAAAACTGAGCATACAGTACAATACATTACAACTGCAACACATTTCATTATATTATGTACACATTTATGATTTATATGTATTTATGTTTATATATATTATTTGTTTATATGTGTGATTGTTATGTGTTTGCGGGCCTGGATGGGAGGTGACTAGAACAGGAAATACCAAGTGATATTGGTCTTGTTCTGGCGTTCTATAGGGAGCAATTTCTTAATTGAAATTTGCATGCAACATAGTTTGCAAATATTTGGTTAGCTGTGACGACTGTGTTCATATTTGTATTTGTAATATTTTTCTGTTCTTTATTTTTGTTTGATTTGTTTGTATAATTGTAGGTCTCATCTTTCCTTTCATTTCAGTTCTTTACACCCTTATGTTTATACACTGTGGCGTTATTTGTCTTGTTATCTTATTGCAGTTATCATCACAGATTCTGTGATCATTTTTTTTTCATTTCTCCTATTTAATTTAATTTGATCTCTGCAAATGTTTTCAGATTGTCTTTTCTTGTTTGTCCTTTGTAATGTCTTTAGTTGACATATGACATAGGAGGTATAGTTGAATACACTTATATTATAGTACAGATCAGTACTTTATGATTATTATTGTTATAAAACAAAGTGTACAAGACCTTTGTAAGGCTTGTCTCCCAAAGTGATTGGTATAGGAAATATTATTTTCCACAGGTACTCAAGTGATCATTGATTACATTAAGGTATACAAGACCTTTGTAAGGCTTGTCTCCCACAGTATTTGAGATATACAGTTATTGTTGTCCACAGGTACTCAAGTTATCATTGGTTATTATAAACAAAATAACCATACAAGTTTTTCACTAAGACTAAGTCTATGGTATAGACTTGTCTCCCATTAAAGTGAAATAGGGTAATTTATTTACTTTTTCAGGTTTCTGATTTAAGAAGACAAGATGTCTACATTAGATTACTTTATTGCACAAGGAAAATCTCTTGATAAGACTGGAAAAGAGTTAGAAGAATGGACAACTGCTCAATTTGCTATTGCATTAAAATCAGAAGAGAAAAAACAAAAAGATGAGAATAAATGGAAAGCAGAAGTTGAACAAAAGAAGATAGATGCTGAGAATTTCAGATTGCAGATGCAAGCTGAGGAAAGAAAAGCTGCGGCTGAGGAGAGAAAACTTCAAATAGAAGAAAAAAAAAAGAAAAAAGAGAAAAGCTGCTGCTGAAGAGAGAAAAGCTGCTGCTGCTGCTGAAGAGAGAAAAGCTGCTGCTGCTTTAAGTGGGTTTTGAATGAAGAAATGGTGTTAGAGAAAAAGAAAAGATCTGGCTAAATGTAAATTGTATGAGGCCAGCTGTGAAGGCTCCTGAGATAAAATGTAGTGGTGAATTGTCAGAAGGCCTTTCTTGCTACCACTACGACCTCACACTTAATTTTTTTTTTTATGAATGTGGCTACGTAAAGTGTCTAGGGTTATGATAGGTAGTGTGGTGTAATGGATTATAAATATACCCACAGATATTAACAAGACTAATAATATTAATAAATGTTAAAATACACTGAAAAGAAACTCACGTGTGTAAAGCTTTTTTTTGAGTAGAAAAAGTATATTACATTTAGTTTGTTCTGGATTAATTTTTTAGGTTGACCAGAACTTAAAAGGATTTAGAGATTATGAAAAGAAATGCATAGAATATTATATCATAAATGCAATAGTGTACATATATATGTACTATACTAGTTAGTTTTATTAAAATGTTCTAGTATTCATCTACTTGGGAGGATAGTACTGTTTGTGCTGTTGGGGTGGCCTCATCACACCTGTCTATATTGACTACACAGTGTCCAGAAAATGGTGGGAATCTTTATGGGGTTCTTAGTAACTAAAGGGCGTTGGTGAAAGTCCAGCAGACCAGAGGCTCACTCATCTGGTAGTTGTCGCTCTGGTGCTGAAATCAGGTGGTCCCACCTCTCCGTGCTGGCGGGCAATAATGGTGGTCTCTGTCACAAATACTGCACAGATACACTCGAGTAAAGTTACCAACTGAATAGACCCTGCTCTGGTGACGACAGAAACTCGCAGCTTCAGATTAATGAATAAATAACACAGAATTGCTGAGCTTACTCACAAAAGTTCAGCTGAGGCTGTGAATATAGTATGGCGTCCCTAAATTTATTTCACTTGCTTTCATATGGAATCACCACACTTTAAAATCTGTGTCTATCACTGAACAACTATTGAAGAATGGCCCCACTTTCGCATCTGAGCGCTAATGATATGATTGTCTGTGGCCAATCACTGCCTAGTTGTGCTTTAAATTTCAAATTACTACACTAAAGTCATCTCAGTCATGCTTCAGTCAAGTATGGATGGTTATCTGTTAGTCTGTCGGTCTCTACTTGTGTTTCTAAAAAAAATGTGCTTGATTTTTGAAGCAACCTTTCTCTCCCCATTAAAATTTTGTCGTTAAAAGTTATATTTAGACACAGCTACCACAATATCCCCTTTCCTCCATACCACGTAGATTTGAACACCTGCGTCCAAGGTCGTGTTTTTGTGTGCAAATTGCGACACTTTTTTTATTCAACACAGTCTGTCGATGATGTGAACTACACTGTCTTTTGTCATTATCTTCAATATTATCTATCCGTTTGTAAAATTAAGACCATCTTAAGTTCACTGCTCAGAATAGGCCATCCGGCCAGCTAATTTTTATATTCCTAACATTAATATTAAGAAAAAATTACTTTTTAATTTTTGTAATATTCCTAACATCTGCGTTTTACCGCTCCATTCAAATCAAAAGCCTGGTATCGCAAAAGCGTCCAATAAATGACTGTGGCGTAACATATCTAGGGTCCCTTCTGTGGGGTTGCTTACTTTTTATGTCAACTTGGGAAACGTGACTTTTCTCCGTTTCCCCCCCAATTGCGTCTCCTTAGCCTTTCCAGTCATATTTTTTTTTTTCTTTTTTGATCCGCCGTTCCCCTCCTGTCTAGCAAGTCAATTATTATGGAGGATGATGACCCGCGGTCTAGGCGATCATGTACATCAGCAGCCTACGCATTATGTTTTTATCCTTAAATGTTATCTTTGGAGGGATTTTACCGTTGTATCTCTGTCAATTTCACTACACTGCTGAAGAGAGAAAAGCTGCTGCTGAAGAGAGAAAAGCTCTGGCTGAAGAAAAAAGATTAGAAAAAGAAGCTGATGCTGCTGCTGAACAAAAGAAATTGCAGATGCAGGTGGAGGAAAGGAGATTTGATGCAGAACAGAAGAAATTAGAAGCTGCTGCTGCAGCTGAACAGAAAAAATTAGAAGCTGAAGAGAGAAAAGCAATAAGAGAACATGAATTTGAGTTAGAGAAATTAAGATTGACAAGTATGAGTAATGTTAATCAGGCATCTGGTGGTAATGGTAAACCCTTTGTGTACAAGGTCAAGGTACCAGCGTTCAACCCTGCCAGTGATGACATAACATTTTGGCTTTCTAGATTTGAACGTGCTTGTCGAGCTCATAATGTTGACAAATCACAGTATGTGAATCAGTTGTCTGAAAATCTAAAAGGGGAGTCTCTGAGTAAGTTATATTTCGTTGAAGAGGCCGACAAGGATAATTATGATGCTATTAGGGCATCTCTGATAAAGAAATATCAGCTGCCTGAGGAAGGTTATCGTCTTTTGTTTAAAACAATGAGACCTGAGGTAGGTGTAGAATTCTCAGAATTCATCTCAAAAGCACAAATTACACTTTCACGATGGATTGAATTATCCAAAATAGAGAAAACATTTGATGGTCTTACGGATTTATTGCTAAGAGACAAGGTCATGTCTTCGGTAAATAAAGCATTCCTAGAGTTCTTACATGAGCGTAAACCTAGTACATTAAAGCAAATGGAAGAATATTGTGACCAGTATGCCACGGCACACCCTGACATGATTCTTAGTAACTCTAACATTAAAGAGAGTATGCCAGTTGCTTCGGCAACAGAATATAATCAGAATTACTCACACAAATTCCAAGGAGCTAAAAATAAATTTGATAAAAAGGTTAATTGGAATAAGTATCAAAACCAAGATAACCACTCAAATCAGGGTTCTTCTTCAAAGAACCGGAATCGGGCTGATAGTCCTCGACACGCGAGGGGTACCCATAATTTTAGACATTCTCGAAAAGGGAGTAGCTATAGGAACTACCCAAGTGCTTCATGGAGACAAAAAAAACCAATATTACAGGGATACTCAGTATAATGAGCGTGATGATTATGATCATGAATATTATGATTCAAACCCAAATAGGGGTTATAACAGAGGAAATAATAATTATAGAGACAATTATAACCGAGGTAGATCACAACACAAAAGACATGGTAAATCTTATTACCAGGCTAACTCTGCACAACAGGAGTTCCACGACGCCGGTAATCAGAATAATGATAAAAAAGACTCCAATAGTGTAGCAAATTCCGCTTTCGATTTTGCTAGAGCATCTCAGTGTTCGCAATGCAAAACATTATTCGATCCAACCACAGTTTCTACTTTAAGCTGCGGTCACCCGCTTCCCGCTCTCCCTGCGTCAATCGCGCATAATGGAAGGGGTGCTCTTGTCTTCAATAGAGGCCTAATAGATGGTACTCCGGTATCAATTCTTTTCGATTCGGGGTGCACTACCATCGGAGTGAGGCAATCACTCGTAAATCCTTCTCGAGCTACAGGCAATGTAGTCAAATGTGTAACATTTGGTGGCACATTGGAGAAGTACTCCACTGCCATTATCAATATTGCTACGCCTTTCTTTACAGGAGAGGTGCAAGCATGTCTCTTGCCGAATCCGATCGCTGATCTTATCATCGGTCGCATTCATGGAGTGAAAGAATGCACTCCACAGCAAATTTCTAATTGGGAAAATGTTAATATGCAATCTGCTAATGCAGTAATCACTAGGGCTCAAGCTCTTAATATGCCGCAATCTTCACATTCTGAAGATAATGATGCGCAGATCCAAGATGATCCCTTGGAGATTTCCCATGATTCCTTTATAAAACAGCAGGAAGATGATCCTACTCTAAAGAAATTCTTTACTCTGGCAACAAAAGGTGATCCGAATAAGGATACAAATCGTAAATCTTGGATTACGATGAAGAATGGCGTACTTGTACGTATGGTACAAGACTCCGCTAAGTCCATTCATTCTCAAATCCTTGTGCCTAAAAATATGAGAGTTAAAATCTTACAGCACGCTCATGATTCGCAGTGTGCTGGACATATGGGTTTTTCCCGTACTAAAGCTAGAGTTCTTGAATCTTTCTTTTGGCCTGCTGTGAATAAGGACATACGAATCTATTGTCGATCTTGTAAAGTATGTCAAGAGATTAAATCCAGAGGTCCACGCCATGATGCACCTATTCAGGCTGCAGACATTCCCATTCGACCATTTCAAAAAATGGCGATAGACATCATTGGTCCATTTAAGATAAAGTCTGCTAGAGGACACCAATTTATTTTGACGTGTGTTGATATGTGCACACGTTGGCCGGAGGCTGTTCCTCTAAAGAGCATAGCTACTGCTGATGTCGCAGATGCTCTTTGGTTAATATTTTCTCGTCTGGGATTTCCAGCAGAAATATTATCCGACCATGGTACCCAACTCATATCGGATACCATGTCTCAAGTAATGTCGACTCTTAAGATAGAGAGATCGCTGAGTAGTATTTATCATCCTATGTCCAATGGGATGGTGGAACGTCTGAATAGAACTCTGAAAAACCTACTAGGTAAGATAACAGAAGATCATCCTCAGGATTGGGATAGGGTTTTACCCGCGGCTCTCTTTGCATATAGAGAGGTCGCCAACGAACATACAGGATTTTCTCCCTTTGAACTTGTCTTTGGCGCGAAACCGCGAGGTCCTATGTCCTTACTTCATGATCTTATAACTGCTGATAATATTGTCGATGACACAAAATCCTCTTATGAATATGTCATCGCACTTAGACACAAGATTATTGAAGCATGCAAATTGGCAACTGCTTCTTCTGAATTTGCGAAACAGAAGGCAAGGGAATTTGCCAATAAAAAGAGATGCTTGCGACAACTTTGTCCAGGTGACAAAGCATTTGTCTTGCTACCTTGTAGGGAAAATAGACTTCTTATTTCTTGGAAAGGTCCGTACGATATAATATCAAAAGTTTCCGATGTTGACTATATCGTCGATATTGACGGGAAGCGTAAAACCTTCCACATCAACATGCTCACGGAATTCCATGAACGTCCGGATTATTTACAACCTGTTTTCCGGGCAACGGACGATTTTCCAGTCCAACATGGACAGTACTCATCTCTGTCAGTAATACAGGATGAGGAAACGAGTTTCTCGGATGTAAATCTACCTTTTCCAATGATTCCTCTTCACTCTAATGAATCATGGAAAGATGTTGCAATTTCTCCCGAATTATCTCCAGGAGAGCAGAAACAAGTTTCTACTATGTTAGAACAATTTCAGGATGTCCTTACTGACATTCCTGGTCAAACTGATGTCATTCAACATGACATTATTCTTACTGACCATAGTCCTATAAGAGTCAGACCGTATCCTATCCCGATACATTTTCAAGCACAGGTAGAGAAAGAGTTGGATGAGATGATAGAGTTAAAAATTATTGAACCATCCACATCAGCATATTCTTCGCCGATGGTTATTGTACGGAAAAAAGACAATAACATACGTCTTTGCGTGGATTATCGCAAATTGAACCAAGTGACGAAATTTGATGCTGAACCTATGCCTTTACTAGAAGAGCTACTTACGAGACTATCGAATTCTCATTTCTTTACTAAACTCGATTTGTCTAAGGGATATTGGCAAGTTCCATTATCCGAACACGCCAAACCGTTTACTGCTTTTTCGACGCCTAGGGGTCTATTCCAATGGAATTTCATGCCTTTCGGTCTTATGAACGCCCCTGCAACATTCGTACGCATGATGCGTCGAATCCTATCTCATCGCTCAGATGTCATTGCGTATCTTGATGACATCTGTCTTTTCAGTGATACTTGGAACGATCACTATAATGGGATAAATGAACTATTGTCTATC
Source organism: Oreohelix idahoensis (assembly GCA_024509875.1). NCBI lineage: Eukaryota > Metazoa > Mollusca > Gastropoda > Stylommatophora > Oreohelicidae > Oreohelix > Oreohelix idahoensis. Next base: position 170,560 of record JAMPIV010003811.1, read on the forward strand.
TTACGCGAGCATAACCTGACAGCGAAACCATCGAAAGCATGTATTGGTTTTAGCGAAATATCTTTCTTAGGACACCGTGTTGGTCATGGGTTCCTAAAAAACAGAAGACCATAATACAAGTAAGATACTTAACATTTCTATTCCTAAGACTAAAAAGCAAGTGCGAAGTCTCTTAGGTCTAATACAATTTTATGGACGATTCATTCCGAATCTGTCCTCCATTATGTCACCTCTTTCTTCCTTGCTAAAGAAAGGGTCTCCTAATGTAGTCCATTGGACTCAAGAATGTCAATCCTCTTTGGATAAGGTTAAAACTATGTTTTCTACTTCACCTATCCTAGTATTGCCTTCTAAGGATAAGACATTTATTCTTCGTAGTGACGCTTCATCCACCGGGATTGGAGCAGCACTAATGCAAGAGTACTCTGGAACTCTGCATCCTGTGATGTATATTTCTCGTAAATTAAATGCCGCAGAGAAGAATTACTCGGTCCTAGACCGTGAATTATTGGCTATGGTTTGGTCAATCCTTAAACTGCAAAGATTTCTTCTTGGCGCGCATTTCATCGTGGAAACTGACCAGAAAGCTCTTACGGCTATTCAGAGTAAAAATCTGAAGAGCGCGAGATCAACGCGATACGCGATTGCTCTGCAGCCATTTCATTTTTCGGTGCGAGCTATCCGTGGGTCAGAAAATGTGATGGCAGATATTTTGTCTAGATGCCCACATGATTCATAACTGTTATACAACTTTGATACAGTTGTTCCTATGTTGAAATGTGTACACATATGTAATATATCATATATTGATTGTAACACTACTTAGCGGTTCATTGATGTTTATTCACCGCTGATCTTTCAATGTTTTTTCGTCTTTGATGATCAGGATGTTAAGATATCTTAGATGAAATTTATGTATAAACTAATGTAGAAATTGTGTCATTGCTAATATTGTAGTATGCGTTGGTGACACCTCTCTGGAAATATTTATACTTAGAGAAGTACTTTCTCTAAGGTCATAAAACTTATGCTTATCATCTGCGCATTGTTATTGGTGCGTTGTGAGCCTATTGTATGTTGCTCCTAGATGTATTTAAAAAAAAAAAAATGTACCATTTTTTTTTCCCCGAGGGGTGTGGTAATCTGTTGCGTGCATATTTTGACGCACATATTACAAAAATCGATATGGCTATTTAATATGGAAAAGATATAGACATTCATTTATTTGTGTATGAAAATGCTGTCTATGGTAAAGCTAGATAATTCATGATTGATTTACACTTTTGATTATAGGAGTAATCGTTCTTGATATTGATTCGGCGCATGGATATTGCACTCATGTCCGTACTTATTTGTTAGGGCCAGAAAATAGATTAATTTGCTTATTATGTTTATGGCCTGAATTCATATGTATTACATATTATTAGTACAAGTAGAATCAGTCCTATATTGTATATTTTGGATGGGTAGGCAGGACTATATTCTTGTTATGCCGCTCTAGCGGAAGTATGAGTTGTCTTGACAAGTCGTGATGAGTTCCGATGTACCGTTTACAATGGCGGTTACGCACTTTCCAGGGCTGGTACATTCTTAAGTAAAAATGATTTATGAAGTGGTTTTTCTTCTGTAGGAGATTGTGTCTCTACTAGAGTTTGTGTTAGAGACTCTCCTAATGTACGGTATCATGTATGATTCGGACTCCAGGTAATGCCAGACCCTATTTTTGATGATCTCATGTCGGTTAGACCTAGCTGGAATATTATGCTTCGCAACGCTAGGGTCATGTTTGGATCGACGAAGATGACGGGCTTCCATACAGCAGTTATGTCTACGTGAAGTAACTGGATTACTGTAGAACTGTATGGAGAAACTTTAGGAAATTATTCATATGCATTTCAAATTAACTTTGGCTTATATATACCCTCCTATGAGTGAGTGAGCGACAACTCAGGAAGGCGGCCATGTTACATTCCTGTCATCATATTTTTGAATCACTGTCCAAAGAACGGGGCATGTATCTTACTATTCGGACAGTGGCAAGGAGATCTCAATTTTGATAGAAACCCCTTTTCGTGGTTTCATAATATGATATAAACTATGAACATAAAGCAACTTTAGTTACTTACCGATCCGCCTTCACTGACGCGTTTAGTCAGATAGGGGATGCGGCCATAATGTATCATGACATTGGAAGCTATTGATGTACTACCCATTATTTATGAATGTGTCATGACTTGGGATCTACTATGTATGCCTGCAAATTGATGTGTCAACATATACCCATGATTTACTCGTTATGTCCCAGTGTGTGCGTCTAAATAAACTGTGTAAACAAAGATTCCAGCAGTCTGCATTGGTGCCTTGTAGACACAAGTGAATGAGTGCTTAGATTGGTCAGAACACGAACAGTCCACCATTCGCGTTAATCACACTCTACACTTCTACTCCATATATACACCATCCTGCGTCGGTTGAATTGACCAAGTTTAGGGCCTGCTCCCCCTGGAGCCTTAGAGGGAAACTACTGCTTACAGTTGCCTTTGCCTTCCCTAACTCAGGACTAGGGTGAGTTACCCATTTACAGCTGGGTAGACTGGAGCATGCCTGATCTCAACAACTCGGTACACTACAATGGACATATACAGTAGTGGCACCACAAACAACATGCTACAGTGATTGATAGTGGAGCTTTACCGAAGAAAGAGAACACACTTTACACCACACACTTTACAGCACTTTACAGAGATCGAAAAATACACGGCAATGAGAACTGAAGACAGAAAGGTCAGAGGTTAGAAAGATTTGACAAAAAAAACCTTGAACTTATGGCACGGGCTGGAGGGACTTAGTATGAGTTTGTTGAAGCCCCATGGTTCTTGTGGAGCAGAAGAGTAAAGCATGTCCTGCTCATTGTTTCTGCAAACCCATGTTCTCTGTCTGCAATTTCCTGTTCTCTGACTGCAATCTCCTGTTCTCTGACTGCAAACTCCTGTTCTGTGTCTGTAAACCCATGTTCTCTGTCTGCAATCTCCTGTTCTCTGTCTGCAATCTCCTGTTCTCTGACTGCAAACTCCTGTTCTGTGTCTGTAAAATCATGTTCTCTGTCTGCAATCTCCTGTTCTCTGTCTGCAATCTCCTGTTCTCTGTCTGCAAACTCCTGTTCTGTGTCTGTAAACTCATGTTCTCTGTCTGCAAACTCATGTTCTCTGTGTGCAAACTCATGTTCTCTGTCTGCAAACTCATGTTCTCTGTGTGCAAACTCATGTTCTCTGTCTGCAAACTCATGTTCTCTGTTCTTTTAGTGCATAGATCCTCTTGTGCACTAAACCGTAGGTCACATTTAATCTAGCGGTTCTGTCCTAATCTTTACGTGTTGCGATGCTTTGTATTTCGGATCCAAAGTGGGATTTGGAATTTTAAATTTGGATGTCAAGTCAGTCCTATTGTATGGCTCTGAAACATGGAGAACCAAAAAAACAAACAACTGAAAAAGCTACACACTTTTATAAACCAGCGCTTCCGAATGATAGAAGGATTTAAGTGGCATGACAAGATCGCTAATGTGGAACTGATGACAAGAACCAGACTAATGACAACGGAACAAGACATGAGAAGAAGGCGCTAGAGATGGATAAGACACAGACTGAGGAAACCTCTTGATAGCATTACCAGGCACTGGAATCCCTAGGGGAAGAGAGGTATAGGAAGAGAGAAGAACACATGGAAAAGAGAACTGGAGACAGACATGAAAGATGAGAGGAGAAATTATGGAAAGATCTTGAGCTGATGGCACGGGACATGAAGACTTGGTATAAGTTTGTTGAAGACAAATGCTCCTTGGGGAGAATGATGATACTGTTTCATGTCGTACAAGGCCACTATGGAAGTTTGGGAATGGGGCCGGCTACCCTAAACAGGACGCCTAACACCATATAAACTTAAGCCAGAAACATGATGCCAGTCATGCAAAGTAAGTAATTCCAGTGTTCCAAATTAGCATTTTTCAGTCCAGGAGAAGGTCCTATATTATTGAGGTTCATGACGCTGTACGTAAAAAGCCGAAAGGAGTTTGGACTGCTTGCTTACTTAGTTCCACCCAGATGGACACCTGGAAATGCTGAAAATTCAATGGAGAAAGATGAAACGCTCTGGTGGCAGCAGAAATTGAACTACACAATTTACATCGTTGGGCTGTGTGAAGCTAAACGGATAGCAACAGATAAGAAGAAACACCAAAGAAGAAACACCAAAGAAAAAAACTCCAAAGAAGATAAAAGAGATAACCAGGGGCGGACTACAGTGCTAGGTGCCCGCAGGGTAAAAATAAAAAAAGGGTAATTGACCTCTGATTACTGAATCCATGGTGATAACAGGTACTCAATGTCTCAATCCAAGCTGTGGGTCCTCGGGAAGTTCCCAAAATGCACAACGCACAGTTTGCCCCTTCAGGACATATGAAAGAAGCTAATATCTTAGTGAAGCTGTGGCTTTTATGCTGTCAAATGAAGTTTTCAGAGATAGGACAGCTGTGGCGTTCCAACAAACATGAAAGCAGGCGCCTTAAGAAAGATATACGATGTAGTAAAATCTAGGAGACAGAAAAAATACCAGTAGAATGGAAGGACCCGCAATATGGTCAAAGTGCAAGCGATTTGTCATCTGTTACATTAGTAATCTTGTCATATCACTTCCATCCTTCTATTCTGAGGAAGCCCCAAGTTATAAAAATCTGTTGGTTTTCATACTTCAGAGCCAAGTAGTAGGACTGGCTTGACAGATAATTTGAAGATTCCGATTTTTGTGTTGGACATGATTTCTCATGATCTTCGTGTATTTCACAATGCAATGAATGCTCCCTAACCTTTTGTATTTATATACTGATATCATTGTCTTTCCTTCCAACTTTTTTAAATTTTCATGATTCTACATCTTTTAGGGGCATTTCACGTAAACTTACTTAAAACAAAGGAATAACAAACAAACAAAAAACAAAAAAAAAACAAAAACACACACACAACAACAACAGACTTAAGTTTCGAGTCAACATTTAACGAAACTATGTTAACGATATTTTCGTGAAAAAGGTAACAGCCAACACAGCTTATGCGATTCCGGAGTCAATGATTAAGATAATTACAGGTTTACACAATGGGTCCGAATGGGTCCGACGCTGCAGTAACTTGTAGCCAAGTATAGCTGACAGCTCCATAGTTAGACACGTAATCACTATTATTATGTGGCTGTATAAACAAATGACGTGTCTAGAAGAACGGAAGCCTGACCTATATTGTGTTAACCTTGTTTCAAAGGAAGGTTAGCGTGTAGTGATTGGAAGAGTGATGTTCTTCCGTGCAAAGAAACGGCTACAACCAGAATATATGAAGTTCTTTGGCACAGTCATGTTGCCACTGTAACAGGGGGTCGGAGTGACTAAGAGGTGTAGCGTCCGCCTCGAATTCTAAAGGTACCAGGTTCGATTCCCAGCAGAGGGAATATCATTTATGGAAATGTTTTTTTTTTTCAGAACATGTGGTCCTAATGATGTCATACTCCCCTCGGTCTCCTGGGTAGTGAGATCGGATGCCTAGCCTTCTCGGATAAAGGTGAAAAAATAAGAGGACCTGTGTGCAAGTTGCGCACGTTAAAAAGCCCACGGCAGTTGGAAATCGTAAAGAGTAGGCCATAACGGGACCCAAAGACGCAGCAACAGAGAATGCAGTCAGCGACCCATAGATTGACTGCTTGCGTCAGGGTCAGCGAACCAGAGCTGACCAAGACCCTACTCCACCTCCACGTGATGGTCCTGGAAACAGGCTGCATCACCGCAGTCTGGCTGAGAGAGTAGGGATCGAAGAGGGAAAGCAAACCCGGTCCCAAAAAATGCCGTGCGGAAGTCGGATGTGTCGGCCGAAAGGCGCAGATATCGCAGCTTCGCTGTAAACAGACACAACGCAACCAACGTCCTTTTCAGGACGAACGAGGAAGAAGAAGAAGAAGACCATAAGGCCGCTGCTCTGCCAAAATTTAAAAATTAGAAACCTACCCACCACAAAAATATTTACAGAATGTGAGATTCCTATATACACCCATTGGGATTCTCGCCGGTGCTACGGAGTTCGTGCACTGTGCTGAGATTCTCCTTGCGTGATCTAAGGCAGGAGATCGGAGCACAAATGGAGTTGTCTGTATGCAATGAAGATAGTCCTTAAAAACCAAACCAAACCAAACCACTATAACAGATTGAAGGAGGAAACGGTAAAACACCATCTCCTGGAATGCCTGACACTAGCAGACCTGCGGAAGCAATTGCTACCACCGAACCCCTCCATCACCAACATCCTGTATGGAGATACAATGCAATTGAAAAAGACATGTACCTTTTACTACCTGGCACAAGGAAAAAAGAGTGAAAACTCGTAACCAAGTGGATCGGAAAAGTAAAAAAAAGTCAAGCTGCCATATGTTTTCTGCAAGTAAGCCAACATAATTTCGGAACATAACATAGTTGAACGTACAGACAATGATTTCAATATAAGAATTCAAAAAGCGTAGAGGAGTTTGCGATGCACTGGGAAACATATGAAGTTAGAAGGCAACCAAGTCCAACATACAAAAATCAGAATCGTCGATTCAAATGTCAAGTCATTCCTATTGTAGGGCTATGAAACATGGAGAATAGAAAAAGAAAGAAAGAAAAAAAGCTACAGACTTTCATAAATGGGTGTTTGTGCAGATCAAGCAGATTGAGGTGAAATGTGGGACAAGATCACCAATGTGGAACTGATAACAAGATCACCAATGTGGAACTGATGACAAGATCACTAATGTAGAACTGATAACAATATCACTAATGTGGAACTGATGACAAGATCACCAATGTGGAGCTGATGACTAGATAACTAATGAGGAACTGATGACAAGATCACTAATGTAGAACTGATGACAAGATCACTAATGTGGAACTGATGACAAGATCACCAATGTGGAACTAATGACAAGATCACCAATGTGAAACTCATGACTAGATAACTAATGAGGAACTGATGACTTACTTACTTACTTAGTCGTTCCCCTTCTACCGTGAGGTGTAGAGGTTTGGAAGAGAGAGCGCCAGACCATTCTATCAGCTGTCTTCTTCCTGGCCTGGTTCCATTCTAGTCCTCGGTCCTTCAAAGATTGTCTAATGTTGTCCTCCCAGCGGACTCTGGGTCGTCCTGGAGGTCTGGATCCCTGGCTCTTTGTTTCCCATGCTTGTCGTGGTAGCCGATCTTCTCCCATTCTGCAGACATGGCCAAACCATCTTAGTTGGGACTGTTCTATTTGGGTCTGCAGCGGATGGGATTTTAGGCCTTGACGGATCGTCTGGTTGCGGACCATGTCTCTTCTTGTTACTTCAACCACTTTCCTCAGATACCTCATTTCTGAGGTTTGGATCTGGCTTTTGTGGGTTGTAGTCATTGCCCATGACTCGCATCCATATGTCAAGACTGGGACATAGGTGGAGCGGTATACAGCCATCTTCGTTTTCTTACCAACCTCTTTCTTGCTGAGGAATCCACGATTTATGGCCTGAAAAAGTCTCCCAGCCGCTGCTTTCCGAGTGGCCAACTCTTCTTTGATGCCTCCCTTTCGGTCTATAATAGCTCCGAGATATTTAAAGTGGTCGACCTGCTCCAGGACCTGTTCTCCCAACTTAATCTGATGTTTTCTTTCTTCTCGTGATATCATCATGGATTTTGTTTTAGAGCTGCTTATGACCATCCCTCTCTTCTCCAGCTCTTCCTTCCAGACTTGCAGGTTGGATTGGAGATGTGCCTCTGATTTAGCAATCAGGGCAACATCATCAGCAAATGCCAGCTCCGAAATATAGACCTGACTCATCTTCCAGTACCCCACTGAATACTTTCTTGTTCTTTCCTTACATGCCTTGATGACATCGTCCATAAGGAGTATGAAGAGGTAAGGTGATAGGATATCACCTTGTCTTACACCAGTGGTGGTCCTGAACTCTTCTGACTTATGGTTTGCTGTCCTCACATAATTTCTGCAAGACTTGTAGAAGCTCTGTATAGCATGAATCAGAGGTGCTGGAATATTCTTCCTTGCCAAACAGTCCCAAAGTTTGCTCCAGGGGACCCTGTCAAACGCCTTTTCCAGATCTATGAAACAAAGATGGATCTCACTCTTATACTCAAGGGCCTTTTCACTCAGCTGTCTGAGTGTGAAGATTAGGTCTTGAGTACTTCGGTTTGCTCGGAATCCGCACTGGACCTCATCCAATTGTGGCTCAGCTAGGCGTCGGAGTCTCTGCTCTAGGATTCTAGAGTAGATTTTACCAGGGACACTGAGAAGGGATATGCCTCTATGGTTTCCACATTGTCGATTGTCACCCTTTTTGAAAATTGGTGTTATGATGGCAATCTCCCAATCCTTTGGTATGGTCTTGTTGCACCATGCTGCCTGTAGGACCTTTAAGAGTAATAGGTCGCCTGATGCTCCCGTGTACTTAACCATTTCTGGTGTTATACCATCATGCCCTGCTGCTTTTCCCATCTTGATTTTCTCTAGTGCTGCCCTCAGTTCTTCCATCTTTATGTCATCTTCACCATCATTGGTTTCCTCTTCTGTGTCAGTGGTTATCATTTCTGATGCTTCATCATGCTCACCATCCAGGAGTTCTGAGAAATATTCTTTCCATCTTTCCATTACTTCCTTCGGGGCAGTAAGCAATTTGCCTTGCTTGTCTTTTATAAATTTGAGAGGGCATTGTTTTTCTTTCCTCATGTTCTTTAGGGTCTTATAGAACAATTTCTGGTTTTCTTGTGCATCTTTTTCTAGCTTTTCTCCAAATTCTTCCCAGGACTTCTGTTTTGCTGCTAGCACTTTGTTCTTTGCTTCTGTTCTGAGTGTCACATATTCTCTATATTTGTCTATTTGTCCTGTTGTGTTTTTAGCTCCTAAGTATTGTTTCCATGCCATTTTCTTCTCTCTTATTTTCTCTTTGACTTCCTCTGTCCACCAAGGTGTCCTCTTTCTCTGGTTCCCAAGTCGGACTTCACCGCATGCTTCTGCAGCAGCTGTCTTTATGATATCCTTGAATTTATTCCAGAGGGTTTCCAAGTCATCAGGTCGTTCTTCTGTGTTGCTCACTGCTGTAGCAATAAGCCCCTGATATCTGGTCTTAATTTCTGGCTCTCTCAGCTTGTAGGTCCTAATGCTCATTTCTCCTGCTCGTTTACTTGGTTTCTTGCGTGATGTTGGGCAGTTCCTAGGCTGAGCAACTCTTTCAGTTGTTCGTTTTGATTGTTAGCAGGTAGTGATCACTTCCAATCTCTGGCCCCCTCCAGACTCTTGCATCTCGGACATATCTGAATGAGCTTCTCCGAACAATGGCATAGTCGATCACTGACTTCTCATTCTTGGTTGGTTCACATCTAGTGTATGCATGTATGCGCTTATGGGGGAACTTTGTGTTTGTAATGATCAGATTCTGCTCACTGCAGAATCTAAGGAGTCGCTTTCCATTGTCATTGAGAGTATCTTCTCCATATCTTCCGATAACTCCACCCCATCTAGCATGGTCATTTCCAACTCTGGCATTAAAATCTCCGAGCATAATAACTTCATCTAGGCAGTCATCCACTGTCCTTTGAAGCAGCTCGAAGAATTCCTCCTTGACCTCTGCTCTCTCATCCTCATTTGGCCCATACACTATGACCAGGTTGACTATGGTTTCTCCTTCTTTTAGTTTTACAACCATAATGCGCTCCGAGACAAAGTTCCATCCCTTGATACTATCTTTTTGATTTTGGGCCACAATGCAACCCACGCCCCCTTTAGCTCTTTCAGATATGGGTACACCACTGTAGAGCAACGTGTTGCCATCGAGATCCATGACTCCTTGTCCTTTTTTCTTCGTTTCCGTTATAGCCACGATTTCTAGTTTTGCTTTCCTCATCTCTTCCACCAGCTCCTCTTCCTTCCCATTTATACTTCTTGTGTTCCAAGTTCCATAAGTCGTAGTCCGTAGTCCGTTCCAGTTCGTCGCCTTTAGAATCAGTCCGGTTTTCTCTCTTGTAGTTCGCGTAATCATGATTTAAAGCAAACAGGTGATTGGCCGGGAACTGATGACAAGATTACTAATGTGGAACTGATGACAAGATCACTAATGTGGAACTTATGACAAGATCACCAATGTGGAACTGATGACAAGATCACCAATGTGAAACTAATGACAAGATCACCAATGTGAAACTAATGACTAGATAACTAATGAGGAACTGATGACAAGATTACTAATGTGGAACTGATGACAAGATCATTAATGTGGAACTTATGACAAGATCACCAATGTGGAACTGTTGACAAGATCACCAATGTGAAACTAATGACAAGATCACCAATGTGGAACTGATGACAAGATCACCAATGTGGAACTGATGACAAGATCACCAATGTGGAACTGATGACAAGATCACCAATGTGGAACTGATGACAAAATCACTAATGTGGAACTGATGACAAGATCACTAATGTGAAACTAATGATAAGATCACCAATGTGGAACTGATGACAAGATCACCAATGTGGAACTGATGACAAGATCACCAATGTGGAACTGATGACAAAATCACTATTGTAGAACTGACGACAAGATCACTAATATGGAACTGATGATAAGAACCAGCCAAGTACCAGTGGAACAAAGGGATGAGAAATAGCCGCTAGATAGAATGGACATAAATTGAGGAACCCGTAGATAGCACAACAAGACAGTTCTTGTCCTGGAATGCCCCGAGTAAGAGAGATAGATGGAGATCAAAGAACACACGAAGACGAGAACTAGGGACAGATATGAAGGGGATGAAGAAGAGATGGAAAGACCTGGGGGTGATGGCACAAGACAGGAAGACTTGGCTTAAGTTAACATCAATACCCTTTAGCTCCCCGAGGAGCATAGGCCTTCAACAAACACATGCCAAGTCTTCCTGTCCTGTGCCATCCGCTCAAGTTCTTTCCATGTTTTCCTCATCATTTTCACCTCTGTTTCCAGTTCTCTTCTCCGTGTGTTTTGGGGTCTACCTCTACCTCTCTTTCCCTGTGGATTCCAGAACAAGGACTGCCTTGTAATGCTATCAACAGGTTTCCTCAATGTGTGTCCTATCCATCGCCAGCGTCTTCTTCTCAACTCTAGTTCCACTGGCACTTGTCTGGTTCTTGTCATCAATTCCACATTTGTGACTTTGTCATACCATTTCAGTCCTTCTATTCTACGCAAGCACCCGTTTATAAAAGTCTGTAGCTTTTTAGTTGTTGTTCTCCATGTCTCAGACCCATACAATAGGACTGACTTGACATTTGAGTTGAAGATTCTTATTTGGCTTAAGTTTGTTGAAGGCTTATTCTCCGTGGGAAGGAGAAGGATGATGAAACCAACAACAGTGTTGCTCCTATGCTCCACTCAGTGCGAAATTGAAGAAAGGAGTTTAAAAATAAGTTCTACGTGGTTTAAACAGAAACAATATAAACTACCTGTGGAGAAAATGACCTTCAGCATTTTTACCTGACCAGAGCATTGGTGCATTTACTGTCGACTCCATGAGATGAGCAACGTGGCAGCTTATCCTTCTTTAACCCAGTTGAAGAAGAAACTGTATAGTGACGAGAGAAGCCTTAGACGGACATCCAGCTAAATAAGAAAGATAGATGTGGTTATTCGAGAGCGGACGACGATGAAGAAATACATTTAGCACATACAAGGTATTACTAGACAGTCAAAACAAAAGGAAGAATAGTACCTGTGCTTCTCCTCCAGCATGTCGTACAAGTCAACTACTATGAGGTTGTGTATGAGGTTGTGTATGAGGTTGTGTATGAGGTTGTGTATGAGGGTGGCAACCTCATCATGGAAAACAAATTGCTACATTAAACTATCACTACAAGCATGTGAATGCTTATTGCAGGCTTCCTGCAAGAGGAATAACTACAGTGGTAGCTTCATGCTTCATAAGGAGCGAAAAGGAAAAAAGATGATGGTAACGATGACGATTAGAAAGTGAATGTCAAATGACAAAATGGCTAGACCGTTTGCTTCTCAAGGCAGAGTTAAAGAGTTTGAAGCATGGTAGCCTCGCGCTCCAAGCTAACCAAATATAAATGGGTACATCACTCTGCTTTTGAGTAAGGAAAGGGAGCTTGACTCATTATCAACATCATCAAGTATCATGCCTAGAAGATAGATAGATAGATAGATAGATAGATAGATAGATAGATAGATAGATAGATAGATAGATAGATAGATAGATAGATAGATAGATAGATAGATAGATAGATAGATAGATAGATAGATAGATAGATAGATAGATAGATAGATAGATAGATAGATAGATAGATAGATAGATAGATAGATAGATAGATAGATAGATAGATAGATTGATTGATTGATTGATAGATAGTGTCGTGAAACATTCTAAATCCACATAGATAAATTAAAAGGTAAATGTAAAGCCTAACACATAAATTCAATAAAAGGAAAGAGAAATGGTAAAAGTACAGTGCTGTCACAATGGCGTACAAAAATCCCCCTTGTTTTCTACTTCGTCTGCAAATTGTAACGTTTCACGTTGATAGTAAAGCCTACTGCATCACTACACGCTTTCTACAATAAAACGTGTACTGTATTTCTAAGAAAACCTTGAGCTAGGCACACTGCGTAATGACCTAAATTAATACTTCCATTAATTTCATTTTATACACTACGTTAACATAAACGGAGACAGATAAACTTAGGATAGAGAGAGGGAGGGCTGAAAGCAGGAACGCATGCAACACTAACACGCGTCTCGCGATATACAATTAATGCCACCCTCCCCGCGCGAAAGGCCAGAAGCACTAACTTTTTTCAAATAGACCGTGATAAAAAACACAACCCATACGAGAGTTAGGTTTAAAAACCTGAAAAACGCTTATTAGGAAACATGACATTATACTGTTTTATGTCTGAAAGCCTGACAGTACCCAGACACCACATCGTATCGAAGTGAACGGGAGGTAGAAGAAAATGCATATTTTGAACGCAGCCCCTTAGCCCCATTAAACTTATATATTTGGGTTCCTTAGGACTTGCTGACAAAGAATATGTTAAGTGTTATGCAAATAGTCTAGGAATTAACAAATTATAGCCAAAAGAAAATAGTGAGGGTGTCAGACAACACCAAAAAAATAATCGCACAGTGGCATGTTTTGAAACCACTATTTTACGGGAAATGGGCCACCATGTAAAATCCTATTTGATTGGATAGAAGTAAATGTAAGGCTAAACACGATTAGTCGGACTACAAATACTAATTCTTTGTTGTTATGGGAAACGGTAGTAAGGGTACTTTTTTTGAAAAGCTGTGTAAACATGGCCCAATTGGTTAGACCCGCCAATATAGTCAATTAAGAGCGTCAGTTCAGTGCCACATTTTAAAATAAACTTACTAAGAAACAGTGCGTTGAGATCCAGATCATATTTTTCTAAATAAAAGTCTGGGACAGAGGCAGATCGGAATTTGTGCCATATTCATCGCCAGTCAACGTATCTGTGTATTATTTCCATGAATTGTGGTAAGCTTGATATATTCGATATCTTTTTAATGAAAATTGAATGTAAATTGATAATTTATGTCTGTATATGTGCGTGGTTCAGTAGCTGTGATAAACGAGCGCAAAGGCCTTATTGCTCCATCTTTTCCTACATTCTTCATACTGTATTTTCTCCGACATTTGCTCTCTCATCTCATATTTGCGATCCACATTTGCTATTTCATTGTTGTGATTACTCGCGACCGGTATCTAGAGAACCACATTTGTTCTTTCATCGGGGGAAATAAAGTCCTTTGATTGAGTCCACATGCCTGACATTATCATTTGAAGCCCACATTGTATCGTGATAAATCTGGTAAAAACACATATGGTCATCCTAATCAAACTGTAATTTCTGTGACACCACATTGGACGCCCAGATTGGCCAGGGGAAAACGTGGCCGCGGTTCAGACAAGCGTGGGTTGACCACATTGGACGCCCAGCTTGGGCAGGGTGACTTCCAGAAATATATAATACCGCATAATCTACTAGAGTGAGGCAGTCCAGGTTTTTACCTTGTGAGGAAGAGATCAAACCCAAAAAACGCATAGCCTAATACACGTGTTTATTCAGAGTGGATGATAATTCAGTTCCGTGATTAATTGTGTTCTTAAAGGATTTTGCGAAGGGAAAAGAAGGTTAGTAGATCTTATACTTATTAATACATTTTCTTAATTTTGTTTATTTTAACCTCACAGCTAAAATGTGCGGAAGATAAAGTTTCAAATAATTCTTGGCATAACTGATTAATAAAATCAGAAGATTTTCATAGAAGATGATAGGATGATAGAAGGTAATTAATAGTTCATATTTCACCTTTATCATCATCACAGTCTCCCATATGCACACACTCTCATGCACAAGATATTTAACATCATTAGAATTGAACTCAGAGAGAGGGAGATGAATAATGAGCAGTAGTTTAAATGAAAGTCAACCAGTGATGTTAAATGTGAAAAACTTACGAAGACTTTTGTGTGTCTTCAGTTCATCAGAAGTCTGAGTCTACACGCCACGTGTCTGACGTCTAACCAGAAATAAGTTATCAAAAACGGACATTTGGCTAGCAGAATTCGCCATAGGACATCTTCCATTCCTCAATTTAAAAGGAATATTGTCTCACCCACAAGTCATAAGGTGGACGCAGCATTTTTCGTCACCATATACTGCTTGCTCACAAGTTCAATACAGAGTTATCACAAGTTCAATACATCGTTATCACAAGTTCAATACAGAGTCATCATAAACTCTAATCACTCGAAAGATCATTATTATCTGAAGTCAAGCAAAAGAGCTCAAAAGAGGAATCGCATATTTATACCACGTGCAACACACTCTTAAGCGCATTTTATGAAGCAGACTCGAAAGTATATGAATCACGACTACATACGCAAGATTATGAGTCTACATATCACTAACATTTCGTGAAGATATCCAGTCTGACCAGTACCGTCGGGAGATTAGACCACAGACCTTTTGTTCATATGACAACTATTAACTGTTGATCCACACTACAGAGATATACTCAAACAGTGAAGGAATATACATAAATATCTCGTCAGCGTTCTCCGTACGACAACAGTATTCATCAGAACGTCCTCGACTTAGAGATACCCCATTCGACATAACGTATAACAACTTGGGACATTTTATGCATACATGTGAATCCTCATATCTAGGAGAAGCATTTAGAGACACATGGACTGTGTAGAGTACTCACCATTTTGGTAACACGTATCATATCACATCATCATTTCACTCTACACCAGTTCATCCTCAATTAACTATTACTTAATTAACTGTAATTTTATTATCTCATCTGTGTGTTTTGTGTGAATCGTCTTTCACCATCATCACGTTCTAACCATTACTAACCCTATATGTGTGGATATTTCATTAATAAACCCAACGATCAGTTGATCATTATCAAGAGTTTGTTAATGTATCACTCGTGCTGTCGGTGTTACATATTCACCTATAGGAACCTTTCTCTACTCAGATGAGGTTGGGGGCTTTTTCTTTACGGGATCTAAGGGCAGAAGCTAAGGTCGTGGGGAAACAGAACTCTTTCCATAATTTATTAGAAAACACTGTCTAGTGGAAAGCATTCGCATTCCTGTCTTCTTGTCCCTATCTCGAATAGGTCTTTTTTTCTTTCTTAACGAGCCAATTTCTAGAGACCTTATATCTAATATCTCATAGACTATTCCTGGCAAAAACTACTGTCGTAGTTGCCCCAGTGACTCACCACACGACAATTGGGGGCTCGTCCGGGATTAGTGAACCCGGACTTAGAAGTGTGATAAATCACATTTTCATCCCTGCTTTACAATTGCGATAATTGCAAAATTTGTTGGCATTTCGAGGGATTATCTCCTAGACTGACACTTACTATAATTTGTCTATTTCATAGGGGGGATAATTTATATCTCTAAAGCACGAGTGATACTTTTTAAATTGAGTATCAAACGGACAGAGTAAACACTTTTTGAGAACAGAGGATACTGTAGGGAACTGAAAATTTTTTTTTTCAGTAACTGCTGGAGAAACTGTTATCATAAATATTTAGTAAATTTTTCATAGAAACTTCGAGATAATCTGTTAATTAATTTTTCAGAATACGCTGAGTGAGTGATTTTTAAGAACTATTTGAACTTGATTACTAATTTAAACCTAGCTGGTTTTAAAAGAGATAATTACTTGTGCGAGTCTATTAAATTTGTTTGGAGGTCACTGCCAATTTTTCCCTTCGCAAACCCGTACTGCATATCATGGCAGATGCTGCGAAAATTAGAAATAGTTTTGATGGAGGCAGGGCGTGAATTCGGGTTAAGTGGAAAAGACCTGATGAAATATGTAAGCGAGGAAACTGATAAACTCCATGAAAGAGAGATGGAAATGCAGAAACTTACAATGGAGAAGGCCGCAGCAGAAGCAGCGGAGCGGAAAGAGAAGGCCGCAGCAGAAGCAGCGGAGCGGAAAGAGAAAGCCGCAGCAGAAGCAGCGGAGCGGAAAGAAGCAGCAGAAGCAGCGGAGCGAAAAGAGAAAGCCGCAGCAGAGCATGCACTTATGATGAAGCAACTGGAAATCCAGGGACAGACCAATCAAATAGAGCTGGCAAAAAGTGCAGCGGCTTCCAACTGTGATGGAGGGTACTCACCCCGCTCAGATGGTGTGCCTACTTCGCAACCTGCGCCACCCAATGCCATGAACTTTCCGCTGGAACCTTTTTCAGAAAGGAATGATACCATGGACGCCTTTTTAGACCGCTTTGAACGCTTTGCAACAGGGTTTGGACTTGAAGAACGGAAGTGGAACTTGAAACTTTCCCAGGGCCTAAGAGGAGCCGCCTACGAAGTTTTTAATAAACTTCCGGCCGGAGAGCAAGATGACTACCATGCATTGAAAAAAGCTCTCTTGGTGAGGTACGAGCTTCATTCAGAGGCTTACCGGAAAAAATTTCGAGGTTCTAGGAAGGATGCAGGAGAGACTTTCTCACAGTTCGCAGCCCGTATTGAAGACTACCTAGTGAAGTGGTGTACACTGGGAAACTTTGCCGAGAACTATGACGGGTTGAAAGAGCTGATTGTGATAGAGCAACCGAAAGAATCTATGTCGGTGGAAATGCGTAGATTTCTCACTGAAAACGGCGCTGACCGGTTAGAAAATATTCTTACACTGGCAGAGCGATTCCAAAATGCTCTCATGGAGTCTCAAGGAGCCAGAAAGAAGTTTCCGGATCAGGCGCTAAAGCAACCTGCTCGCTCCCAACCAGACCAACAAAGCAAAGGACCACACATCTCGCATAAACAGCACGCAAAACAAGATAACTACAAAGAGCAAAACAAGAAAAATGCTGCGCCACACCAGAGACAGTGAGATAAATGGTGCAAGTACTGTCGCTTGAACAATCACAACACTAATGAGTGCAAGCGCAGACCTCCTCCCCAACATGCTGCCTGTCTGCAGACAAAATCGTCACCCCGGAAGGAGCAGAGAACCGGAAACGTTTCTCATCCTCCTGTCATCGAATCAGTCCTCGTAAACGGACAATCTGTGGAGTGCCTTTATGACACAGGACTTGCTTTTGATGCGGTGGTCAGGGCATCTCTTGTCACCCCTGACCAGATAACAGAAGAGAGTGTCGACATCCAAGGTCCGACGAAGGATGTTGCACCCATGACACTGCCAATTGCACTTATCAGAGTGGAATCTCGTTATGTGACAGGAGAGATTCCTGCAGCTATCATGGAAGAACCAATCTACTCTTTAATCTTGGGATGTAGATATGTGTTCCTTGGAGAACCTACTCAACCACTAGTCATGGCGGCCGTACAGACTAGAGGACAGTCAAGAAAAGACGCAGAGCAGGAACCTCCTACCAATATCCTCCCCGAGGAATTGAAGAGGGCCCAAATGGAAGATTCCACACTGGCGCCCTGTTTTAAAAAATTACCTAGAACACACAACCCACCTACCAAGGGAGACTTCTTTATGAAAAATGGATTGATGTATCGCCGAGCTGGAAATGAAGGACAGGAACACAACCAATTAGTAGTTCCTGCAACCTATAGGAACCAGGTGCTTGAGATGGGCCACTCTATCCCATTTAGTGGACACATGGGAATGAGCGCCACGACTCAAAGGATTGCCTGCCACTATTATTGGCCAGGGATCACCGGCGACATTGAACGTTTCGTCAAGTCTTGTCCTCAGTGCCAGAAAGTTGCACCAAAACACTGGACGGCACCCGCGACCCTTGGGGAGATGCCAATCTTGGGCACCCCATTTGAAAGAGTGGCCGTGGATATAATTGGACCTCTGCTGAGAACTAAGAAGAGGAACTCCCATATCCTTACCTTAGTGGACACCTGTTCCATGTGGGGCGAAGCCATAGCCATGCCAGCATGCGACTCAGTGCATGTAGCTGACGCTTTACTGAATATCTTTACTAGATTGGGCTTCCCGCATGAAATTCTCACAGACAACGGGTCACAATTTAGAGGCAAGTTGACAGAGGAGGTGCTTAGAATATTCAAGACTAGGCATATCCATACTTCGCCCTATCACCCCCAAAGTAACGGGCAAGTACAGCGGTTTTAACGGGACGCTCACCTCTATTCTTCGGAAGTTGGCACAGGAGAAGCCAGAAACTTGGGATCAGTATCTTCCTGCCGCATTATTTGCTTATAGGGAAGTACCGCATGCGTCAACTGGAGTTCCTCCGGCCACATTACTCTTCGGAAGACCTATTAAAGGTCCATTAGAAGCATTACTAAGAACATGGACAGATGCCAAGGCAGACGACACTGTCACATCAGCCTTCCAGTACGTCACAGACTTGAAACAACGCCTGAAGACTGGCTGGGAATTAGCCACAGCGAAAGTACGGGAGGCTAGGCGGAAACATGCCAAATATTACAATCGCAATGCGAAGGACCGAGAACTAGCAGTAGGAGAGAAGGTGCTACTTCTTCTGCCAAGTAGCAGTAATAAATTGCAGATTTGCTGGAGGGGACCCTACAAAGTGGCGGAAAAGATTTCTCGCACCAACTATAAAATCGCCGTGAACGGAAAGCAGAAAATTTATCACTTAAATCTGCTTAAGAAGTTTTACGAGCGAGCCCCTGCCGAACCAGCGCACCTCATGACTATGGCACGTGGTATGCCAAAGGAAGAAGAGCCATTATCATCCGTAGAGTACCCAGTGAAACAGGAGGAATCACATTTAGATGTGAAAATAAGCTCCACCCTAACGGAGCCCAGCAAGAAAGTGTGAGGAGATTGATGGAAAACCACGCCGACTCTCTGACAGACAAACCGGGCCGGACAAACCTGATGGAGTTTGACATGGAAGTCACGGATCCTACGCCCGTCCGAATGAGAACCTATCCGATTCCGTATGCCAAGGCGACGGCATTAAAGCAAGAAATTGATTACTTACTTAAGGAAGGCATAATTTCGAAGTCGGAGTCCCCTTACAGTGCGGGAGTGGTGCTGTTACGCAAACCCAGTGGAGAACACCGCCTGTGCATCGACTACCGACAGCTGAATGCGTTAACACAGTTCCAGCCAGAACCGTTACCGGACCAGAACCAGCTATTTACTAAGCTGAGCAGGGCTCGCTATTTTTTCAAAGATCGACCTCAGTAAAGGGTACTATCAAATACCGGTAAAAGCTGAGGTGAGGAATCTGTTAGCCTTCAGTACTCCAGATGGACACTTCGAATTTAATGTGATGCCATTTGGACTGAACAATGCTCCTAGTGTCTTCACAAGGATGATGCGAAAGTTATTGGATCCTTTGAATCATCCCGCCATCAGCAATTTTATGGATGATATCCTAGTAGCTACTGAATCGTTTGAAGAACATATATCAGCGCTATCCTTGCTGTTTAACAGACTCAGAGAAGCGGGACTAACCGCCCGCCCAACCAAATGTCAAATTGGGTGTGAACAGCTAGAATTCCTAGGACATACTATATCCCATGGGACCATGTTTCCCGAGACTCGAAACGTTGAGAAGCTGAGAAATGCACCGAGACCGTCCACTAAAAGGGATGTCCGGTCATTTGTATCTCTCTGTGGATTCTACCAGAGATATATAAAGGATTTTAATAGCCTCTGTGCGCCGCTTACGTCGCTAACCAAGAAAGGAAACCCAGATAAAGTGACATGGTCAGCAGAATGTGAACATGCATATGCACTCTTAAAAGAGAAACTCACCACAAAACCTATTTTACGGCTTCCGGATTTAACTAGAAAATTCATCTTGAGCACAGATGCCAGTAACATTGGAATCGGGGCTACATTACTACAACCAGATGACAGAAGCCCCCCAAATCTATTTCCGGTCGCATATGCGAGTCGGAAGTTAAACCGAGCAGAACAAAACTATTCCACAATCGAAAAGGAATGTTTGTCCCTCGTCTGGGGAATACAAAAATTTCAAGCATACCTGTACGGAAGGAAATTTACAATCCAGAGTGATCACCAACCTCTGACCTTCCTCGCCAATTCAAAGAATTTGAATGCTAGACTGATGAGGTGGTCGCTTGTTCTACAACCTTACACGTTCCAAGTGGACTATATCCAAGGAAAACATAACGTAGGAGCGGATTTTTTAAGCCGTCATCCTATTGTGGCCGTGTACATAGTTGTTCCTTTGGAAACAGACTATATTCTTACAAGACAGAGGAAGCACAGACCACCCTATAATTTTATATTTTATGAGAAACAGAAAATAATAAATAGTGTCACATATTTAGGACAAAGAGTCGCTTCCACACGCCATTTCTAATAATTGGGTGATTTCCCCTGACCAATCGGATAGCTCAGATTTACCCCGGGGAAAGTGGAACAGGACGCCATTTTGGCAGTAGAATGAAAGAGCGCAACTCAAGAGGTCGTATCTGATCTAGCTCTACATATTTCTTAGTTTTGAGGAAATCAAACTACAACATTTATTATAAAATGTGTAATTCAGGACATTGAGTGTTATATAATTCTTACTGACGTAAGTTGTGAAAATTGATAAACATATATTTTAAATAGAGCTCCCAACCCTAGTCGCAGCAGAACTAAGCTCGAGGATTTGAGTCAATTTGAAAAAAAAACAATGTCTTACACCTCAAATCAGGTAGAGTAGACTATTCTTGTGTTGGAAAGCATTTAACTCCAGGAATGCTTATGACAATAAAGAAATCAAGGACAAATCTGAGGAGATGGGTAAATGTAGTCGAACCTAAAATAAGACTGTAACTTAAAGGAAGGAACACGGAGGAATGAGAAGGTTCGCCATATTTGACAATTGAATAGGCCTACGAGACAAAGATGCAAAAAGGGATTTTTGCATCGATGAAAGCATCTGATGAGATGATAAAACTTTATTATGCTTATTATTGTAAAAATGTTCTAAATTCCAGACTTTGTTGAAATTTTAAGTTTCATGCTGAAAGATATTAAAAGTTTTGCATGAAATCGAACGCTGTTGAGAAGGTGAATTACTACAGTTTTGAGATCTAGATAAGAAATCTGTCTATTTCAATTAAATTCGCTACATCAACACCTAAGAGAAGAAAATCGAACCTGGTAACACAAATTTAAGAGAGAAATCTAAATCTCTGGTGATTAGGCCAGTTAAACATCTGCTCTCTGTAAAGTAAATTGAAAATACTGCATATACCGGCACTGCCACATGTTGGTTAGTCCTATGGTGCCCCGGTTACATGTGACCACTTCTCTTTGATAAAGCGAATAACTAAGAAAAATGACAACTACGCGAAATTCACACAGGTTAGATCCATTGTTCAGCCGTTCGATGGCAACAAGAAAAAATTCAGAAGATGGTTGTTCGACATGGAAAAATTTGCGGCACTAGCAGAGGCAACAACGGATGAAGAGAAAAAGAAAATCGCTCTGTTAGGTTCTGATTCGTACGTGACTGATTTTTTAAGAAGGAGGTCCCAGCAGTACCCCACAGAAACCTACGAGTCCCTAAAAAAAAGAGCTCACCCAGAGATATGGGGAAATCATAGACAAAATGCATGCTTGGTCAGTCCTTAGAAGCATGAAACAGGAAAGAGATGAATCGGTACAACTTTTTGGAGATCGATTCCTCAATATGGCAGAAGAGGCATTTTGCGGAGAAATCCCTACCACACCTGATGTAGAAATACAGTTAGTGGGGATATTTGCCGATGGCCTTAGAGCGGAAAATATCAGAAGGCATCTTATTAGAAAAGACACCAAGACTATTGCTGAAACAATCCAAGCAGCAATACAGGAGGAAAATCTTCACCGAAGGTTCCAACAAAGAGCAGGTAGGGAACCCCGACCAGAATATAGGGACTATGATGAGCATGAGCCTATGGAAGTTGACCATACCAGGAGGCAATGGACTCGCCCACGACAACGTGATGATAGACCCCGCAATTATAGACCCCCCCACACAGAGGCAAAACGACGTCAATAATGTCAATACAAACGGATGCTTTACATGCGGTAGGCTCGGACATGGTTACAAGTCCTGTAGAGCAAATTACAATCATGCACCATTCAGAAGAGGAGGTTACCAACCACAACAACCCGCACCACCCCCACGTGATTACACCAGAAATCAGTATACCAGAGGCGCACCTCAACCCCTCATGCGTCAGGGAAACGGCCGCGCCACTCACTAAACAGGACCGTTAGTGAGGGCAACAATCACAGAAATTGGTCCAAAACAAAAGAAACAACACAGAACAGAAATTGTCAAGTGGGCCCATCCAGTAAAATACAATATGAAGAAATGTTGCATGATGGAACTAAAATACATCCGGACCCCAGTTCCTGCATCATGTCTATACAGGGCCAACAATATAGGGCACTGGTAGATACAGGAGCATCCATCAGCCTTATTAGGTTCCAGCTGTTCAAGAGGATCCAACACTTAGTACGATTTCAACCGTCCAAAACACACCTAGCTTCAGTCACGGGACAAAGACTAAATTCAGTTGGGACAGCATGGCTAAAATTTTCCTTAGGCGAAACAAACTTTGAACACCCATTTATTATTACAAAGGACATGTCTAGAAATTTTATCCTAGGGAGAGATTTTTTTAACAAACACAAAGTTCGAATATACTATGACCTCCAGAAAATCAAAGTCAACAATACATACATAGATCTCCAGGACGATATACACATAGCGTCTTTAGTAAGGATTACAGCTCCCATAACGGTGGCTCCAAACTCCCTGGTCATAGCAAAAGGCAGAGTAAAAAATTCTGAGTACATAACACCAGGGCAATCAATTCAAGTACAGCCCCTAGCAGAAGAAAGCATTATTGATGACCCATTGTTGCAAATTACAGAGGGAATCGCTGAAGTCTCGAAGTCCAGAGATTTCCCCATCATGATATTGAATATGTCAGGAAAAACTACCACTATAAAAAGAGGCACAGTTGTAGCGCAAGTGGATACGTCAACAATAAGACAAACCAAAACCAATAGAGACCATCCACAAATTGTCTCAACCACTCCCACTGGACATAATGCACGAAATCGCAGTACAAATAACCATAGTACATGGAAAGTAAACAGTTATAAGGCTTATGCAGAAAAAAGGCAGCAACATCAGTCACAGCTATGTTACACCACAGCATACCCTACCCAGATGGCAGAAACGAACCAGTCCATACATAAGAAGAGAAAGGCCACAGTATGAAAATGACTATAATTACTCATTCTTGCGCCCCAGCACACCTAAGAGAAGAAAATCGAACCTGGTAAAACAAACGTAAGAGAGAAATCTAAATCTCTGGTGATTAGGCCAGTTAAACATCTGCTCTCTGTAAAGTAAATTGAAAATACTGCATATACCGGCACTGCCACATGAAGGTAATATGGTGCCGTTCCAGTCCTAAGGAACACCTGCCCCGGTTACACTATGAGGCAGGACGAAGAGCACGGACAAGTAGAGGAAAGGGTGGAAACCGGAGAGAAAAACGAAGATGAGGAAAAGGATTAAAGAATCCCGAGCAAGAAGTCTAAGCTCTCCTGAGTACGATTGACATCACACTTGAGGAGAGGCTATTGTGATAAACGAGCGCAAAGGCCTTATTGCTCCATCTTTTCCTACATTCTTCATACTGTATTTTCTCCGATATTTGCTCTCTCATCTCGTATTTGCGATCCACATTTGCTATTTCATTGTTGTGATTACTCGCGACCGGTATCTAGAGAACCACATTTGTTCTTTCATCGGGGGAAATAAAGTCCTTTGATTGAGTCCACATGCCTGACATTATCATTTGAAGCCCACATTGTATCGTGATAAATCTGGTAAAAACACATATGGTCATCCTAATCAAACTGTAATTTCTGTGACACCACATTGGACGCCCAGATTGGCCAGGGGAAAACGTGGCCGCGGTTCAGACAAGCGTGGGTTGACCACATTGGACGCCCAGCTTGGGCAGGGTGACTTCCAGAAATATATAATACCGCATAATCTACTAGAGTGAGGCAGTCCAGGTTTTTACCTTGTGAGGAAGAGATCAAACCCAAAAACGCATAGCCTAATACACGTGTTTATTCAGAGTGGATGATAATTCAGTTCCGTGATTAATTGTGTTCTTAAAGGATTTTGCGAAGGGAAAAGAAGGTTAGTAGATCTTATACTTATTAATACATTTTCTTATTTTGTTTATTTTAACCTCACAGCTAAAATGTGCGGAAGATAAAGTTTCAAATAATTCTTGGCATAACTGATTAATAAAATCAGAAGATTTTCATAGAAGATGATAGGATGATAGAAGGTAATTAATAGTTCATATTTCACCTTTATCATCATCACAGTCTCCCATATGCACACACTCTCATGCACAAGATATTTAACATCATTAGAATTGAACTCAGAGAGAGGGAGATGAATAATGAGCAGTAGTTTAAATGAAAGTCAACCAGTGATGTTAAATGTGAAAAACTTACGAAGACTTTTGTGTGTCTTCAGTTCATCAGAAGTCTGAGTCTACACGCCACGTGTCTGACGTCTAACCAGAAATAAGTTATCAAAAACGGACATTTGGCTAGCAGAATTCGCCATAGGACATCTTTCATTCTTCAATTAAAAAGGAATCTTGTCTCACCCACAAGTCATAAGGTGGACGCAGCATTTTTCGTCACCATATACTGCTTGCTCACAAGTTCAATACAGAGTTATCACAAGTTCAATACATCGTTATCACAAGTTCAATACAGAGTCATCATAAACTCTAATCACTCGAAAGATCATTATTATCTGAAGTCAAGCAAAAGAGCTCAAAAGAGGAATCGCATATTTATACCACGTGCAACACACTCTTAAGCGCATTTTATGAAGCAGACTCGAAAGTATATGAATCACGACTACATACGCAAGATTATGAGTCTACATATCACTAACATTTCGTGAAGATATCCAGTCTGACCAGTACCGTCGGGAGATTAGACCACAGACCTTTTGTTCATATGACAACTATTAACTGTTGATCCACACTACAGAGATATACTCAAACAGTGAAGGAATATACATAAATATCTCGTCAGCGTTCTCCGTACGACAACAGTATTCATCAGAACGTCCTCGACTTAGAGATACCCCATTCGACATAACGTATAACAACTTGGGACATTTTATGCATACATGTGAATCCTCATATCTAGGAGAAGCATTTAGAGACACATGGACTGTGTAGAGTACTCACCATTTTGGTAACACGTATCATATCACATCATCATTTCACTCTACACCAGTTCATCCTCAATTAACTATTACTTAATTAACTGTAATTTTATTATCTCATCTGTGTGTTTTGTGTGAATCGTCTTTCACCATCATCACGTTCTAACCATTACTAACCCTATATGTGTGGATATTTCATTAATAAACCCAACGATCAGTTGATCATTATCAAGAGTTTGTTAATGTATCACTCGTGCTGTCGGTGTTACATATTCACCTATAGGAACCTTTCTCTACTCAGATGAGGTTGGGGGCTTTTTCTTTACGGGATCTAAGGGCAGAAGCTAAGGTCGTGGGGAAACAGAACTCTTTCCATAATTTATTAGAAAACACTGTCTAGTGGAAAGCATTCGCATTCCTGTCTTCTTGTCCCTATCTCGAATAGGTCTTTTTTTTCTTTCTTAACGAGCCAATTTCTAGAGACCTTATATCTAATATCTCATAGACTATTCCTGGCAAAAACTACTGTCGTAGTTGCCCCAGTGACTCACCACACGACAGTAGCGAACATGAGGCAAGGCCTAGATAGTGCTCCAACCTGAACAGAACGTGTCGGAGAAAAGAAAACTGCATGGAATTGCCAAATAGTACACTAACACCTATCTTATTGACTAGAAGGAAATAATGCTGGAATTGCAGAGGCGTAGTAACCATTAGGGAGGAGTATACTGGTGTAAATTGTTTCAGATGAAGATAGCAGTTGGCCTACCGCTCTGAACTCAGTGTTTGTTATGTATTGCGTTCAGTGTGGAAATAGATTATAAATTAGATCTGAAGTAGGAGGTACAACCTTCTTGTTTCAGGGACTGTGGTCCTAGTTACTGAAGCAGCACCTGGTCTGAGTTTTGCTGAATCCAGAGGCTGACAGCATACTCCTTGGTCCAGATAGCGACCAGTGAGGTATCTCCAGAACACAGTGAAGCAATCGAGCAGAGGAGTCTTTTCCTGCCGCCATCACGAAAGATAAGCTTCTGTGGCCAGAGTAGCTCAACATTATGTGCCCCCTCAAAAATTGACATTTTATTAAACACAGAGGGACAATAAATTGGTTCAAATGACAGGAACTGTGAACTTTTCCCAATACTATTTCCCCGATAATCAAACACTTGAAGTCATGATGAAAAACAACAACCAAGCTTGAACAAAACCAGTATTACCTCATATTACTACTGCACAAATTACACACATAAAATAATAATAATAAACTATGTCAATACAAAGTTCATATATATAAACTGTGTACATAATACTTGTAATTACATTTGATTGTGATTCCTGGTTCACTGTGTAGTTGAATCAGGATACCCATCATTGAAAGAATTAATACATATATTTTTAAACTTAAACACTTGACTCATTTAAGATAGTCTTATAGAGTGTTATATGTGTGTGAGTGTCACAGTGTTGTAGAGTGTTGTGGAATAAATTAAACTGTTTATCTGTCTGTTGTTGTTGTGACTTACACTTCATCATTTTCATAACCCTAGACATTTAACGTAGTCATCACAATATTCCAGATTAATTCTGACTGAGGTATAAATGTGGTAGCAAGTAAGGTCATCTGTAATACACCACACTTATTAGATACAGATACCTTCACAGCTGATCTCAGTCAGTACACTAAGTCCCCTATAAATATTTATAACATCCCACTTTACCACAGATAGATAGATAGATAAATAGATAGAACCCACGAGCTTTATTTTCAAAGGGTTGAGAATTGGGCACGCAGGCCCGTCTGACATTCTGCCCTTCCTTTCTCTCGTCTTTTATACTGGTTTCATTTATTCTCACATACATTTTACCCATCAATGTCAAGGAATTCAACGTTGTAAAGGTAAAATAATAGCATGCTCACATTCACAGTTTCTAATTATAAACATGAAATAAAATATGTTGAAAAGCACTAACATCATCATTAAACCTACACTCGATATTATATCATTTGTTCGGAAAAATAATCACATTAAGGGGGCAGATAATCAGAACTCATAAAGTATTCGAAAGGTTTACGATTGTACGAATAGGGACTGAGGTTGTTATGTTTTAGATAATGTGGAAGATAGTTCCAAAGATGAGCAGCATAGTAAGCTAAGCTTTTCTTGAATAAGTCAAGCCTAGGCTTGGGCAATTGTATTTTGTTAAGGCGTTGACTGCGTCTTTCATTGTATTTGAACATTGGCCACAGATATGTTGGAGCATTCTGTGACAGGATTTTGTGAACAAATTTAGCTTTGTTGAACAGAAAGCGCTTTCTTAGACACAGTATTTTGAGATCTTTATATAGATCTACAACTGTGTTTGGCAGTTGTCAAAAACTAGACGCACTGCACGCTTTTGTAGACAGACAGACAGACAGACAGACAGACAGACAGACAGACAGACAGACAGACAGACAGACAGACAGACAGACAGACAGACAGACAGACAGACAGACAGACAGACAGACAGACAGACAGACAGATAGACAGATAGATAGATAGATAGATAGATAGATAGATAGATAGATAGATAGATAGATAGATAGCTAGATAGATAGATAGATAGATAGATAGATAGATAGATAGATAGATAGATAGATAGATAGATAGATAGATAGATAGATAGATAGATAGATAGATAGATAGATAGATTTTTTCCCCCTTAACCAGCGGCACTTGGGCTTTTAGCCCTTCGGCCCAATGACATGTCATTGCGAGGCTGGGGAATCTGAGGACTTTCCTTCCAACCCGGTCAGGAGCTTCGCTCCTTCCCATCCACAGAGGGTTTATCTCAGGAGCCGTTCAGATTATTCAGTCAAAATCCCGGACGTTGACACTCCTTCAAGCGCCGACGCCCGGGCTTGAACCTTGAAAACCTGGTCGCCAGTACAACGTTGTAACCATTACACCAGCGCGGCTCCCAGATAGATAGATAGATAGATAGATAGATAGATAGATAGATAGATAGATAGATAGATAGATAGATAGATAGATAGATAGATAGATAGATAGATAGATAGATAGATAGATAGATAGATAGATAGATAGATAGATAGATAGATAGATAGATAGATAGATAGATAGATAGATAGATAGATAGATAGATATGTGACAGCGCCATCTTGTCATCGCCATTTTATCTGTCGTTCTCTACCTCTTTAGTACAACATAGCGATTTGGCAGCCATTTTAGTGTTACTCAGTCAGGATCTAAAAATAGAATATTAGTCATATAGCTTACGGATAGCAGCCAATTAGAAGAGAGGAGCGCCGAAGCTGCCCGGCGATTAAAATCCTCTGTCAGATTCCACGCTAGACGCTGGGGCAAGTCGCTGTTAAAGTCTAGTTCAAGAACATGCCTAGGACTTATTAGCAATTGAGCACTGGCTGGGTGTTTTGTTTGTTTGCTTACTGGTTTAATGTTTGTTCATTAGTTTGCTTTGTGGGTTAGGGTCACTGACAGGGTTGTATGAATAAATACAGCCCCTGCCTTAGAATCAGAGTTTTATTGTTGATCGGGTTGGTTGCGAGTGTGCAAGAAAGTGATCACATATCACAACAGCATCATCATCACCTCGCCCACCCTATCAGAGATAGATAGATAGATAGATAGATAGATAGATAGATAGATAGATAGATAGATAGATAGATAGATAAATAGATAGATAGATAGATAGATAGATAGATAGATAGATAGATAGATAGATAGATAGATAGATAGATAGATAGATAGATAGATAGATAGATAGACAGTCACACAGACAGACAGACAGACAGATAGATAGATAGATAGATAGATAGATAGATAGATAGATAGACAGACAGACAGACAGACAGACAGACAGACAGACAGATAGATAGATAGATAGATAGATAGATAGATAGATAGATAGATAGATAGATAGATAGATAGATAGATAGATAGATAGATAGATAGATAGAAGGCATTTATCCTAAGGCTATGTTGGGAGCGGACTTTCCCTATGTTTTCATCTTCATCTTCATTAGGGACACACGCTGCCACCAAATTATGAGATTTATTTTGTTCTTTGTTTTAAACATCAGTTTTATATGCTTGAGTTCTCTTTTGCATGATTGTTTATTAATAGTGTGTTTATTTTATTCTCTAAGGTTTTGTTTGTTTGTTTGATTTTTTAATTTTCCGAGTATATTATATCTGTCTGGCGAGCCACTCACGTGTTTCGTAAATTAATCAAGCCAGCCGTGTATTTCAGGTAATTGTTCACTCCTTCTATTGGAGTTTTTTCTTTGTAACCCTAAACATTCCCATTCATCTCTTTCCCATGTGAGAGCAACTGTTTTTGTAATCACTCTTAATCCATGAATGCATTAGCCAATGCAGCTTTTTTTTTTTTTTTTTTTTTTTTTTTTTTAAAATATTTTACTTTTACATTATCTAGATGTTTCTTGGGTATCATGGGTCGTGATACAATGGATCCCATCTCATTGCTGCATCCAATGAAGAGGCTGGCGGATTAGCAAAGGAAGATGGAAAGCTACCCCAACCTGATACACGCATAACTTTCGAAGAGGCACAGAGTTTTATCAGAACCAGATACAGAAACAAATGGGATGAAGAGAATCCAGGAGACACACAAAATGAAGCATGTTAACAGCTCAGCGGAAGAGAACGTGATAATTTTCAGACTCCGCACCGGCCACAATAGATTGAGACATTATCTATTCAACAAGCTAAAGATAGGAACTTCCGATGGGTATAAATGGGACACTGATAAAATGACTGCTGAACATTTGCTTCAAAGATGCTCAACTTATGAGTAACAGAGAAAGCACTAGTGACACGGGATTTACTCCCCTTGTTCTGCAGTGATGGTCCAGCAATGGCCAAAACCTAGAGTATCTAATGTGGGTCTTCAAAAGTATCTACCTTCGCACAAGATTACTCATGGCAGAGATGCAAATAGGAGGATGACGTTGCTTCTATCTTGAGGGAGTGTTCACAAGATATTCAGAAATCAAGAACAATGCTGAATGTGTCTTAGCACAGTTAACTTATTATCTGCCCGACAACTTTTGTGAAGAGAAATATTGTACGATTTAGCTCGTTCAAGCCCCAACTGATTTAATTCAGTGAAATCTTAATTTAGTAACTCTGTTTTAAGTTATTTAAGGTGACTGAGACATACAGGTGCAGTACACCCAAAAAGATTAAATCAACTATAAATCTGTAAAT
Source organism: Oreohelix idahoensis (assembly GCA_024509875.1). NCBI lineage: Eukaryota > Metazoa > Mollusca > Gastropoda > Stylommatophora > Oreohelicidae > Oreohelix > Oreohelix idahoensis. The sequence continues at coordinate 201,650 of JAMPIV010003811.1, forward strand.
TTACAAATAATGAATTTATTAATCAATTATATTTAACAGTGTAAAATGAATAATTCTTTTTTTTTTAAAAAGGGTTACCATCACATGGTGATGTTATGGATATTGAGGGACTTGTCTGAAAGTTCATTTGGCAGCTTTTAAGTTTGTACTTCGCGGTCAGTAAGTTAGTTGGTTTCTGCTCCAGCCGATTTTTGAGTCTTTGCAGGTTGTGGACTGATTCACTCTCGTCACTGGTCAAGTTTGGAGGTTATGACACGTTCCAAGAAATATCAGGAAGTAATCACGAAGCTGGTCCAGCGTCTTTAAGACCCGTCTGATGATTGTGTCTAGCGTTGACAGCAGGCCACTTATACCACACACTTTGTTCCAGAGATAGCACCCTCAACTGGTACCACCGACTAGTATTACGAAAGACGAAAAAGAATAGGAATGAGTAATGTGAAAATAGAGAGAATTAAAGTCATTAATGAAAATATGGAGAGATGTGTAACTTCTGGAGAGAAGAGAGATATAATCAAGTATCTTATGTCTACTTCCCAGCCACACTCGGACTCTGTTTAAGATGTAATACCCTCGTCCGTCCTCCAATGCTAAATAGAAAAATCTACTAAGTAAGGACTACAACAGCAAACATTAAGTGACAGTTAGAATAGAGTGAATTCTGACTGCTTAGTACATATAAATATATTTATTAAAGAAACCACAACATTGAACCAACAAAATAAGTAATGCTTTCACTAGCTCTGAAGGGCTAGTGAATCTATTATTATCACAACCACAGAAAATAACACACAAACCTCACTCAATCTCTCAGACACAACGTCTCACCCCAAACTACCAACACCCGTACACTTTCTCACTTCCAAAAAAACATTTAACTAAAGGGGTTAGGCCCCTAGGTTCGCTAAGAAACAGCCACTCCTTGTATTAATAATCCTGGAAAGTAAGTTACTTTCTCTGTTAGAAGAAACCCACTAAACTGCTCCATCTAGGTTAAAAGTTCCAGGCTATGGAGATAAGCTCTCTGTAACAGTGTCGTAATAAATCCTATGAATTCATAATTCCCGGTGGCTGGAGGCCACACTAGCAGGTGGAGGAGATTAAAACGAGTGCATACATACTTGCACCCACTGATCCAAATCTATCCAATTAACGAGAACTTTTGCTGGCGAGCGAGTATCTAGTAGGCGCGCTGGGGCACCTCTTATACTGGATAGTGAAGACTTGAACTATAAAAACAGGTAAAGAGTACTGGCAACTGACTACTCATCTCGGTAGTTATGTCAGTTTACTCAGCGGTAATCGGCTATCAATAGGTCAAACATTGTTGCCGAAACTGGATGGCAAAGGCGACAGCCTGTATGTACATGTAACCTACTCCTTCTCAGTTAGTCTCTCACCCATACAAAATATAAACACACTTCCACTTTCCATTTCCCACCCCACACAAATCAAAACAGGCTCTCTGTCGTGAAACATTCTAAATCCACATATATAAATTAAAAGGTAAATGTAAAGTCTAACACATAAATTCAATAAAAGGAAAGAGAAATGGTAAAAGTACAGTGCTGTCACAATGGCGTACAAAAATCCCCCTTGTTTTCTACTTCGTCTGCAAATTGTAACGTTTCACGTTGATAGTAAAGCCTACTGCATCACTACACGCTTTCTACAATAAAACGTGTACTGTATTTCTAAGAAAACCTTGAGCTAGGCACACTGCGTAATGACCTAAATTAATACTTCCATTAATTTCATTTTATACACTACGTTAACATAAACGGAAGGACAGATGGAATTAGGATAGAGAGAGTGAGGGCTGAAAGCAGGAACGCCGGCAACACTAACACGCGTCTCGCGATATACAATTAATGCCACCCCTAACGCGAAAGGCATGAAGCACTAGCTTTTTTTTTTCAAATAGACAGTGATAAAAAACACTACCCGTACGAGAGTTAGGTTTAAAAACCTGAAAAATGCTTATTAGGAAATATGACATTATACTGGTTTACGTTTGAAAGCCTGACAGTACCCAGACACCACATCGTATCGAAGTGAACGGGAGGTAGAAGAAAATGCATATTTTGAACGCAGCCCCTTAGCCCCATTAAACTTATATATTTGGGTTCCTTAGGACTTGCTGACAAAGAATATGTTAAGTGTTATGCAAATAGTCTAGGAATTAACAAATTATAGCCAAAAAAAAATAGTGAGGGTGTCAGACAACACCAAATAATAATCGCACAGTGGCATGTTTTGAAACCACTATTTTACGGGAAATAGGTCACCATGTTAAATCTTATTTGATTGGATAGAAGTAAATGTAAGGCTAAACACGATTAGTCGGACTACAAATACTACTTTTTTGTTGTTAGGGGAAACGGTAGTAGGGGTACTTTTTTTGAAAAGCTGTGTAAACATGGCCCGATTGGTTAGACCCGCCAATATAGTCAATTAGGAGCGTCAGTTCAGTGCCACATTTTAAAATAAACTTACTAAGAAACAGTGCGTTGAGATCCAGATCATATTTTTCTAAATAAAAGTCTGGGACAGAGGCAGATCGGAATTTGTGCCATTATTCATCGCCAGTCAACGTATTTGTGTATTATTTCCATGAATTGTGGTAAGCTTGACATATTTGATATCTTTTTAATGAAAATTGAATGTAAATTGATAATTAATGTCTGTATATGTGCGTGGTTCAGTAGCGAACATGAGGCAACGCCTAGATAGTGCTCCAACCTGAACAGAACGTGTCGGAGAAAAGAAAACTGCATGGAATTGCCAAATAGTACACTGACACCTATCTTATTGACTAGACAGAAATAATGCTGGAATTGCAGAGGCGTAGTAACCATTAGGGAGGAGTGTACTGGTGTAAATAGTTTCAGATGAAGCTAGCAGTTGGCCTACCGCTTTGAACTCAGTGTTTGTTATGTATTGTGTTCAGTGTGGAAATAGATTATAAATTAGATCTGAAGTAGGAGGTACAACCTTCTTGTTTCAGGGACCGTGGTCCTAAGTTATTGAAGCAGCACCTGGTCTGAGTTTTGCTGAATCCAGAGGCTGACAGCATACTCCTTGGTCCAGATAGCGACCAGTGAGGTATCTCCAGAACACAGTGAAGCAATCGAGCAGAGGAGTCTTTTCCTGCCGCCATCACGAAAGATAAGCTTCTGTGGCCAGAGTAGCTCAACATTATGTGCCCCCCTCAAAAATTGACATTATATTAAACACAGAGGGACAATAAATTGGTTCAAATGACAGGAACTGTGAACTTTTCCCAATACTATTTCCACGATAATCAAACACTTGAAGTCATGATGAAAAACAACAACCAAGCTTGAACAAAACCAGTATTACCTCATATTACTACTTCACAAATTACACACATAGAATAATAATAATAAAATATGTCAATACAAAGTTCATATATATAAACTGTGTACATACTACTTGGAATTACATTTGATTGTGATTCCTGGTTCACTGTTTAGTTGAATCAGGATACCCATTATTGAAAGAATTAATACATATATTTTTAAACTTAAACACTTGACTCATTTAAGATAGTCTTATAGAGTGTTATATGTGTGTGAGTGTCACAGTGTTGTAAAGTGTTGTGGAATAAATTAAATTGTTTATCTGTCTGTTGTTGTTGTGACTTACACTTCATCATTTTCATAACCCTAGACATTTAACGTAGTCATCACAATATTCCAGAATAATTCTGACTGAGGTATAAATGTGGTAGCAAGTAAGGTCATCTGTAATACACCACACTTATTAGATACAGATACCTTCACAGCTGATCTCAGTCAGTACACTAAGTCCCCTATAAATATTTATAACATCCCACTTTACCACACTCTCCTCAGTACAGTCTCGCCCACTTTATCGATCTAAAATCTCTGGTCGCTCGCCAGTGCGTCAGTTGTCGCTGCGCGGCGTGACCAATTTATTTTTAGAATGGCTGTAGCTAACGTATTCCACCACACAAACACAGCGTACGAGCATAATCGTACAGTTACATTTAACCCAAGATACTAAAAATTTCCCCGTGGGTAAATTTCTCAGTGAATAATAACACTGGATATGTTACAATGATAGCACTGAGCTAATACTCAGTATTTACATAATAGTAATATTCTTTACAGTAATATTCCACACACACAAACCTAGTGGAAGAAAATTTGGTACAAATTAACATTACACCAGCTCACTGTTTCTGACTTAAGAAAACCCCGCGCCTAGCTAACACCTAATGATTATGGATGGTGGCTCACTTAATAAAATTCAGAGCATACCGGTCATGAAAAAAAATTACCTTAAGGAAAAAAAGAATTTATGTAAATTTTTATCATGAATTAAAATTACATGGGATCATTATTCTATTAGATTAAGCTAAAACCCCAATGCATTAAATAAGTAAATGAGCTTACCGACGACAGAATAATTCTTGCACGAACAACGGTTATTAGCTCTGGCGCAGAATATCACTTTGTCCAGTGGCAGAATTTCATGGAAAAATATCGCTGTGTTTTGTAAGTCCAGTTAAATTTACAAGTTAAAATGTTTCTCATGTATCTTTGGCAAGTCCTTGCTCACAAATGAAATTGGTGACGCACAAGCCAAGAAAAGACAACATTAACTAATCAGTAAATGAAGAAAAAGATCGCTAGACGCCCTTGATCACGTTTGCTAGTAATAAAAAAAAACATTTATGGAAAGATGCTACTATTATATATATATATATATATATATATATATATATATATATATATATATATATATATATATATAGATATATATATATATATATATAGATATATATATATATATATATATATATATATGTTCACACAGACGGGGACAAGACGATCTCTTATCCACTCCGTCAGTCCTGATTAAAGTTAAACGGCACAGGTGTTTTCCTTTACGCCTATACGGTCAGCTTTCGCTATCGCTGAGATTAGGTCAGATGGCGTATGCAACTCTCTCGCCCCCTCTCGCACCGGCAGTAAGCGTACAATGTTAATTATTATTCAATTATCCATACGCGCACTTACAGAAATATTGCCCGTCATTAATAGATATTAAATTGTCGGCGTCTGTTTGTCATCGTATGGTATTAAATAATAAGCACTTATAATAAAATACAAAATGAAATATAGCGTGAGTTCTTTTCTGTCACTATCCGTCGCGCCTAGCATATAAATCAGTCAACTAAAACCGCCTCTTCTTGTGTGAGAAAGCAGGTAATGAAAATTAACATTATAACTGAACATCTGGTATAAAATAGCTACGCGATATTTTATTTCACTAGTTTCACCAGCTAGAAAATCTAAGTGAATTATAATGGTAAAGCTAACATTTTTAATTAGTAAAAGGTAACCCTTTTAACCACGTAAACACTAATTTCTATTACCAGAATATCAGAAGGAAAGATCCCCACGAATGCTATTAACACATTTTCCACAATGGTTCTAGAACTACGTGCTTAGACTATCCAAAAATTCTGAGTGACAACTGATAGCAGGTTTAAGAAAACACAGTTTATATATCATCATGTTTCTCTGATCTATAGATGATGTTACTTTTCACACTATTGTGTTTACCGGAGAATCAGAAACATGAGTTCCCCAGAACACTTTACGGTCGGTCTTCCGTCGAGCGCTTTCGATCGTCGTCAAAAGACTTTTACGGGTAACAGGGTTCTCGAAGATTTTCTCTGTACGAATGCCCGCTTCCGAGATCAAAGAGCCCGAGTACGAACTTCAAAGGGTCTCGGGGAAAGATTTTGCCCGTGAGTCTACTTCACGTCCGGTCTGTCAGGTATCGCATGATTGACATATAGGCACGCTTGAAGAGACCAGGTAAACAAACCTGATTCACTACCTGTTATGACTGAGAGGTCACGAAATGTTTGTAAACTCCATTTGATTATGTTCAAAGAAAAGAGACGTGGGTGAAAAAGTGAGTAAACACAGGCTGTAAATGCATGGTTTTGCTAGCAAATCTTAGAACGCTACGAGGTCACAAACCTGTCAGATTATGTAGGCTCTCTTTCCTTTATACGTCACAGTACTCTCCTAGTACAATCAACAATTATGGTAAAAGAATAGAAACGAAACGCTCTCATGAGTATTGCGTTTTCCGACACATACCTATGTGCCCCCCATCTTCCTACTCCACCATCCCATTTAGCTCAAATTTTACCCTCGATGAGAATTAAACTTAATCCCTCGAGAGATAACTTTTCTTTTCATTTAAATTGAATAGCTTTATATTTACTTTACATTTAAATGAAAAGTTAATAGTTGTCGCAAAATTGGTTTCAAGTCATTGCAAATGGGTTCAGTTAGATTTATAAACCCATCTACGATCGAGTGACCGCTTTCAAAATGGCGGCGTATCAGCGAAATGTGTATCGGACAGAGGAAATCGCCAACGATAAATAAAAACAGAAGGGAATCCGTATGAAAAGGATTTTACATTTCAGTACAGGGAAGGATGGTGTATAACTGCATATAAGATGGAACGGTAGGAAGTTCTCATTTACGGAGATATATGCGTATTTCGGCTGCCCACAGTTACGCTAAAAGCATGTAAACCCACTTCTGTTCTAAATATTAAAATCAACAAATAACAGTTTGGGAAATTACATGGATAGGAAGATAGAGTTTTATCAGCTGTATAAAACTAGATAAGATGGAACTATATGGATATTATATATGCCGAGAATGATAAAGGCAAAATTTCAGTCGACGCACAGTTCGGCCGAAATCACTGTTCGGGAAGGATTTTTCAGGCTTAGGTTTAAGCTGTGACGTCGGTACTCTCCGATACGTCCGCGCTATACGTATTTAAAGCGTATCGGTAAACTGAGCTAGAGACAACGAAAGAGGGTTCAGACAGACTGGAGGCAGAGTTTCGCCACGACCCATGAATTGTGAGCGGATCGCCAGAAACATTTTTAAGTCCAGTATCTGAAGTCTGAGGGTTCCATGAAATAACTCAAAACCAGACTGTCCAGTATCAGAAGCCGGTGTAGTTCATCCGAGGCAATCCCACAAAAGTGCAGGACCCCAAAGAGTGAACTTCAACTGGTCATTGGCATCCCTACTGTTGGGCCTACCAAGTCTGATATCAGCAAAGGACAGTTTCAGCAGTATCAAGTTGGAAAGATAAGTGTCCTGTTTGACACTGACCACCTATACATGTGAAACAGCCAATAGTTCAAAACAATAATTAACCATACAGAAACTCAGTCAACTGATGACAGTTATTTGTAAAGTCAAAGAACTAAAAACCGTGATTGCAGTAACTGTAATATTCAAGATCTTGAAGTCTAAACAGACAATAATAGTAATTGTGTGAATACTTTTATATATATTTATATACTCTTTTCCAACTAGTAGAAATAGAATATTAGTGTAAATATTAAAATATTTTTAACTGTACCTGAGGAATTATTCACTTATTACATTTGTGGTCACAGTGAATGTTCATTTTATTATCCCCTAGAATATAAGTAATCATTAAATAGTCACAGGGAGGAGACACCTTAAATCCTGGTACTACTTCTTACCAACTGGGCCAGGGTTTTCACAGTCTGACTATTTTTATGATAACAATACACCAGTGCTTATTTCTAAGACTGGGGTATTACTTGTAAGACTAGAACTCTTTACTGGCATACTTTTACATAATAAATAATTTTAAATAACCTCCCGCTACAGTGGGGGCTCGTCTGCGGGATATATCTTTGATATTCCTGAGCCAACTTTCTGTTTCTGCTGTATAGAAAATATTTTTTTTTTTTTGAAAATTTTTGGAAAGAGTTAACATAGTAGGAAATATATAATTTTTTAGGAGTACCATTGAGTACAGATAAAGAAAGCTGTTTCATATATGGTGAAGTCAGTTTAATTAACTTTAATTTTATTAAGTTAATTATATTGTAGTAAATTAGTTTGAGTAAGATCACTTGCCCTACTAGACTACAGATACATCATGGCTGACTTGGTCAAATTTAGGTCTGCTACACTGCAGGTGGGAAAAGAGCTTGGCATGGATGGTGACGCTCTGATCCGTTATGTCACGACGGAATGTGAAAAGTACACCGAGAGAGAAGCAAAGCAATTAGAAGCAGAGAGAGAAGCCAAGAAATTAGAAGCAGAGAGAGAAGCCAAGAAATTAGAATTAGAAGCAGAGAGAGAAGCCAAGAAATTAAATGCAGAAAGAGAAGCCAAGAAATTAGAAGCTGAGAGAGAAGAAAGGAGGCTACAAGCAGAGGCTGAGAGAGAAGAAAGGAGGTTACAAGCAGAGAGAGACCATGAGCTGAAAATGAGACAGCTTGATCTTGAACTTCAGGCTGGGACTATCACCCATGGTAATAGCTCACCTCATTCTGCGAGTAGCTCTTTTCAGAACACAGCAAATGGAGCCATGAACTTCCACCTAGATCCATTTGTTGAAAAGGAGGACGCAATTGAGTCGTACCTGGATAGGTATGAAAGGCTAGCCTCTACATATGGACTGGAAAAGGAAAATGGAGTCTAAAGTTATCCCAGGGATTGAGAGGTATTGCATATGATGTGTTTCTGAAACTCCCCAAAGATCAGGAAAATTATGAAATACTAAAGCAAGCCTTACTGATCCGGTATGAAAAGAACTCTGAGGCATATAGGAAGAAATTTAGAACTTCTAAACCTCTACCTGGAGAAACATATAACCAGTTCTCAGCTAGGCTAGAAACGTATTTGTTGAAATGGAGTAGTTTAGGTAAGTATCAGAAAACCTACGAGGATCTGAAAGAAATGGTTATATTAGAGCAAGTGAAAGATTCCATGTCTCAAGAAATGAGGAAATTCCTTATGGAACAAGGAGCAGAGAGGCTGGAAGACATTTTGAAATGCGCAGAGAGATACCAAGCAGCTCAAGCTGAATTGGTAGGAACAAAAAGGAAGCAGGTAGAAGGATATAAGCCACCACCGCAGAATACCCAGTTTGACCAGAAGGATCATCCATACAGAAATAAGCCAAGATATGATAATAAGGACAAGAACCCTCAGACTCAGGAAAAGAAACCCTACAAACAGGGAGATAAGTGGTGCAAATTTTGTAAGATGAGCAACCACAACACTGATGAATGTGGGAGGAAAAAACCCCTTCATCATGCTGCATGTCTACAGGTGAGGACTTCTGTTAGGAAGGAACTGACTGTGAGTCAGAATAGCCTCCATCACCCACCTACCCAGGAGATAGTGACTGTGAATGGCAAACAAGTCAAGGAATGTATGACACAGGTTTGTCCTATGACGCAGTCGTGTGTGCATCTCTGGTGTGCCCTGAACAAATCACCACAGAAACAGTAGAGATTCAAGGGCCACTAAAAGGAACATCACCCCTTACATTACCCATAGCAAAGATTCATGTCAGTTGTCGCTATGTGGAAGGGGAGATAAATGCAGCTGTGATAGATGATCCCTTTTACCCCCTAATGTTGGGGCGTAAATATGTTTTCTTAGGAGACCCTGTAAAACCTATGGTTATGGCAGGAATCCAGACCAAGGCTGACTCCAGGAACATAGAGAGGGACACCAACGTAAAATTTCATTCAACTGAAATGAAACGGGCTCAAGAAGCAGACAGCACGTTGAAGCCTTGTTTTGGCAAATTATCAAAAACACATAAAGCTCCAAGGAAAGGACATTTCTATATGGAACATGGACTCTTGTACAGGAAAGCTGGAAGAGGGACGAAAAGTCATGGTCAAATCGTTGTACCATCCACCTATAGGAATAAGGTTATAGGCTGGGGACACATATCAACTTTGAGTGAACACCTGGGTAATGGTGCCACAAAACAAAGAATAGCCACCCAGTTCTACTTTCCAGGTATTACGGAAGACATAAATCAGTATGTAAATTCCTGTCCAGAGTGCACCTGTGTAGATTCAGAAAGTCGACGGAAGAGTCTTCATCAAAAATCTACAAGCAAACCAGCAATCAGGGGTACTCCCGAGATTTGCACGGGAGGGGAAAGGAAACATCCCACACAGGTTCAATTGCAGTCTGAACCCCATGCGCTGGAAAAAAGGAACAAATCATGTAGCGAAAATCAAAAACCTACGGATTTGCGAGGGAAAACCACATCCAACTATCATCGAAAAAAGGGCGGTAAACTTCATGGGAAACCTACCGACCCCGTTTCACCAGCAGTAAGAGCCTGGATGAAAAGCCGAACCGGAAGGAGAGAGATAGTAAAGGATGAATATATTATTGGAAAACAGAATGTGGGCGCAGATTTTCTTAGTCGCCATCCCACAGAGCTTGAGGAGGATAGAAAGAAGGAAAACTAACCTCGGAATGGTCGATTTGCAATTGTCTTGTACCCAATAGTTAAGCTAGATATCATCCAGCTTAAAATATGGGGGAGCTATGTCGCAAAATTGGTTTCAAGTCATTGCAAATGGGTTCAGTTAGATTTATAAACCCATCTACGATCGAGTGACCGCTTTCAAAATGGCGGCGTATCAGCGAAATGTGTATCGGACAGAGGAAATCGCCAACGATAAATAAAAACAGAAGGGAATCCGTATGAAAAGGATTTTACATTTCAGTACAGGGAAGGATGGTGTATAACTGCATATAAGATGGAACGGTAGGAAGTTCTCATTTACGGAGATATATGCGTATTTCGGCTGCCCACAGTTACGCTAAAAGCATGTAAACCCACTTCTGTTCTAAATATTAAAATCAACAAATAACAGTTTGGGAAATTACATGGATAGGAAGATAGAGTTTTATCAGCTGTATAAAACTAGATAAGATGGAACTATATGGATATTATATATGCCGAGAATGATAAAGGCAAAATTTCAGTCGACGCACAGTTCGGCCGAAATCACTGTTCGGGAAGGATTTTTCAGGCTTAGGTTTAAGCTGTGACGTCGGTACTCTCCGATACGTCCGCGCTATACGTATTTAAAGCGTATCGGTAAACTGAGCTAGAGACAACGAAAGAGGGTTCAGACAGACTGGAGGCAGAGTTTCGCCACGACCCATGAATTGTGAGCGGATCGCCAGAAACATTTTTAAGTCCAGTATCTGAAGTCTGAGGGTTCCATGAAATAACTCAAACCAGACTGTCCAGTATCAGAAGCCGGTGTAGTTCATCCGAGGCAATCCCACAAAAGTGCAGGACCCCAAAGAGTGAACTTCAACTGGTCATTGGCATCCCTACTGTTGGGCCTACCAAGTCTGATATCAGCAAAGGACAGTTTCAGCAGTATCAAGTTGGAAAGATAAGTGTCCTGTTTGACACTGACCACCTATACATGTGAAACAGCCAATAGTTCAAAACAATAATTAACCATACAGAAACTCAGTCAACTGATGACAGTTATTTGTAAAGTCAAAGAACTAAAAACCGTGATTGCAGTAACTGTAATATTCAAGATCTTGAAGTCTAAACAGACGATAATAGTAATTGTGTGAATACTTTTATATATATTTTTATACTCTTTTCCAACTAGTAGAAATAGAATATTAGTGTAAATATTAAAATATTTTTAACTGTACCTGAGGAATTATTCACTTATTACATTTGTGGTCACAGTGAATGTTCATTTTATTATCCCCTAGAATATAAGTAATCATAAGATAGTCACAGGGAGGAGACACCTTAAATCCTGGTACTACTTCTTACCAACTGGGCCAGGGTTTTCACAGTCTGACTATTTTTATGATAACAATACACCAGTGCTTATTTCTAAGACTGGGGTATTACTTGTAAGACCAGAACTCTTTACTGGCATACTTTTACATAATAAATAATTTTAAATAACCTCCCGCTACAATAGTACAGATATAATATGTTTACATTTACATCTCCACTGTTTGAAAAGTGTTCACAATATAAACTGAATGTGTTATCAGTTAAATTTACACTGATTGAAAAGTTTGAACCTTTCATTAACTTTAAAGTGAATATGTTTACATAGACATTTACACTGGTTTGAAACTGTAAGTATTATCCCAACATAATTACCGATGTATGTTACGTCGGTCGGTCTCACTCAAAATAGTAACTCGCGCCAGAAAAAAAAGTGCGCAACGCACGGTGTGCAACTTGCGCTGCGTTGGTGTTATATAAAACAAATACTTTGGTTTTTTTTTAATACTTCCACGAAATTGGTAGCGCTGGACAAAGAAAAAGTGCGTAAAAATTGGTGTGCATGAGCCCTCACCCGATGTACAAATCATGAAGACTTGAAAGTTTTTGTTAAAACCACTTATTATCAGGGAACACTCTTTGAAAACAAAATTGAATCTAAAATAACATAATTCTCGCCGTGTGTACGTTGGTCACAGCTGAGGAATGCAACCGTGTTGAAAAGGTATATTGTTTCCATTATATATACTCTCCCAAAAATAGTTACAATCAACAAAGAAAAGCGTTCAAATGACGGTGTTCACGAACAGTTTGATTACACTGTATAATGGAAATAAACCAAAAACACTCTAAGAATGGACTTCTATCTGTTCATCCGGGAACGGAAACAGCACACTATAATTAAAAACGGGTTAGTGCTAGTACTTAGAATGTACATCATTTCTTTCATCTTTCCCTACTTGCCCCATATGGAAATTGGGACTAACTTATGCTTTGTAGCTCTCTTTAAGAGACTAGCAATAAAGCAGTCACCAGCCCTTGCAGTGGTGGTTCATGAAATCATCATTCTATACGCTGAGGTTGCCAGCCTCAAATGACTTGGACATCCACTGTCGATTTTCACATATTAAAATTCACATAGCAATATATACATAATAGTTCACATGTTAGTAATTAAAAATATAGAATGTAAAATGACAACGTACGCCAATCCTGGCTCACAAACTTTCTTTTGCTCAAATGAATGAAGTTAAGGCCTTTGATTAGGCCTCTTACACGTTTGGTTGGGGTCATTACTTTTTATAAGATAATTCCCTCTTTGACTCTGTGTGTTTCAGTTTCCTCAGCCTTCCTTATTAAAATGGGTTTCCTGGGCTATGTAAGTCCTTCAAGATTGTTCCACAAAGTCCGGCCTGATAAATGTAAATTCTCAATTCTAAGCTCTGGCAAGTCTGGTTGTGTCTTGGCAAGCGTGAATCTCACAGTGAACTAGACTTGAAAAGCGCCAGGTTATATTCAATGTCCTCCTGCGCAACTGTATTTATGGGGCACTCAAAACTCCAATCATTTCAAACAAAAATATTGGGTGCGGTAATTTTAAAATATTCCTGACATGGAAAAATTGTGAACGTAATGTAGAGGTCACCTTTCCCATATATGGTATGAAAACATCCGATCTCTCGCAGGCGAACTCACCAACACATCTGTAAACTCATACGACATGTGTTTCAGATGTAACAATTTATTACTCTCTAATGTAATCTTGTCATAACAAGTCGGACATGAAGCGATTAGGTCACCCGTGTCTGTCCAAAACTGGTCGCCCAGACAAGTAATCTCTGACCTGTCACGCACCCTGGCCTTTATCAGCGATTAGCAAATACGCCGGCGATTTGTAGGGCTAATCTGTATTCTGATGTCTGCTGCACCCGCGAGTTAAATGGATAACAAACAGACATGCAGACTTATCCCAGAGAGGAGTGAAAGAAGGAAAATACAAAATATCTGCTACAGTGGACAGAGAAGGAAAAGGGTGCGACTCGGAAAAATATCGCAATAAAATCAGTACACAAATGTAACTGATTACTGCCGTAGTGAAAGAGAGTTAGGAAAGAGGTCGCCCCAAAATCCATCTTGTGACAAATTTGCCAGTTTCAATGTCTCTAGCAAACAACGGCAACTCGTGCTCAGATAAAAGCACTTCTTCCAAGGGCAAAATAGCTGTATAGCCCTTTCCTTGGAGTTTTTTTTTAAATTTAAAATGTTCATGCGAGAAGTGATGTCCAGCATGGAGTAGAATTTCTGTAACCAATCAGGGTTTGATAACTCAGAATATTCTAGTTTCTTCTCTTTCAGCCATATCTTTACTTCATTAAGACAAGCAGCAAACCTCATCTGAACCTTGCCTTTAGATAACTACCGTACCTTGTTATGCAAAAGAAGATCAGAGTATTCATGATTGACTTCTTGGAGAAACTAACAAAACTGTTGGTGATTCAGACTACTTGCCATTTTTTCGTTTACAATCTAAACTACTAATTCCATTACCTTCAACATTTCTTCTGGGAAGTTTTGTGCACAGAGGGCTTCTTGGTGAATAATGCAGTGAAAAGAAATCACATCATGGTTAATACTTTTTGTTAGTAAAGTAATGAAACACTTTTCTCTCCCTCTCATGCTCGGAGCTCCATCTGTAGCAACTGATACGATTTTGTTGATATCTATTTCTTTCTCTTGCAAGCATTCAGATACTGCAATTGCAATATCTTTTCCCCGAGGCTGTCCCCTGAGTGGCAGTAGTTCAATCAACTCTTCTTGTGGTCCTTTAGAGTTTACATACAAGTATCAGCAAATGACAGCAACTTGTGCAATGGCATCCACATACCAAGACTCATCACATGCCAAAGAATATCCTAATGCTGATTTAATGTCTTTAATTTGCTGGTCTGTTATATCAGTGGCCATCCTCACTGTTATTTCTTTTGCAGTCCAAACAGACAGTGGTCTTTAACTTGGTTACTCTACCTCAAAAGGCCTCCTGTTCGACTTTCTGTTCATATTTTAAGAAGTGGTATTCGATGACATATTGAAGTACCCGGGGTTCCCGAGGAGGCACAGGAAGAATAGGATTACCGCTTGGTCAAACATGTCGTAAGAGTCGACTATTATGAGGTTGTGCATGATGCTGGCAACTGCATCATACAAAGCAACTTGCTATAGTAACTGTGGTGGGTTTATATGTTATTTATGTTAATTATTATTAATTGACCTCTACACCTCACGGTAGAAGGGGAACGACTAAGTAAGTAAGTAAGTATTATTAATTGTCTACAGAGTGAGGTCCAGCTATGTAAGTCCCTGAGTCTAATAGATGATGATGATGTATTTTCAGGGTACCTAACTGCTGCCACCCTGTGATCTCACTCTGCGAAATATTTTAAGTTTATTAATTTATATGGCTACGTGTCTAGGGTAATGTATGTGTGATGTATGATAACAAATTTAACACAACTGTAACTCAATCTAATAAACTCAAGTAAGACAGTGGTTAAAGTTATAGGATTAATTTACAATTTTAATTTCCTGACTCTCAAATGTTTTGAATCAGGAAGGTTAAACTCAAAATAAATGTGGTTATGTACATAGGTAAATACAGTGGATGGACATATTGTCCCATAAATGATATTATTAAAATGTTTCTGTACTTTTATCCCTGGCTGTAGTAACAAGGTATTAAGAAGGGTCACTAGTTGGAAGAACTGTTCCTTTCATCATGTCACTAGAATGTTTAATTTCAGTGTGGAGGTTAACAATGAAATGAGAAATCATTAGCCCTCAAAACGAAGGCTTATCTTTCAATCCGTGGCAAGTCGGTGGTTGACTGGAAATAGGACACTTTCTGTTCACACGTGTCTCAGCTAAAGTCAGCTTTTGCAGTTAAATTTCACAATACCAGCAACAGGTAAGTTGCCTCGTACACTGCCTCTCCAGGTTTTGTCTTACTGGTTACTCGTTGATGCAACCCTGCAACAATGAACAATGCCTCCCTAAATATACCTCATATACACATCTCCACACCTAACAAATAAACATCGTTAAACATTCGTAGTGATCAGCCCAAGTGCTAATCAATAGCGACAGTTCCTAATTGTAGTGTGACTTCTTCTCAATCCGTGGGTATCTGCTCTTTCCCACATGGCTTCAACGCCTCTGTCACTTAGACTTTAGTTATCTTTTATATCATCAGCTGGGATACACTCTTTTCTTTCTAATGATCTGTTAACTCTGGTAGTATGACTTCCTATTTAATCTCCAAGAGTTATTGGAACACTGTGGCCTGTAGAGAACTGCCAGTAGCTTTCTGGTCTTATAGTCAAAATATTTTGTTATGCATGGCAATATTCAAACACCATTTACATTTTGTTTTTCTGCTTCAATAGTCTGCTTAGGCATGCATGTGCTCCTGTAGGATGTCATAAGCTTCCACAATAGCAATGTCGCACAACACAAAATTTGTGGGCGCCCTATCTGGGTTAGCCTCTACACACTAATGAGAATATTAATAAAAGCATTTATCTTACCGCAATCAATGAAATAATACACTAGTATAGATTAACTGGCGATCAATGGGCACCAATCTTGATCGCCGCCGTCCAGACGCAAAGGCAAGGGGTCACTGTTGCGTACAGTTTCGCTGAGTTTATAATCTGTTAAATGTACCTGTTTAGTTTGGAGACATTTTTTTTTAGATTCCTGATCAAAGGGGTATTACTAATGTTTTACTTGGGTTGAATTCAACAGTGGTTGTTATCCCACTTGCTTTAACCTAGCGGTCTAATATTAGAACCGATGTCTGGTTGCCTGACCATATATGGCTTGAATGGTCAGCTTTTCTCGGAATGTTTGCAACTAGAACCGATGTCTTATTACCTGATCATATATGGCTTGAATGGTCAGTCTTTTCCTAGTATGTGTTCAACATCGCTCACCTGAGTTTAGCTCAGAGGGTCTAGCGTCTAACGACGCATGCGCAAGTTTTTGGTGGCGAATTAAGAAAGACTTCCGATCTGGAGTCGAGTTGTGTTTTTTAGAGCGTCAAGACGTGCTTTTGGCGTCTTCAATCTGGCTTTAAGCCTGGGGAAGGAAAGTCCTCTGTGTGTGAGACCAAGATGTCTAAAGATTGTTTCCCCATGATATATTTCTATGCTTCTAGGAGACGAGTGTGTTTATTAGTGTTATTCTGAAGGGATGACAAGGTAAATTATCCTTTGATTCATTTTCCTCTATTATCAGAATCACGTATAACAATTATTTACCAGCTCAGTGACTTTTCCCTGGGCGGGAAAGAGTCCTTCGAGGATACGAGAGTTTTAGCTCACGAATTATGCTGACATTATTTGCTTAGGGCCTGTATATGCCCAAAGAACATTATATTATCATATTGGACAGGGTCTGACCCACCTTGTTTGCTAAGGAATACCACAGAGGCCATTGTACCTAGAGGTCTGCCATATTTTGCGGCCTGCTGTATACTAGACAATGTATCTGACTTGCTGATGTCAGAATATAGTTGGTTTAAACTCATATTTAAAGACCCGCTGGCAATGCGGGGTATTTTTGCTGTGGCTGTAGGAAGAGAGTTAGATGGAAGTCAGCATCATATATGCACAGCTTACTGATGAACTGTTGATGCAAACTGTACTAAACTGTCGTCATGTTTACAATGTTCCTGAGTTTTGTCAAATGACTATGTCCTGATGTCGGCGTCTCTGTTATAATCGTACTGCATTAAAGTATTGTAAAGTCAGCTGCTGTTAACAACGTTCTCTGACTTCTACATGTGGTTGAGTGGGTGTATCGTGCCATTGTCCAAGAGCCTATACACATTCGCGTCCATCATCTTATCTAATGTCTCCTCACCCACACATCATGTCAACCACACATTTCTACGATGACTACACATCTGAGAGCCTGTACGTTTGAGAGAGACTCTTCATTACACCCTGTCGGTGCCTCAACGCCTGGTGACCTATATTCACATCATTGTACTGCCTGGGTTGACCTGAACCCTACTCACATAAACAGCACTGTTACATTCATGGTGGCCATTCTACACTCAACAGTCACACACAAGGCTTTGCTACTGTTCTTAATCTCACTAGGTGAACAAATATTCTTCAAGTGGCGTCCTACTTCTGTCTTTCTCTGCTAATATCAAGTGCATTAGCCAATGATACCACGAGTCCAAAATTGGACTCTTTTTTGAAAATCCCAAATATTTGTGTACGTTTATCAATAAGTTCACCAGTCTGATTTTAATATTACTGTGTAAAACTATGTGTCGCTTAGGCCAGCAAATCTTTAAAGTGACCTCTCCCTTTCCTCACTAGCAGTACCCAATCCAAATGAGGCAAGCCAATTTGACTACTCTTTCAAACAACGCGTCCAAAAATGTAACTTTTAAATTGAGTGGGGATCTCAGTGTGTTTGTTCAACTGTCCCAAAAATTTCTTATTTCTTACAATATCTTTGTTATTAATTGGGCGATTTTAATTATGAAAAGTAATTATTAAACAGTCAACTGTCCTTTATTTTTCTAGATAAGTTTTACCTACTTCTTTATCGTGGTTTCCATTTTTGTACTTTTCTTTTAATTTATGGTTTTCTTCTACTGAACCACAATATTAATAAAATATGTCTTCTAAGTTTCATCTAAGTTATTATAAGGGACTATGATGGCTATCATATTAACAATATTAACTCTATCCTTCCAGGCATCAATGGTAGTTTATAAAGAAAGCCATTCTCTAAATTTCTCCTTTTCCTCTCTCTCCCCTGCACAATAGTGGTTGTTAGTTTACAGTTTGAACGTGCAAGTTAGGCGCGATTTTTTTCTTTTACTCCACGCTTTCCCTTTCTCTCTCTCGGTTTCAGACGAGGCGACAAGTTGAATTTTTGGCACGCTTTCGGATTTCGTCAGAAACAACTAGAGACAGGAAACGCGGGCTGTGTGTGTGTTTTGGTGAAGAGGACAACTAACACTGAGTGTTTATACTTTCAAATCTAGAGCCAATAGTGGAAATATTCAAATTATTGTCCAATTTTCTCGCCGTGCATTCATAAACACTAAGAAGAGGGGTAGGTTACGGATGGCGGCGGGATAGTAAATTCTACTTCTAGGCATAGCGGAAAAATTCAAATGTGGTATCATTAATATATATTTAGGAGGGGTGTGAAAACGGAGCATTTGATTACAGTAACCACTATTGCAAAAGTACACTATTGCTTTCGTGCAAAAGGAGATCATCGGCTTTAGTGGCTCCACGCTCAATATGGAACAAAAATAGAAACGTTGCTGCTGCGGTCACTGATGATGATAATGATGATGATTCGATCACTGAGTTTACCATGCATGACTGCAGGGATAAGCTCAACTTTGTATGTTAAGTTCACAAAAGCGCATTAATTAACGGCTCGTTAGTTAGTAGCTTACTGACAACTGGTTCTGACATTTTTCCCATCCCTACCACCACTGGAGATGCGTCTTCGTGCAACAGGTGCAAGAGAGAGAATTCATAGAATCTATCGGGCACCTATGGGTGATGCACGCAGCACGTGCCGTTATAAATGCAGACACAAAAAACTAATATGAATTGCAGATAAGCGAGTATATTAACATTTATGGAAAATATCAAGGTTCATATTTGTCTCCTAAACTAAAATCATATTAAAATACGATGGCCCATATAGTATTACACTGATAAGTGAACGATGATTTTTTTTTTTTTTCTATTCCGAGAAATGCAGCCTTTCACAAAGTTTCAATGAAACAAGAAGAAATCGTTTAAGCATTCATTCAAATTATAAAAAGTAGCACAGTTCAAGAGTCTGGAAACCATATTTACTGGCAAAAGAACAAAAGCTGAATTAAGAGTAATGAAAATATTTTCATAAACCGCCAAATCTTAGCCGAACTGAAACCAGACTTGACAGAGTGTGACGAAATGGATGACCTCTATCGGTCTTTGGTTCTCTCCGGCAGTATCGGTACATTTGTGGTACTGATTATTATTATGTGCTGTCTATTATCGCACTTTGCGTTCTTTTCTTTCTTTCTTTCTTTCTTTCTTTCTTCTTTATTTTGCTGCTAAGTCGCAGATATTTGATTTTATTAAATCACACTGTAGGTGATAAATATCACATTTGCGAGGGGCGGCTGATAAGATACATCACATTTGCTTGACGGTACCCATATTTGTGGTTATAGGCGCGGCAGATTAACACGTACAACGGTCAGCGCTATCGGCTTAAATCACCGGTAAGACACGGAGTTTGTGCACAAACGACAGATAACGAGATTACTGTCTGTGTGACACCTGTGGGCAGACAAGTGTGATATAATCGCTTCCGGTCACTTGGTTAAAAATAATCATTGATTTATTACATATTAGACAATATGAGGCTACAAATGTGTTGGTGAGAGTGTATGCAAGACATCATATTACCATATATGGGAGACGTGACCTTTTGCAAACTTTTTCCATGTAGGAAATTGATAAGGGTGGAATTAGGATGCCGTCAAATTACCACCTCTATCGACACCAGGTATTACAATGCAAGATGTGGGTGTCTTATCTGGTTTAGATTGTTGCTGTGTGTGTTGCAGTAGAACAGTTCACAGGTACACCACAGGCAACATGACGTGTAGAGTCATAAAAAATGGTAACTTCGCTGTAGGTTTATACCATTTATTGCACGCCACAAAACAGTCATGATACTTATGTTATCATCAGCATAGTAGAACGAATGCAGCATTCAAACTCATGTTAACTGACAGTCATGTAGGAGTCAATACTCAATAGTTGTATGGAAAACAAATATCATAGCGAAGCTTGATAAATAATACATATAACTTCTGCAACCGTGGTCAGCTGCAGATCCTTAATGTTCATAGACAATAATAATTATTCCTTCCTGATGCTAGCAGATCAGATGTATACAATACGTCCGTTTACTGTCTGCACGTGAGTAGCATACATGGATTACAGGTCAGCTCGACCTTTATAACCTTCCTAAGTCTAACCATCTGACTTGGACGTGATCTCTGATATAACGAATCCTGGAACACAGACAATAGTCTTGTTGGTCTAGAGCGACCCATAGATATATAACTAGTTCAGGTATAAAGATACCGGTGACTTAATCCTAGTCAAAGTACCTCTCCATTTTGAATCACACAGGCGAGCAAAAAGGCGACAAAATGACGAACCTCTAGATGATAGCCTAAAGTTCGATACAAGAGGAATTACCTTATTTCGGAAAATCAACCATGAACATATGCCTCCAGGCAGGCTTGAATAATACTGGGAAATAGTCTAGTTAGCTAACTAACTCACAAAGACAATGTATTTCCCTCAGAGAATCACAAGACGCAGTCGCGTCCGCTCGCTAATCAGTCCATTTCTCAACTGCCCCGACCTGGGCGGAACAACAAACGACAACCCAGTCGAGACATGCGCAGAGTGACAATCTCTGAGTCGCTGTTCACAATAAGACGATTCTAAGAACATTCGAGATAAAAGTCTTACACAGTCGCGCCTTTTATGGACATGAACAGAAGCGTTAAGAAAGGTTTCAAACATCTACAACAGTTGACTGATACTACCAAATAAGGAGATATGGTCACGCTTCGTTCAAGACATTATAGACCGAACGTGTCTCTATACAAGAGGAGGTAAACTCATAAAAAATAGCAGTATCGATATTTCGGGTTCTGTCCCTTTGACCATAAAATATATATAACATGCATTTCAGTCAAATAATGATCATACATACGAAAAACGATCATACAAAGACTTTGGAAAAAAAATAATTATTTCTGCGTAACAGAAATATTTTGAAAGTGCCACACCCGACCTGTTTGAAATGATTGGATCTTTCTGATTAGATTCATAACACCATTGAGGGAGAATATAGGCAGACCATTTCGCAGTTTTATTTCGCTGTGAATTTCAAGCTCGCCGAGACAACCTCGCCAGAGTGAAGACTAGCTTCATAATTCCTTTTTGCTAACCGGACCTTTTATTGGAGAACCAGATAAGACTTAAAAAAGCACAGGAAATCTCTACATTGAAATAAGGAATCCCGGCACTAGGAAACTGAAGAAACACGGAGTCAGATGGGACTCTATTGTACAATTAAAGACATCCCAGACACGTGTAAGAGGCCTAACCCTGGAGGGGGTATCAGAGGACACAAAGAATGAAACCGAATACGGCTTTCTCATTCATTTCTTCAAATGCGTTTTGCATGAGTTTACGCATAGGGCTGGCAATCTCAGCATGTAAAGTACTTTGCTACAGAAGCACACGAATATTTGATGCAGGCTTTCTGCACAGGGACCAGCCGCAGTGATTTCCAAGCTGCATATAGAGCGAACAGGACCATGAACTAATGATCAAATCAAAGCAACGACAATCAATGAGTTAAAAGATAAATTACTTAAGACTGCTCCAACACTAGGGCAAATGGATAAGCGAACTAGATAGAAAGAACGACGAAGAGATACAGAGAGAAAAATACTGTATCGAACAAGCTAATGTATTTTCTGTTTCTGACTTAGCTCTCTCGTTCTATCTTTTCCCTGACGAAGGCACAGGGGCCGTAAAGTGGGAAATTTTCTTTGACTTTTATTATAACCTTCATTCACCCACCCGAACAGTGTAACAACATAGCTCAGAAGAAATTCAATACCACAATAATAAGTGCCAGTCATTGAATGAAAAGGTTTATCCTATATATAAAATCCCAGCTTTTTCTGTCAGTATGTAACGCTAAGGGATGCAACTTTGGTTGAAAGTTAGACTTCAACTGGATTTTTTCCCTTATATGTACTCTCCCGAAAATAGTAACACTTACCAAAGAAGAATGCCCAAATGACGGTGTGCATGAACAATTTGATTATACTGTATGGACAGAAGTCAACAACACAAATGATAAACAGTACATGAACTGGAGACAGGAAGATGCGGAGATCCATGATTTAAGTTGTACCAGATAAAAACAACAGAAAATCAAGATGCTCTTCTGTCATGTTCAGACTTTTAACATCAGATGTAAAACAAATAATTTGTGTTTTTAAATACTTTTGAATAAGTAAACTTGCCGTTAGGTATTGGTGCTTTTGAATTTAATTCCATTTTTATGACGGGCATTTACACTAGTAAATACATAATCTCTTTTAACAGTTGGAAAGACACTCCACAATGATCTTGATGATGATGGTGATAATGATGATGATAATGATGATAATGACAATGATGATGTTGAATGTCTGATGATTATGATGACAGTGATGCTGATGATGATGGTGATTATGATGACAGTGATGATGATGGTGATTATGATGACAGTGATGATGATGGTGATTATGATGACAGTGATGCTGATTATGATGGTGATTATGATGATGGTGATTATGATGATGAAAATGATGATGATGATGATAGTGATAATAATAATAATGATGATAGCCGATGATGTGGATGATGATTATAATAGCGATGATGATGATAATGATGATGGTGGTAGTTGTGATAGTGATGATGATGAAAGTTATGATAATGATTGTGGTGATGATGATGAATGTGATGATGATGATCGTTATGATGATAAAGATGATTAATATGATGATAGTGACGATGATGAGCATAAGACTGAAGATTAGGATGATGATGGTAGTGGTAATGGTGATGATGATTATGATAATGATAAGGATGATAATAATGACGATAAAGATGATAATGATGATGATCACGGTGTTGATCATGATAATGGTGGCAGTGAAACAACTATTACCTAACCCGAGTGAAATAATCAACATTACTCATGACACCAACAAGCCATAACGTAAACACTCTTCGAGGTATTATAATTAATGATATGCCACACGCCAAGCCATTCGATTCGTTAGGTTCATATTGCAATATTTTTGCATATTTACAAAGTAAGGGTCTGAATAAAATATGTAGGTGCATTACATAACGTTACTGGCTGCACGTTTTAGCATAAAATTATAAGTTCTGGAGAGGATCTGAAGGACACATAAACCATAAAAATAATCGCACACAAACACGTACACATACATATATACATAGACTCTTATATTTAATACACGCAGACATGTCTGTCTGTATGTATGTATATATAATTTAGGACTGTAATATTTAACGCTTAAATAATTGATTAATCGGCTACTCGGGCTCAAAGGAGATACAGCCCCCCAATACCCCATTCTGGTGCGCATAGAAATCAGTCGTCACTTGATGTTCTCATTTAATCTGAGAGATGATTTGTTGGTACAGACTGTGTGAATACCCGTTGGCATCAGTGAACCCTCTAGTTGCAAGCGTTCCATATTTG
>JAMPIV010003812.1:0-44323 GCA_024509875.1 Oreohelix idahoensis
AACTGCTCTAGCCAACGAAATCTTATCTTTCTGTGTGGGCGGCAGGAAAACTGTCTCCTCTGCTCGCTTGCTTCTCAGTTTTCTTGAAAAAAAACAACACTGGTCGATATCTTGAACAAGAGTATGCTACCAGCCTCTGGATTCAGCAAAACTAAGACCAGGTGCCTGCTCCTACATACTATCGAGTACACGGTCCCTGAAATAAGAAGGATTTTACCTCCTTCTTCAGAACTAAATTATAATCTATTTCCACACTGAAGCACAATACATTATACAACCCAGAGTTCAGCGCTGTAGCAACTGCTAGTTCTCATGTAAAACAATATACACCAGTATTCCTCTCCCTAATGGTTACAACGCTCTGCAATTCCAGCATTAATTCCTCCTATACAATAAGATAGGTGTCATAGTAACTATTTGGCAATCCCATATAATTGCCTATGCAGTTATAACTCCTCTCTGACCAAAGTTTTTTTACATGGTGGAGCCAATATCTAGACTTTTGGCCCTTCATGATTGCTACTCGACACCACACACATACAAACATAATTTATCAATATCACATTCAATTAATTCATCTTAAATAATATCAAATATGTCTAGCTTACCACAATTCAAGGAAATATTAAACAAGTACGTTGACTGGCGATGAGTTATGGCACAATTCCGATCTGCCTCTGTCCAGAGCTTTTCCGTTATTAGAAAATTATGAGCTGGTTCTCAACGCACTTGCTTCTTCACAAAGATTTATTTTCAAAAAAGTGGCACTGAACAGGACGCTTCTAATTGACTATATCAAATGGTCTAACCAATGAGACCATGTTTACAAAAGCCTTTGAAAAATTTATCCTTCTAACGTTTTCCATTAACAACCAAAATAGTATTTGCAGTCCGACCAATATGTTTCGCCTTACATATTATTCTAGCCAATCAAATCGTCTCTAACGTGTTGGCCTCATTTCCCCCAAAGCAGTGTCCAAACAAGCCATTATGAGCAAATATGATCTTGTGCTGTCAGACACCACAACTATCGTATTCTGGCTATAATTAGTTAATTACTAGACTATTTGCGTAACACATAACATATTCTTTGTCAGCACATCCTAAGGCACAAGAATATATAAATTTAATGGGGCCAAGTGGCTTCGTTCAAAATATGTATTATAGGATAGTCCGTGTGTTTATTTCTTTACACCCGTCTCACTTCAACATCATAGGATGTCTTCTGTACTGTCAGACTAATGTCAGGAGCTTAGACATAAATCAGTAGAATGTCATGTTTCCTAATAAGCATTAAACATGTTTTTTAAAACCTTACCTCGTATTGGTAGTGTTTCTTTGTCATGTTTATTGAAAAAAAAAAATCAAGCCTGCATGCCTTTCGCGTGGGGTGGCATTAATTTTTAAATCGCGAGACGACGTGGTAGCACTGCATGCGTTCCTCCGTACATCTCTCTCTCTCTCTCTCTAAGCCCGTCTGTCTTTTTAGGTTAACGCAGTGTATATAATGACATTAATGTAAGATTAAATCTGGGTCATTAAGCAGTGTGTATATCAAGGTCGTATAAGAAATACAGTACCAGTTTTATTTTTAGAAACGCGTGTAGTTTATGCAGATGGAGCATAAAAAGGGGTTTTTCTTGTTAGCTAGTATGGACGTTCTATAATATACAGGCGTACTCTATTGTGACCGCACTGTTCTTTTACCATTCTTCTTTTCCTTTTATTTAAATACTTCGTTAGGCTTTACATTTACTTTCTAATTTATTATATGTGGATTAGAAATTTTTCACGACATTTTTTCATAACTTTATTATTAAAGAAAACCCCTACATTTTCTCAAGGGTTAGTTTTTTGAAATTTTTGTTTTTGAAACCTTCGTCCACTGCGTTTGCCGCTGTATTCAACGCCAAAACAACTAATTACGGTAAAACGTCTAAGATACGACCGTGTCCTAACAAGAGCTAAGCTCGTTTTTCTACCAATTCTTTACATTGTGTCAACTAGTGGCGTTGAATTTTTACCTTTAAACTACAAATTGCGTCTTTTGCCTTTTAGATTCAAAAACACGTGTTCAGAACCGTCACAATTAATTCTTTTTATCTCCGTGTCCCTCCCGTCTAAAAGGGTAAAACCGTTGAGTCTGCAGGTTCCAACTTAGTTAGTTTCAATGGCGGTAGAAAGCGCTGGCGTAGGCGAGAATGTAATCCTCGTATCTTACGTATAATTTTATCCCTACATGTTATCTTACCCGTTACCTTTAATAATTGGAGATATTTTTAACGTTGTATCACTGTATTTTTTCACCACAAAGCACATGGAGAAGAGAGCTGGCAACAGAAATGAAAATGATGAGGAGAACGTGGATAGAACGAGATGATGGCATGGGACCCAAAGACGCAGCAGCAGAGAATGCAGTCAGCGACCAATAGCTTGACTGCTTGCGTCAGGGTCAACGAACCAGAGCTGACCAAGACCCTACTCCACCTCCAAGTGGTGGTCCTGGAAACAGGCTGCATCACTGCAGTCTGGCTGAGAGACTAGAGATCGAAGAGGGAAGGCAAACTTGGTCCCAAAAAAATGCCGTGCTGAAATCGGAATGTGTCGGCCGAAAGGCGCAGATATCGCAGCTTCGCTGTAAACAGACACAACGCAAACCAACGTCCTTTTCAGGACGACGAGGAAGAAGAAGAAAAAGAAGATGATGGCACGTGAACAGGACGACTTGGCATGTGTTTGTTGAAGGCCTATTGATAAAGGCTGTAATCTTAGTTGATAATGTACGGTAGATAAGAGTATATCTCTGTTGCAGTGATTAGACTGTTGCAGTACATGCGCCCACACAGAGCAGATGATAAATAGGTTAGGGCCGTATTGTCGCTTTTTATATAGTCTGTAGTGAGTGGTATGAAGGGTACAGTCACTCACCCTGTACTGTCAAGCATAGATCAACGAATCAGACTAGTGTTCATTTCCAATTGACAGCACATCATTTATTTACACAGCAACATCAATCCGATACGATACACTACACAGGTACAACAGGATACACAGAAATCAATAATAATCAATTGCGCAGAATGTTACAGCTGTTCAGTATGATGTAAATAACCCCTGTTTACATCGCTAAAATGTTACATCAGTAAATTCACCAGACGATAAATTCACCAGAACGAACTGACACTGCAGTTTACAAAAAACCCGCCACACAGGCGTACAATCTATAGGACTCCCTCAACGACTGCATACCCCTGCAGTTAACAAAACGCCATACAGGCTTGAAATCTATATATTCGCAGTTCTAATGTTCCACCAGAACGACTGCTGATACTGCAGTTACAAAACGCCACCCAGGCTTAAATCTATATATACTCAAAAGACTGTCCTCTCTGTAGTCTATAAGTAATCTGGCCTACACAACTCCTGGCCTTATAATCTCTTCAATTACTCTATCTTTTTCTGTATCCTTAATTCTTTATATACTAAAAATACTGCCCGATCTGTAGTCTATAAGTAATCTGGCCTACACAACTCCTGGCCTTATAATCTCCAGAAAAACTCTCCCTCCATAAGGAACAATGGCCTTAATATCTCCTAGCGCCGTTCCTGCACAATAGAAATCTATCAGGGAGGTAAATATGATCCAAAACATCGGCCTGTAGACACCAAGGCCTCAGAACATGTCCTTAACATAAAGTACACCTTATCTCATCTTATCTCATCTTATCTCATCTTATCTGCAGATTTATCACATCTTATCTGCAGATAAACACACTTAAATAGGCAAGTACTAGTACACCTCGAAAAATGGCCAAATATCGTTCCCTTACACTACCCTTGGGAACACACACAAGATACAGGGCTGACTCTCCAGTCACCCGCCCAAACTTAGACTGCCACGGGATGACCCATCTCCCGCACAAACAGACACCGGACTCGGCTGTTCACGGACTCCCCGTGAGCTATTCACAGCCGGCCGAAACCAGTACAGAATAACTACACGACCAACGCTCACACGCTTTCTGTACACTCTGTTTTCTTTTTTTAACATATAAATGTTTTAAACACTTCACAATTAAACAAGCCGACAAGTGCTACAACCCTGAATTCACACTGTATAATCAGTATAGTACGTATCACTCCCCTTTGACCTTTACAGTTACCACCCGGTCCGGAGAAAAAAATGATTTATCATTTTTTTGAAAAAAACTACATCACCGACAAATGAGGGGTCAGCTAAGCTCTAATATATGCTTACAACAATAGTTTTATGATAAGGTCAAAATAATACATCGCCAAATAATAAAGCAAGTGTACAATAAACAAATTACCCATAATAATCTGCTAAATACACCGAAATAATCATTTACAAACAAAGTTATGTATTATTACTGTAGACCAAACATGACACAATAAATAGAAAGTAAAGTCAAGATCAAACAAAAGAAGCATGATCAGCACAGAAAATCAACAAAGAAATCGAAATAGGAAGAAAGATCCATAATACCTAATAGTAATAATTGAGCTAATCAATTCCTGCATGAAATACATAGAACTGTCACTAATAATTACATATACTAATCCATATTACAATACGTAAGAATACAAAGTATGGAAGTATAAGAAGTGTAAGAAGTGAACGTATACAACTAGTATCAAGTAACATTCAGATGAAACATGGAAGCATAACCAAAGTATAGACCGCTTCCAAAGAAATGTAGTGAAACAAAGAATCATTCGAAAAGGAAGAAGAGAATTCAAAAGATGAATGCATAGAAAAACGACAACAATACATCCCAACAACAATCCAAGTAACTAACGCATAATAAATAATTTTAGCTAAATTACAAAACTTATACATAACTAAAATGATTTATCACAGACATCACACAAAAAAGTGCGATATATAAAATTATCACAATCTCAAAACAAAACAAAAATTACTATTTTAAATGGAATATCAACATATATTATTACACCTAATTAAGCGCTTTGGCGCAGAAAAAATATAACAATGTCAAAGAAAAATACATTTCCAAAAAAAAAAAATTACAGTACAAAAAAGTTTCTTTAAAGCTAAGTTAAATAAAAATAGTATTTTAATTTTTTCTAGATTAAATCTATAACTAATATACCAAAATGAAATCATCTTTAACCAAATGAATGACATCTAACAAAAAAGAATTCCAATACTTAAGTAGACTCATAATAAACACATACTAGTTTAAACAGAATTCAGCAGAAAAAAAAAAACACATGGCAAAAAAAATACCAGAAATCAATGTTTCAAAATATGTTTACAAATACAAATACAAAATCATAACTAACACATACAAGTTTAGTTTCAAAATTACATTTCACAACACAATAGTTACTGCATATAACCTCTGTATATGGTAATATTAATTAGACATAGCACCAGAATATAAGAAAAGAAAAAAAAATAAATTTAATGAATAACAAGACTCTCTGAAACAACTAACGCATATTCGACGCTAATGAGTTTGTGCATAGGGCTGGCAATCTCATCAAATCCAAAATTTTCCTAAGAATCAACGCTGCAAAACATATCAATGTTTGATGAATTAACTATCATTGCTTCAACTTCACAACGTAGCACCTATGGTCATACATAATATGGTCTAAGTGGAATAGTCTTCCGACTAGCGTATGAAAAAAAAAAATCACAAATCCACAATCTCATTACAAAAATTAAAGATAAGTCACTACAAAGTGATATGTCATAATTTCATTGCAATCATAACACATGCAATGTTTATCAACAAAACAATCATGTAAATAATGACAGAGTCACAACAGTGCATACATATGAACATACACAATACCTAAGACATTATGTAATGTAAGTTACTATACAATACAGTAATTCATTAACCAAAAAAATAAATTAAGTGTAAAAAACACTATAGCAATCTTAAACTAACTCCTAAACAAACAAAAAAAAAATAAATAGGTCACAAATCCGCGGTCCTCGATAACATTCTGTAAACCGCACGGGGTAACGTCATACAACACCGTGTCAACAGGCTGGCTGGGTTGCGCTTGACTAGACATCTGGTCACAGGTTGACCCACATTCCTCTCACAGTAAAAAATAACTTCGGTGCGAAGATTCTTAACAAGCCGAATACTGTGGGAAAATATAAATGAAAATGTCTATTTCAATCAACTTGTGAGATTTATTGAAGTAAAACGGAAAGTTAGTCTTACATTTACCCAAACGTGTGGCAGTGAAAACGTCTGGTTTCTATATGATGCCATCATTTCCTCGTCACACAGCAGATAACACAGAAGGATAAGACATCCTTACAGAAATGAAGGTCACCACAACAGTAGGCTGAAATAAAATCCTACTTACACACAACAAGATATTCTCTAGAACTCAAAATGCATAACAAGCAGTAGTATTTGAAACAATACCCTTACTGTTACCTTGTCTATAACCAAGTTTGTTCTTTTGTTGTGCAACATTACTATGATTAGTATTTCTACTTCTATAAAAATATCTAACCGATGGATTTTGTTGTGTTCTAGAATCATCATTATAAGGCTGATAACCTTTATTGTAGTTATTTCTTTCACCAAAACTGTTTTTTATTCTCCTTTGTGACAATATGCTTACCAAATTGATCAGCACTAGTGATAACAAAATTCTTATGGTTATCAACATGTTGAGTTTTATTTTGGGTACAAGTCTTACTAATAGCTTTGTCCCTTATTATCTGTTTATCAGTATTTCCATCATTAAAATAATGGTTGGTCTTTTTAGCTCTGCCTTGAAATTTATCTCCATTTTTTTTGCAATCTATAGAACTGACTGTTATAGCAGAATTATCTTTGCTGGCCTGACGCCACGAGTCAGTAATGTTACCAGAAGTAGTACGTGGGAAATTGTATTTGCCACGTAGTGATCTCCGTCCATCATGTTCGACTTTCGTCTCAGCTTGTGTAAAGGGCTGGCTTCTTGCTTGTTTTATTTGGTGATAAACATTCTGTTTACCTTTGTCAACATTGACAGTAGACAAACCCTTAATACCTAAAACCACATCTACCAAACCATAAACTCTATTTCTCAGATCACTAATCTCAGCATTTCTAAGTGAGATGTCTTCAGTTTGTTTCTTAATTAAGTTATTAGATGTTAAAACCTTACTCTTCTCCTGCATGAGTAATTTCTCAATATCAGTCATTTTCCTTTTGTACATCGTTAACTCTTCTAATCTCTCCTTATCATCATTTTCTCTATTTGTTCTCCTCTGTGGTTCCAATTTCATTAATCTCTTCTTTTGCACGTCTTCTACCTGTGGCTGAAGAAGGGCCACCTGAGCCTGAAGCCCAACTTTAGCAGCTTGTGCTCTCAACTCATTAATCTTCTCGGAAGATACGTTATTCTTTTCCTTCAGTTGGCTACTGAGAATATCATTATCATTCAACACATCATGGAGCATATCTATATACTTCTTCTCACTTACATTGCTATCAATCTTTAACCTCTCATACATTTCTCTCTTATTTTCAATCTCCTGCTTGAGATTACTAATCTCGCCATCTTTAGTTCCTATTTGAACTTGTAAGTTTTTAACTTTACTGCATTCAGAGTCTAATGCTGCTTTCACACTAGCAAGCTCCAAGTTTGATTTCTGTAACTCACTTGTGAGCCTAGACACTGTTTCTTGAAGTTTATTCTTTTCAGCACTATCCTGTAAAAACTTATCTCTTTCCTGTAAAGCACTCTGTTTGTTTTTACTTTTGTTTGTTTCTCAATATTCAATTCCCTTTTTTGCACGTCAGAAACACCGTTGTGGATTATTTTAGATATACCTTGCACAATCTTTCTGTGTTCAACCTTCCTATACTGATATAAAAACACACGAAGGTCCTCTATCAACTCCACCAAATCTTTAGCCATTATCAAATTATGATCAAACCGAAAATTATCTTCAGCAAACAACTCTAAGGATCTAGACGCATTCATCAAAAAATCGTCCAACACCCATGCTTCAAGTCGTGAGCCTCTCAATCGTTCATTATCCCTACCATCTACTAATGCAAACCTCAACATAGGCCTCATATCGCCTGGATTAATGTCACAATCCATGGTGATTCAATCGTTGAATGTACTATATTTTTAGATCACTTATAATTCTAATAAGTTTATGTTACATAGCAATCAATCAATTATGCACTAAATCCTATATTAACCAGTTAATATAATTCATAATGAGCAATATGAGAAGACTTGATAGCATACATACATAAACACAGTTTCCACAACAACGAACACCACTTATCTTGCAAATAGCAAAAACGTCCTTCTTTTCTTGTTACAATCGATGGGCATCAACATCAAAGATGACACAACATAAGCAGAGTCCCATGTCAACTCTCACTCCACCTTGACACAGCATGCTATGTTGTCGTAGACAGCACAGGAAACTGGAAATAGTATGCCATGTGATCGTACACAGCACAGGAAACTGGAAACTGGAAACAGTATGCTATGTGATCGTACACAGCACTGGAAACTGGAAACAGCGCAAGTTACCCACTTGTTCCCTCTGTCGTCGCGAAGGTACACTGTCTGTCACTCTTGTTGGAAAGAGTTACGTGATATTTCAACTTGCATATAAATTTGGAACATATTGTAATTCTCATAATGCAGATATCGCTGATGATGATGAATCAGGACAGGTCGCCATAACCATGTCGAAGTTTACTTGAAAATTTCACTCCGAAACGTAGAACTGGAAACGTTGCGAAAATGTCATATGGAGGCATGTAAACACAAGACGCTTCACCGTGTCACCGATTAAAGGTCATGAGTGACACACAACTGTCTGTGTATTGTAGAGGCGTTGCCGATTACAGGTCACGATCAACACAAAAAATTGTAGAAGATTCGCCTTTGTTTCTTAACAATGTAGAAGTAAGAAAAGGCGTTATAAATCCAAGTCACGCCCACATAGGGCTATTCATTGCTCTTATAACCTTACCATGATACTGATAAAGTCTGATGCTCTTATAACGCGAATTCGTGGTCATTACGCCCGAAAGGTTGGCCCACCACTGATAACGGCTGTAATCTTAGTTGATAATGTACGGTTGGTAAGAGTATATCTCTCTGTTGAAGTGATTAGACTGTTGTAGTACATGCGCCCACACAGAGCAGATGATAAATAGGTTAGCTCTGTATTGTCCCTGTGTATACAGTCTGTAGTGAGTGGTATGAAGGATACAGTCACTCACCCTGTACTGTCAAGCATAGATCAACGAATCAGACTAGTGTTCATTTCCAATTGACAGCACATCATTTATTTACACAGCAACATCACCGATACGATACACTACACAGGTACAACAGGATACACATAAATCAATAATAATCAATTGCGCAGAATGTTACAGCTGTTCAGTATGATGTAAACCCTGTTTACATCGCAGTTCTAATGTTACATCAGTAAATTCACCAGAACGACTGCTGACACTGCAGTTACAAAACCCGCCACACAGGCGTACATCTATAGGACTCCCTCAACGACTGCATACCCCTGCAGTTAACAAAACGCCATACAGGCTTAAATCTATATATACTAGCAGTTCTAATGTTCCATAAGGAACAATGGCCTTAATATCTCCTAGCGCCGTTCCTGCACAATAGAAATCTATCAGGGAGGTAAATATGATCCAAAACATCGGCCTGTAGACACCAAGGCCTCAGAACATGTCCTTAACATAAAGTAAACCTTATCTCATCTTATATCATCTTATCACATCTTATCTGCAGATTTATCACCACTTATCTACAGATAAACACACTTAAATAGGCAAGTACTAGTACAACCTCGAAAAATGGCCAAAATATCGTTTCCCGTACACTACCCTTGGGAACACAGACACACAAGATACTGGGCTGACCCCCCAGTCACCCGCCCAAACTTAGACTGCAACGGTGAGATGACACATCCGCCTCCCGCACAAACAGACACCGGAACTCGGCTGTTTCACGGACTCCCCGAGTGAGCTATTCACAGCCGGCCGAAACCAGTACAGAATAACTACATGACCAGCGCTCACACGCTTTCTGTACACTCTGTTTTCTTTTTTAACATATAAATGTTTTAAACACTTCACAATTAAACAAGCCGACAAGTGCTACAACCCTGAATTCACACTGTATAATCAGTATAGTACGTATCACTCCCCTTTGACCTTTACACCTATGCTCCTTTGGGAGTGGTGGGTTATGACGATGATGAAGAAAGCGAGTTTCCCCTTAGTAGCTCCTGAATAAGGAAACACAACATGATATATAAAACATTTATTATGTTTTGAGTTGCCATCCCGTCCATCCTGCAGTGAAGTCCACCTTCTGCAAGGCCCAAGTCACGGATTATTGCATATATTTTTTTGTTAAACACTTCAGCGCTTGGGGGGAAAACCCATTTATTTTTAACTCTGCATAGTTTTGATAATCGCCTCCTGTACAGTTCCCGGTGGGTGTCATTTTAAATAGACCGAAAAAAAAAAAAAGATGTGACAACTTGTACACAGAAGGAACGTTTGTCCAAGGCGACTATGTGAGATTGCGCGTAAGGTTGGCAACCCCATCACGTATAACAAATTGCCACAATAACCAACCACTACATGAGCCTTTGAATGAATGGTGCCCAGGCCTTCCTAGGAAAAACAGGTAAACAGCCGACAGTTTTTGTTAATGTTAAATGATTAGTATACTGGTCAGCAAAAATTAGGTGGGATATTTATAAGATGGTATGTATTCATTTTTACAAGATAGTGGATTTTCGTATTTTAAAATGTGTGGTAACGGACATAACGAGCAAGGCATCTACTCCACTCTCAGACTTGTCAATATCACATGTTGACCTGGTGACTCGTGAATGGGATAAGCCAATCCCAAGAACCGAGTGGGGCCCATCCGTAAAGTTCACAACCATTTATCCTTATTTTTCACACAAACATGCGTGTATCTCGGGTTTGATGAACACTACTCACAATGGAACAAGTATAAAAAGACTATGCAACAGATACAATTTCTTTTCTTCGTCCATGGAACGTTTGAACAGAACCAGCCAGAGATGGATAGGCATACAAGGGCATGTTGCAGAACCGAAAGGCAGCAAGTTGGATGCTGCTCAGAACCTCAATGTTTCACAGGGTCAGTGTGTCAGCAACTGTGGAACAGGTTATCAAAAATTTATTCCGCACAGTCGGCTGATCTGCCTCGGACTGTGGCCGTCCAAGAGTCCCATCTACAAAAAAACAACGCCGCTAGAGTCAACTTCTTGTTATCTCAGGCCCGCAGAACTTGCGGACTCTGAATGCTACTCAACTTCAGCCAAAACCTTCAACAGACCATCTGGGATCACGGGTCTCAACTAACGACAGTAACGAAACCGTTTTTGCACCAAGTGGCAACTGGCCCTCTACGCAAGTAAACAACACGTTTGTGTAAGCTTTGCCCATGTCACCCACAACCCAGGCGAGCAAAGAATGGATTGGTGCCGACGTCAATCATCGATGGACCAATCAACAGTGGGCATCAGTGAATGTTTTCTTATGAGTCCCGTTTCGTTTTGGATTTTCATGATCGTCGAATACGTGTCTGGCGACGCGAGGTCAGCGTTACCAACCTCCTGCAACTGTTCCACACAACCGATATGGGAGGTGGCAGTGTAATGGTGTGGGCAGGCATCTGTATGAATGAAACAGGACCGACCTTCACAGATGCCAGTGTCAATATCACAAGGGCTCTACTACCGTGACAACGTCATCGAGCCTATCGTTGTGCCTTTTTTGCTCAACGCACGGACCCAGATTTCATCTTCCAGGATGACAATGCACGTCCTCACCGTGATCGCGTCGTCCAAGATCACCTTCAGATGCAGCATATCCGAAAACGTTAACCGTGTGCCGCCGATGTCCCCCGACCTGTCTCCTATTGACATTTGTGGGGACCTCCTGAATAGACGCGTCCAACAACGTCCAGCCGCTCCATAGACTCTTCAGCAGTTAGCCCAGGCCCTTCAGCAGGAGTGGGCAGAGAATTCCTCAAGACAACATCAGAAGGCTTATTTGCAGTATGAGACGTCGTTGCAATGCATGTTTTTTAGCGGCAAACGGGGGGGCCCTAACACGTTTTATAAATATTTCGAATATTTTTGTGAAAATGAAGTACCTACCCCGCCTTGGTTGCCAGTGCGACTAAAATCATGTTGAGTAAAGCCCATAACACTTGTTATACCGCAAATGTCTTTGTTATGATGCTCAAGTTTACTTGTAAGAAGGAATAAATGAACTAATTTGAAATATATTGTCCTTTGGATAACTTTTAAATTCAATATCCCCTACTTTTTGTGACAGGGTATATTTGAAAATATAAGGACTATTTTGTTGATTTTGTTTTTGTGAGATGTTTTTTTTGGGGGGATGGGGGGGAGGTTTTTGGGGGTGGGGGGGGGAAGGGAGGGCTGTGCTGTTTCTAGAATAAATCAATTTGTTTTTAAAACTGTTTTACTGTTTTTTTAACTGTTTAAAAAACGGACAAACAAAGAAAACACAAAGAAGAAGCTGCCCATGGAATGCGATGGTGCGAACATTTGGTATAAATGTATCTGGGTCTGTTTGAAGTGTCTTCATATGACCCAATCACTTCATTAACTGGATATAATGTGTGTCAGTGAGACAGATTAATTTATTTTGCCATGTCGTTCCAGTCGCATTATGCGATTGGGATTCGATATCTAGGTAATCAAAACAAAGTAAACACCGGCGAAACATGTGTAATGCTAATTAGCTCGACCAAGGAAAAGAGAGTTGCTACACGGAGATCGTCTAGTCATAAAAATCGGGTAGGGAGGAAATCTGTGTTCGGACCACGCAGTAATAAATTCATTTAAAATCAACGGACTGACCGATGGAAATTCTACTTCACTGAGTCATAGAGGGAGAATAGACCCAGGTGTGGATATAGCCAGGAAGACAATGTCTTTTATAATTATGGGGATATGATCACCCAAGTGGGTCAAACAGTTCGGAAAATGATGAAAAGTGCGGTTTAAAAATTCATAGGAAAAGGAAGGACAGAAGGATCTCGGAAAGATTGATATGGAAGGAAAGCCACATGTTGTCCGATTAAAACGAGATATCTCAAGAGGCA
Source organism: Oreohelix idahoensis (assembly GCA_024509875.1). NCBI lineage: Eukaryota > Metazoa > Mollusca > Gastropoda > Stylommatophora > Oreohelicidae > Oreohelix > Oreohelix idahoensis. The sequence continues at coordinate 13,198 of JAMPIV010003812.1, forward strand.
ATAGCTTTTGTAAGTAATGAGAACGACTGAAGTATCTGTTTAGAAACTAACACAGATCACCTACCCGAAGTGAAATACGAGAAATATTTTCGACCGAAGTTGCTTGAAGGAATAGCCAATCAGCGCAAAGTCACGGATTCACGCAAGATGGCCGACCAAGCGCATAAATACGCAGGTAGTTGGAAAATGCAAAAAGTAGCCTTGGACAGGAAGAAAATGAGAGAAGAGAAAGACTTAGGATACAGTTTTTAAAAGAACTACCAGACCAGATAGATGAAACAAACTATTTAGATGCTGATATAACAGAGGAAGAAGTAACTAATGCAATAAAAGATAAATCTAATACTGCCTCAGGGCAAGATATACTTAGTTATGAAATCCTTAAGAAAGTACCCAAAAGAACTATAAACATAATAACTTCACTTTATAACAAAATCTGGAACTTAGGAAAGATACCAAAAGCATGGAAAGTAGCTATGATAGTACCCATTCTAAAACCCAATAAGGAAGCCCATGATGTAAGTTCATATAGGCCTATCTCCTTAACATCACAACTAGGTAAAATACTGGAAATTGTTGTGAATAAAAGAGTTAAATTCTACCTAGAAAAAAAACCAGTTATATAGCCCAAACCAGTCAGGGTTTAGAGCAGACAGAAGTACAGTAGACCAGCTTGTAAGATTAGAACATGATGTAAAGCTAGGATTCAAGAGGAAAGAGAAAACAGTGGCAGTCTTTCTAGATGTAGCTAGAGCATATGATGAATGCTGGCGAGATGGAGCTCTTTACAAAATGAAAAAGATTGGCATTACTGGTAAAACCTATAGGTATCTAGAAAACTTTTTACAGGACAGGTATTTTGCTGTACAGGTGAATAATGATAGGTCAGAAATATATGAACAACAGAATGGGATTCCTCAAGGATCAGTGATCTCTCCTTCAATTTTCACTATAGCTGTAAATGATTTAGCAGATGAATTTAATGACATAAAGAATGCAGTATCACAATTTGCAGATGACTGTGCCATTTGGCGATCTGGAAAAAACTTGGACCATGTTTACAAAAAACTTCAAAATCAAATAGACAAAGTTTCAGAGTGGATGAAAAGTTGGGGCTTCCAAATTAATGTAAACAAAACAGTAGGTATGATTTTCAGCAAAGGAAATTTAAAAAAAAAAATAACAAAATCAATATAACCATTAAAGGACAGAAAATATGTACCTCCTCAACAACTAGATTTCTGGGCATAACTTTAGATAAACAACTAAATTATAATAAACATATAGACAATTTGGTAGAAAGCTGTAGGGGACCCCTAAATATACTAAGGATTGTAAAAGGTAATGGATGGGGGGCCAGCAATAAAATAATGCTTATGTTCTACAAGTCCTTCATCAGGGGGAAACTGGATTATGCCAGCATAGTCTATGACTCAGCTGCAGCTTCTAACAAAGCAAAACTGGACAGGATTCAAAATGCAGCCATGAGAACCATTACAGGTGCATTTTATCGACACCAGTAGAAGCTCTAGAAGTAGCTCTCGGCATACCTCCCCTTGGTCTAAGACGGAAAGAACTGAGATTAAATTATTGGAGTAAAGTAGCACAAGAAGTGACCCACCCAGCACATAAAGCATTTGTCAAAAACCAACCAAGTGTATGGGACGTCCCCTTAAATAAAGATAGATATCCAACAGGGTGGAGAACTATAGAAGACCTAATGCAGTTCAAAGAACTATCAAACACAATTGAAAATAGTAATAAATACAGAAGCAAAATACCACCATGGGAACTAAAAACACCAATCATAGACTACTCACTTACTGAAAAGATCAAACAAAACATAGAAGATAAGGAAGCCAAAATGATAAGTAGAAAGTTCATAGAGCAACTAACTAAACAAAGTCTGGCCGTCTACACTGATGGATCCAAGGGTGATAGTGGGCAACTAGGTGCCGGAGTTGTAATACCACAATGGGGAATAAAAAAGAGCTACAGTATAACGGAAGGGGCATCGATTTTTACTGCAGAGATGGTAGCAATTCTTAAAAGTCTAGAAATAATCGAAGATAACCCACCAGAAGCTGTTACGATATTTACAGACTCACTATCATCACTACAAGCACTAGAACACCCAGGTAAATGTAGCCGGCCAGACATAAAGGAAGAAATTCTAGCAATTAATACATCACTAGAGAACAGAGGATGTAGTGTGAGGCTAGTGTGGGTTCCAGCACACATAGGTATAGCTGGCAACGAGTTGGCAGACCAGAATGCCAAGAAGGGAAGAACAAGTAAAAACAATATAAAAGCAGGACTGGGAAGGTCAGAGATCAAGAGCCAAGTGAAGGAAACTATAAACGAGGAATGGAAGACAACATGGAAAGAAAGTAGAAAAGGCAGACACGCGTTCAAACTGCTGAAAGAACCAACGAGGACATGCCAGGTCAGAGAAGAATTAAAGATACCATCGAACAAAAAACTGTGGCGTCTCCGACTCGGTGCAGCATACTTCATGGTAGAAGAACCACACTGCCAAGAATGTCAGGAAGAGAATGACATAGACCACTACCTGATCCACTGTAAAAAGTATGAACAACAAAGGCTTGAATTAAAAACTTACTATAGAAATCACAATATAGACTTAACAGGTGATAAGGTTTTAAGTATAGATGCCCCAAGAGATGCCCAATCAATACTTAAAAGATATATACATAAAACAAAGGAAAAAAATATAAGGTTAGAACTTCAGGAAAATCATCCAACTAAATAGAAATTAAGCAGCAAGAACTAACAAAGCATTAACAAAAAAAATAACTACTCATAGGACAAGGAAAGACAAGGTATTAAAAAAAAGGGACAACAACTCAAAAAGAACAAATACTAATACAAATTAAAACCAAGTGTAAAGGACAATAGTTATCTAGAAACAATACAAAAGAGAAAATAAAATTGACAAATACTAATATAAATAAAAATCAGCAACTGCAAAAGACAACAGTTATTTAAATTGAATACAAAATTAGTAAATAAAATGACACTAAATACCCCAATTATAACCAACTTTCAGGTTGAACAGGGTAGACCAAGATGGAACGAGAAGAGGCAACAATGATCAGATGTTGAGTGCCCGATCTCCACCCATCAATTCATCAAAACAACAACAACAGTGAAGGGAAACACACGAACTGAAAGAACGCAGAGGACAAAAGGAGAGAGCTAGGCACGTATTCCTTCACCATTGAGTATTTGTGCTGGCCTGCCTTTGCCAGAAGTAGTCCTGTTAGTATTTCCGAAAAAGACCAGAGGGTGAGTAGGGCTACTGTACCTATTTTGTTGATGCATAAATAATGTAAATATGTCACTTCATTGAACACTCATGCTGTGAAACGATCCTGAACTATCCTTGTCCTGTTTTAATAATGTGTTTATATGAATGTATCCTGCTCTATGATTATCCTATCAGGTTATATCATTGCTTATAACTTCAACATAGCACTATGTAACGATGGGCAACAGTTCAGTAGCCATTGTTATGAACGTAATAATCTGACTGACAGCCAATGGTTCTCAAGGTTGAGACCAGGAACACACTCATATAGAAGAAATGTTCAAGTAGCAACCATGTAAATAAGTGGTTCTTAAGCCCTGGCCGCAAGGACACCCCTACTGATTTATGGCAGCATGGGAGACTATATCCCAGTGGTTCTCAACCCATTGGTACCAATGACCCCCAAATTGATTTGACTGCTCTATGGGCACAAAGTAGGCCAGGGGTTCTCAAACTTTGATAACCATAAGCAATATATGTCAGAATAATTCTGCTTGGATGGAAAGATAGCAGATGGAAGAATGGACTATGTAACATAATGTGATGTAAATGAATGATGTAATATAATGTACTGTAATCATATCATTTGAATTTGTTGTTGGCAAGTAGACATCTGTACAACTAACAATGTAACCAGAAACACATGTGCGCATTCATACACATGCATTACTGATGACACGGAACAACAATACATTAGGCGAGGGGAACTCTTGGAAAGAGGCTAGCCACAGTCTTTGTGTTGTTTTCAGGTTTCGGTCGTACATATAGACATAAGCCAGAAGTGAGAACCCAAGTGTTATCCTGCATAGCGACACGGAGCACTACCGCTGGTCTACCTGGTTGTGCTGGTATCCCTACTACATGGGAAGATCAGCCGAGTCTATACAGTCGTGTGGAGCTCACCAACATTGTCAACCATCATTTAAGGAGCACTCAGTTAAGTGCAGAAACAGATGAACATTCGATCAATTTATATGTGAAGAGTCAAGTCATATGAAGAAAAAGACTGGTTAACGTTTTTTGTCAGAAAAGCAGAGACACTGTAATTCAGTAAAGTAAAATAATATCACTGTGATTTCTCTGGATATTGTGTAAATATAAAATTCCTATTCATATAGCATTTCTATCTATTTCAAGAACAGAAGATAAGATAATCATTATAAATAAATTGATTTTAATTGTAACTTGAATTTTGTTAATTTCATAAAGTTACTATTGAGTTCAATTTGAATTTCATTGTTATTTAAAGCATAAGATAGTTATTACGAGAAGACACTCTAGGCTCTTGATCTTCTTATTACCACCGGACCAGGGGTCTTTACTGTCTGACTATCCTTTGTGCTATTATTCACCAGTACTCATTTCTGAGACTGGGGTATTTCGTGGAGTTCATTATTCTTTATTGAACTATCATCAACTGTCATCAAGACAACAACCACTATCATACCATCTCGTTACACTGGGGGCTCGTCCGGGATATCCTTGATAGTCCTGAGCCAAAACGCTATCTTCTTTCTTAGCAATTTTTTTTTAATTTTTTTTTTCCAACCAGTGGAAAAATACATATATAAAAAAAAATAATAACAAATAAATAAATTTTTTTTGTTGAAGTACCATTGAGTACAAATAGACAGACTCTCACATAGATTGTGACAATATTCATTAATTAAGTTTAATTTAATTAAGCTTGAATTAATTAGTTGAGTAAGACTATTCACCCTCTCAACAGCAAGACAATGGCTGATCTGGTAAAGGTTAAGTCTGCCATTATACAAATGGGGAAGGACTTGGGCCTAAGTGGCGATGCTCTTATCCAGTATGTCACTGTGGAAAGTGATAAGTATATGGACATTGAAGCTAAGAAATTGGAAGCCGAAAGGGAGACCAAGAAGCTTGAATTAGAAGCTGGTAGAGAAGCTAAGAAATTGGAAGCCGAAAGGGAGACCAAGAAGCTTGAATTAGAAGCTGGAAGAGAAGCTAAGAAAATGGAAGCTGAAGAAAGGAGATTAGAGGTCGAGAGAGAGGAAAGAAGGATTCAGGCTGAAAGAGAACATGAGTTGAAGTTAAGACAACTGGAAATTCAGGCAACTGCAAGTATAAATGGTAGCAGTTCTCCTCACTCTGACAGTAGCTCTAGCCAAGGTCCTCAAAAGGGTGCTATGAACTTCCATTTGGATGCTTTTATAGAGAAGGACGATTCTATTGAGGCCTACATAGACAGGTTTGAGCGACTTGCTTCATCATATGGCCTAGAGAAGGAAAAGTGGAGTGTTAAGCTCTCTCAAGGATTGAGGGGTATTTCTTACGAAGTGTTTTTGAAACTACCCAAAGAGGAACAGGAAGACTTCGAGGCTCTGAAGCAAGCATTGCTTGTTCGCTATGAGCAAAATTCAGAGGCTTATCGTAAGAAATTCCGAACTGCCAAGAAGGAGGCTGGAGAAACGTACCAACAATACACAGCTCGGTTGGACACTTACCTACTGAGATGGTGTACACTGGGAAACTTTTCGCAAGATTTCGAGGGACTCAAGGAAATGATTCTGATAGAACAACTTTTAGATTCCATGACCCCTGAAACGAAGAAATTTCTGGTAGAAAACAGATGGGATAGGTTGGAAGACATAATCAAATATGCTGAAAGTCACCAATTGGCACATTCTCTAACACAAGGAGCAAAAAGGAAACAAGGAGAATTTCTCAAGAAGCCTCACAACCACTTCGAGCAGGACGAAGACGAACCCACTCGAAACCACTTCCATAAGACCAACCACCGAAACCATCAGCAACATGAAAGAAACCCTCTGGCATACGATAAGAAACCTTCAAGAAAGGAAGAGAAATGGTGTAAGACTTGTAGAATGAGCAACCATAATACTGCAGAGTGCAGAAGGAAAACCCCTCCTTATTATGCTGCATGCTTACAGGTGAGGACTTTTGATAGGAAGGAACTGACAGTGATTCAGAATAGCCTCCATCACCCACCTACACAGGAGATAGTGACTGTGAATGGCAAACCAGTCACAGGAATGTATGACACAGGTTTGTCCTATGACGCAGTCGTGTGTGCATCTCTGGTGCGCCCTGAACAAATCACAACAGAAACAGTGGATATTCAAGGGCCACTAAAAGGAGCAGTACCCCTAACTTTGCCCATAGCGAAGATTCAAGTCAGTTGTCGCTATGTGGAAGGGGAAATAAATGCAGCAGTACTAGATGATCCCTTCTATCCCCTGATGTTGGGACGTAGATATGTTTTTTTTTTGGGAAACCCTATAAAACCTGAGGTTGCGGAAGACACCCGGACCAGGTCAGGCTCCCAGAATAAAGAGGGGAACACTCATTTAAAAATTCATTCAACTGAGATGAAGAAGGCTCAAGCCCAAGATAGTACATTGAAGCCTTGCTTTGGCAAATTGCCAAAAACACATAACCCTCCCAGAAAAGGGGATTTCTATATGGAACATGGACTCTTGCACAGGAAAGCTGGCAGAGGGCCAAACGGCCATGGGCAGATTGTTGTACCATCCACCTATAGAAACAAGGTTATAGAATGGGGGCATATTGCTTCTTTGAGTGAACACCTGGGTAATGGTGCCCACAAAACAAAGGATAGCCACCCATTACTACTGGCCAGGTATTACTGAGGACATTAACTGGTTTGTAAATTCCTGCCCAGAGTGCCCCAAGGTAGATCCAGTGAATCAACGTAAGCGGTATCACAACAGATCTACTGGAAAACCAGCGACCATGGGTATTCTCGGTATTGGCACGAGAGGGGAGAAGAAATATCCCAGACAGTCTAAAATACATGCTGAACACCAGGAGCTGGATTTAAGGAAACAATCCTTTTGCCAAAATCGAATGTCCAGGAAATTGCAAGGGAAACCTGCAATCAAATCTCATGCAAAACAGGGCTGTAACTTTCAAATGAATAACACAGACCCTAGTTCATCATGCTATAGAGCAAATAGTAAATCATCTGTTGAGGACCCAACCATAAGAGCCTGGATGATCAATCGAACGGGCAAAAGAGAAATAGAAAAGATAAATCGCTATCAAAGAAACCAAAGTTTGGAGCATATTCCTTTTGTAGGCATCCCACTGATCAGGTTCAAGATAGACAGAAGGAAACTAACCGCCAATAGGCATGATTACAACGATATCGTTCCCAAATTTAAGCTCGAGATATCTCTCGCTTAGAAAACGGGGGGACTATGTCGCATAATGCGATTGGGATTCGATATCTAGGTAATCAAAACAAAGTAAACACCGGCGAAACATGTGTAATGCTAATTAGCTCGACCAAGGAAAAGAGAGTTGCTACACGGAGATCGTCTAGTCATAAAAATCGGGTAGGGAGGAAATCTGTGTTCGGACCACGCAGTAATAAATTCATTTAAAATCAACGGACTGACCGATGGAAATTCTACTTCACTGAGTCATAGAGGGAGAGTAGACCCAGGTGTGGATATAGCCAGGAAGACAATGTCTTTTATAATTATGGGGATATGATCACCCAAGTGGGTCAAACAGTTCGGAAAATGATGAAAAGTGCGGTTTAAAAATTCATAGAAAAAGGAAGGACAGACGGATCTCGGAAAGATTGATATGGAAGGAAAGCCACATGTTGTCCGATTAAAACGAGATATCTCAAGAGGCAATAGCTTTTGTAAGTAATGAGAACGACTAAAGTATCTGTTTAGAAACTAACACAGATCACCTACCCGAAGTGAAATACGAGAAATATTTTCGACCGAAGTTGCTTGAAGGAATAGCCAATCAGCGCAAAGTCACGGATTCACGCAAGATGGCCGACCAAGCGCATAAATACGCAGGTAGTTGGAAGTGAAGGAAACACACACGAACTGAAAGAACGCAGAGGACAAAAGGAGAGAGCTAGGCACGTATTCCTTCACCATTGAGTATTTGTGCTGGCCTGCCTTTGCCAGAAGTAGTCCTGTTAGTATTTCCGAAAAAGACCAGAGGGTGAGTAGGGCTACTGTACCTATTTTGTTGATGCATAAATAATGTAAATATGTCACTTCATTGAACACTCATGCTGTGAAACGATCCTGAACTATCCTTGTCCTGTTTTAATAATGTGTTTATATGAATGTATCCTGCTCTATGATTATCCTATCAGGTTATATCATTGCTTATAACTTCAACATAGCACTATGTAACGATGGGCAACAGTTCAGTAGCCATTGTTATGAACGTAATAATCTGACTGACAGCCAATGGTTCTCAAGGTTGAGACCAGGAACACACTCATATAGAAGAAATGTTCAAGTAGCAACCATGTAAATAAGTGGTTCTTAAGCCCTGGCCGCAAGGACACCCCTACTGATTTATGGCAGCATGGGAGACTATATCCCAGTGGTTCTCAACCCATTGGTACCAATGACCCCCAAATTGATTTGACTGCTCTATGGGCACAAAGTAGGCCAGGGGTTCTCAAACTTTGATAACCATAAGCAATATATGTCAGAATAATTCTGCTTGGATGGAAAGATAGCAGATGGAAGAATGGACTATGTAACATAATGTGATGTAAATGAATGATGTAATATAATGTACTGTAATCATATCATTTGAATTTGTTGTTGGCAAGTAGACATCTGTACAACTAACAATGTAACCAGAAACACATGTGCGCATTCATACACATGCATTACTGATGACACGGAACAACAATACATTAGGCGAGGGGAACTCTTGGAAAGAGGCTAGCCACAGTCTTTGTGTTGTTTTCAGGTTTCGGTCGTACATATAGACATAAGCCAGAAGTGAGAACCCAAGTGTTATCCTGCATAGCGACACGGAGCACTACCGCTGGTCTACCTGGTTGTGCTGGTATCCCTACTACATGGGAAGATCAGCCGAGTCTATACAGTCGTGTGGAGCTCACCAACATTGTCAACCATCATTTAAGGAGCACTCAGTTAAGTGCAGAAACAGATGAACATTCGATCAATTTATATGTGAAGAGTCAAGTCATATGAAGAAAAAGACTGGTTAACGTTTTTTGTCAGAAAAGCAGAGACACTGTAATTCAGTAAAGTAAAATAATATCACTGTGATTTCTCTGGATATTGTGTAAATATAAAATTCCTATTCATATAGCATTTCTATCTATTTCAAGAACAGAAGATAAGATAATCATTATAAATAAATTGATTTTAATTGTACTTGAATTTTGTTAATTTCATAAAGTTACTATTGAGTTCAATTTGAATTTCATTGTTATTTAAAGCATAAGATAGTTATTACGAGAAGACACTCTAGGCTCTTGATCTTCTTATTACCACCGGGACTGACAGGGGTCTTTACTGTCTGACTATTCTTTATTGCTATTATTAGACAACAACCACCATCATACCATCTCGTACACCTCATTTCTGAGACTGGGGCTGGGTATTTCGTGGAGTTCATTATTCTTTATTGCAAAGAACTATCATTGTCTCTCTCCACAGTACTAGATGTGTTTGCCTATGTTCTAGTCATTTTCGGGGTGAGTTGACATATCTTATTATAATATGATATATTCATGTTAGCTTTTATATATCTGTAAGAAAGGGGATTCATTTCTGAGGACTTCTCCTAGTAATTTTATTCAGTGATAATGTAGCGCGGTCTACGGCCTTAATTAAGAGGTGCTTAAACTGTTACGGTTTATCATGGGTTAAATGTTAAACTTACAATAACAGATAATAGGCGTAGAATCAGTCCACAGATGCTTATCATGGGTTAAGAATAGGCTAAATTAACTGTCATTTCTGTAAGATAATGTCAGGTGTGGATTGTTCACTTTAAAACTGAATAGTGAGATGCAGGCAATAATTCTGGATTATGGGAGATAGTCACTTATTCCTCTTTGATAGATATTTCTAGTGGCAAGGGAGGATCATTTTATGCTTACTTGTGTGGCTAGGCACTAGTCTATAACTTTCACCGAAAGCAGTCACCAGGCATAGATATAATTATATCTTATGATTTAGCCACAACTGTATTATTATAGCAAGAACATTGCATTTTCTATGTACTCATTTTGTGGAATGCTAATATATTTCCCCAAGGGGACATACGATTTATTTGTGTAATGTCAAATGCTGTAATCTGTTTATGTAAATTCATTTAATGTTGTGAGATGAATAAGCATATTCATTTAACCGTAACTACAAAGTAAGGTTTCCTGTATGTTGAGATTGGGAGAAGAGGAGTAGATTTTGCTGTCAGAACATTTAATGACAGTTACATGGGTGTACAAAAGGTATTAAGCCTATGCGGGCGCGTGTTGATAATTGATATTTTTAAGGAACAGGAGACATGGTTAAAGACAGCCCTAAACTATCATAGCAATAACTACAATAAATGTAATCCCATAGTGGAGCGAAACTTTCTGTATAAAGTTAGTGTGATTTATTATTTGCTTGATGTAAAGGGTGTCTCTTTTGGGTCTCAGTTTCAGGGAGATCGAATCGCTAGAGCAGACTCCAGTCAGGCGAAGAAAGTCATATACTCTTCGATCTAGAGGGTTTCTGTATACATCTAGCAACGAGTCGTCAACCCCGTTCCTGAACCTAAACCCTTTTGTCAACGCCAAGTTAAGCTCACGCAGTGCAACGGAGCCAACGCTAAATCTGGAATCACCAAATGCAGTAGTAGTTCCCTACTCGCCTATTGGATTACCAGTCAGAGCATTGCCACTTCCAGAATATCAAAACCGCCCTGCATGTCTATAGCAGAATCTAATATCACCCGACTTTGTGTGTGCCTAAACGGGGCACTCAGCAAACCACAGCCAAACCAGTCTAAACAGGATTTACAGCCAAGCAGAGCCTAGCGCCGGATAAGCGCGCCTGGGACTCTTTGTCCTCAAGTGACTTCTTCTGGTGTATTTTCTGGATACTAAAACCTCGCACGTATGAGCAGCCATCTATGGACAGAGTTCCCGCCCCCCCCCCCGCCCCCCCCCCCCTTCACGCAAGTAGCGGTCACCAACGTATAGCCCCTACAAGGAAAGTTGGGTATTTCACTTCATTCATCTTGAAGGATATTTATCCGTAAGACACTTTCTGGAGCTAGCACATTTGGTCCCCCGAAAAAGCGGACAGGCTGTCGCTCAGTTCGTTTATTTGGTCAGCAGGAGATAGACAGTCTTCCAGTCCCCATCGCGAAATCAGGGGTGCCACCAACAATAGCGACTACAGTGGATTTATACAGGTCAAGTCCATCCCCCATGGAGTATATTTTTACGTAAAAGACACTGTCGGAAGCATTGTACTTGGTCTCACAAAAACGGACAGACTGTCAGACAGTTATTTCATTTCTCTGTGTTCTACAGGTTTTATGAGTGTTGGTGGTGTGTGTGTTTGTGGGTGTGTATTTACATTATTGATGGTTATTGATGACTATTGATGATTATTTGATTATTGATGTAATTTATGCTGTGTATGATGATATGCATTAATTCCATGCTTTTCTTCTTTAATAAAGTTTACACATTTATTAATGCGCTGTTCCCGACCCTTTTCATCCATAATTAACTTGGTTTAGCTCTTTACTAGGAATCTCTATGTTTGATAAGAGAAAAGAGTGAGAGCAGGAGATGCTTAGACAGTAAAAAGTGAGTTGAGGCTTGGAGAGAGAGAGATCACTTTGATAAATCTTCTTCCAGGTTGTCTCAAGTCCATCTCTTATTTACACCTTTCTGTGTGTGTAATCTATAACTCTGTCAGTCCACTATCCCTTGTCGATTTCACTACTATTGTCCAACTCGACAAATACTCTACACTTTACTCAATCACGACAATTAATGGGGCTCGCCGCGGAATTTGAAATACATCTGCAGCAATCACAACAGATGTGTTGCAGTCTGGTATGAAATCTCTCACAAGATTCTATCTTGATTCTTAGAGTTTAGTGTTCTGCAGATTATAGGAATAGCTATCCCTAGACATAACGAACTATTTCTTTTGGATGGAAGTCGGAACAGCGTTTTTTTCTCCACAGCAATCACAAATATTAAGTTACATTTATTGTTCAGGCTACACATGAGACAGCTGGTAAAGGTTGATGGTATCACTGCTGAGTTTTTGGTTGACGAATCTGACGACTATTGTTGTAAAAGTCAGAAAAATTTTTTTTAAGGGTTAATATTTTTCAGGAGTAGCTCTTTAATCTGAGATAAGAAGCTACAGATAGTCAGTTACTAGCTTGCATCTGTACCAAGGGAGGGTGTTCATTCGGATGATAGTAACCAATCCTCTCAATAGCTTAGTACTGTCAGAACTGGGGTAAAGTGATAGTAATAAGTTTTACATCACTTACATTTTTTGGAGTTTTTTGCGGTTTTTTGCTCGTCGATCAGAGTAGCTACAAACTTTCTTGTTTTTAAAGTTCCCAGGCTAGCCTAGATTTTATTGATTATTAAGTTAATCAGCACCTAGTGGACTAGGTAACTAAGATCTCTAGGTTCTATTCTTCTATAGTGTTTGCTCACCTTGATATAATGGCCGATCTAGATAAAGTGCATAGGATTGCCTTCGAGGTAGTTAAGTACATGGAGTACCAGGATAGCGAAATCCAGCCTTTCTAGAATTTGCAGTAAGCCTGCAGGATCAATACGAGGTAGACAATTGGTTTGACAGCCGTTTAATCTTGGCATGGTCCTGTAATCAAACTGGGGAGAGCGAAGTATTCACCCGACAGTATGTAGAAGAAGTGATAGAAGATGAGAAGCAAAGGGAAAAGCAAAGACAAGAACGGGACAAGCAATTGGAAATGGAGCGACAAGAAAGGGACAGAGAAAGCCAAGAATGGGACAGGCTATACCAAATCAGAATGAATGAACTGGATAGTCAAATTCGGAGGATGGAAACAGATACTAAATGTAGTCACTCTACTTCCCCTTCTTCTGTGCCCTTAACGGTCAACGCCCCTGCAAACCTTGCGCCCATGAAAGAAAACTTGCCTGCTAAAACCGAACCCCAACTCCAGAAAATTGACTTTCCTTTGGACTTGGATCCGAAGCCCGAACAAGGAAAGAATCTACGTCGGGATAGCAGACCTAAAGCCACGGGGAAAATTACGCAACGTTCCCAGGCATGGAAACTGCACAAAGGTGAGAGAGGTGCTAACAAGCATTGTAATACGGATTGTTCCCGTCTGGCAAGCGGCGAACCCCGAGCCTCTCACGCTCCAGACCGAGCAGCACCTAACCGACACGTGACGTCGAGAAAAGGGAGCCACACCCTATCACGTTATATTTCGCAAGATTCCCGGCCGGACAGCGAAAAACCATATGCAGAGGCGCATCCCTCCAACTCAACGATCGTAGAAAGGAGGTGCCGCTCCTCTTATTACTCTGAGCTTAAAAGGTGCAAGAATAAGTCGCCTGCTAAAAGGGGTAAACTTTCCAAACCGTTCCAATGAACTTTGGAAAAACACACCGAGAGTTTTTTCTCGGGCACTTCGCGATCTAACGGGATCTCAAACCGTCCAGTCCGTTGCATGCAGTCTGCGGAGCCTGTCAACCAGGAAGTGGATCTCGCATTGCAGGACAAAGTTCAACTGACGCCAGTAACTTCCTCATCATCATCATCATCAGTTGCCATCTCCACAACGAAGGTTGGCTGTAATGGATCTCCAACGTCTTCTGTCTCTTGTCTTGATGGTGCACTCTGATAGACTCTTTCCTGTCCATCTCTTGATGTTGTCTTCCCACTTATAGCGCTGTCTTCCCCTTGCACGTTTGCCTTCAACTCTCCCTTCTGTTATGGTCTTCTGCAAGGTGTTATGCCTTTTTATGTGGCCAAAGTATTTTAGCTGTCGAACTTTGACCTCCCTCATTAGTACTCTTTTCATAGCTAGATTTTCTAGGACCTCCTTATTTGTTTTCATCTCTTTCCATGAGATACGCCCCATTCTTCTATATATCCACATTTCAAGAGCCTCAATTCTTTCTTCCAACTGCTTATTCATCGTCCATGTTTCTGCACCATACAGAAATGCAGAATATATATAACACTTTATGATTCTCAGTTTTAATTTGTGAGATAACTGTTTGGATGTCAGTATATGTTTCATGTTGTTGAATGTAACTTTGGCCATTCCTATTCTCTTCTTGATTTCTGTTTCACATCTGCCATCTTCTGTTATTATATGACCGAGATATACGTAGCTCTTGACTTGTTCCAGGATTTCCCCATTTACGCTTATCTTTAATGTGGGTTTATCGTCTGTTTTGCTAATTATCATAGTTTTTGTTTTCTCAATATTAATGTCGAGTCCATATTCATGACTTATACTGTTCACTTGCTTCACTAGTTCTTGTAACTCCTGTTCGCTTTCAGCTAACAACACGGTATCATCTGCATATCTAAGGTTGTTTATTGACCTTCCACTGATGTTCAGTCCTGGTATTTCCTGTATCTGTTTGAAAATTTTTTCGGTGTATAAATTAAATAGGCAGGGGGACAGCACACAACCTTGTCTGACACCTCTTTTTATGTCTATGTATGGTGAATAATTCCTTCCAGATCTTACTGTGGCAGTTTGCTCCCAATAAAGGTTACTGAGTATTCTTATATCTTTCCATCAATACCTATGTCTTCGAGGCATTCAATTATTTTCTCATGATGGACTCTGTCAAAAGCCTTCTTATAGTCAATGAAGCACATATACATACTTTTTTGGACCTCTGTATATTTTTCTGCTAATATTCTTAGGCAAAATATTGCCTCTCTTGTTCCACTGTTCCGTCTAAAACCAAACTGTTCTTCCTGGATTTCGCTGTCTACTTTACTTTTTATTCTTTCCTGTATGATTTTGAGCAGTATCTTAATTGCATGACTCATCAGGCTGATTGTTCTGAAGTCTGAACATTCTGTTGCATTTGGTTTTTTTGGGCAATGTTATAAAAACTGATGTCTTCATGTCGTGTGGTATATATCCTGTATTGTATACATCGTTGCATATTTCTGTGATTGTATCTATACCAAAGCTCTCCAGAGCTTCTATCATTTCATTTTTTATGTTATCCATGCCTGCTGATTTTCCTTTTTGTATCATATGAATGGCATTCTCTACTTCTGATCTGAGAATGTTTGGGCCTTCATTAGAATCTGTTGATGGTTTTTTACCTCTGTTGTCCTCGAATAATTCTTTTACGTATTCTGCCCATCTGTTTGATATGTCTTTCTCATCAAGTAATATTACACCATTTTTGTTCTTGATACAGCTTCCTCCTTGTACAAACCGTGACCGATTTGATCATTTCTTTATTTCTTCATGCATATCTCTTGTCCTGTGCTTTGCTTCCAAGTCTTCTATTTCGTTGCATTTTGTTTCTATCCACCGTTCTTTTGCTTCTCTACACATAGTACGTATGTCATTGTCTATTGTTTTATATTCTGGAGTGTTTTTTGCTTTCTTTCTTTCGGTCATTTTATTCAAGATGTCATCTGTCATCCAAATTTGATTTTTCTTAGACTCCTTTTTAGGTAAATTTGCATTTGCTGATTGTATGCTTGTTTTTAAGCATTCCCATTTTGCGGTTGCTTTTTCTTCTGGGTTTTCTCTTCTATACTGCTCCATGCTTTCTGTCAATAACTGTTGATATTTTATTTTTGACGTCGATTAAATATTTCTGTTTTATATCTGGTTGTTTCAGCGCTGATATTTCTATCTGGGGTTCCTCTTGTCTTCTGTTTCCTGCTCTTTTCAGCTTTATATTTACTTTGATGACGACTGGATTGTGATCTGAATTTATGTCGGCGCCAGGATATGTCTTTGCACTTGTGACACTGTTCTTAAATCTATGTTTTATCATGATATAGTCGATTTGATTTCGTGTTATATCTCCTGGGCTTTTCCATGTGTATAATTTCCTTGGGTGGTGTTCAAAAAAGGTGTTACATATGACCAGCTGGTTTTCTTCACAGAACTGGATAAGTCTGTCTCCTCTATCATTTCTTGTCCCTAATCCATACTGTCCTACTATTTTCTTGTATTTTCCTTTTCCTACTTTTGCATTCATATCACCCATTACTATCAACACATCTGTAGATTTGACTGGTTTAAGTGTGTGTTGTAGCTCTTCATAGTATTCTTTTATTTCTTCCTCGCTGTGATCTTTAGTTGGTGCATAAGTTTGTAAGATTGATATGTCGAATGGCTTTGCTCTCATCTTTAGTAACATCATTCTGTCATTGTGTGTCCAGTATCCACATACGTATTTTTCTAACTCCTTCTTTATAAACATTCCTACCCCTCTTTCATGTTTTTCTCCGCCTGAGTGTATAAGCGTGTACTGGTCTCTTTTTATGTAGCCTGTATCCAAAAGTCTTGCCTCTGCAACTCCTAGTATATCGAGTTTCATGTCTGTTGCTTCTAATATAAGATTGTCAACTTCCTCAGGGGAGGGCAAAGTTGACGTTTATGGTGGACACAGGGTTCCATGCGAAGGGATCCCTGGTATTCCATTTGAGTCTCTCACACTTCTCAGGGCAGAAGACAGTGAGAAATGCTGCCTTACTACTGTACAATGAGTCATTGTTGAGAGCCTTGACTCACTGTGGTAAAGTGGGATGGTATAAACATTTATAGGGGACTTAGTGTACTGACTGAGATCAGTTGTGAAGGTATCTGTATCTAATAAGTGTGGTGTATTACAGATGACCTTACTTTGCTACCACATTTATACCTCAGTCAGACCTATTCTGGAATATGGTGATGACTACGTTGAATGTCTAGGGTTATGATAATGCTGAAGTGTATGATCACAACAACCAACAGACAGGTAAACAATTTAATTTAATCCACAACACTTTACAACACTGTGACACTCACATACATATAACACTCTATAAGTCTATCTTAATAAGTCAAGGGTAACTTTTTTTAAATATGTATTAATTCCTTTCAATAATAGATATCCTGATTCAACTACAAAGTGAACCAGGAATCACAATCAAATGTAATCACAAGTTGTATGTACACAATTTATAGATAGGATCTTTGTATTGACATATATTATAATTGCAATATGTGTGTAAGTTGTGATGTAGGACTATGAGGTAATACTGGCTTTTCAAGTTAGGATGTTGTTTGTCATCATGACTTCAAGTGTTTGTTTCTGGTGGAAATAATATTGTAAAGGTTCACAGTTTCTTGTTAATTGAAACAAATAAATGTCCCTCTTGATTTAAGGTAAAGTCACTTTTAGAGGGGGGTATACACAAGATTGAGCTGCTCTGGCCACGAATCTTAACTTCTGTGTGGGCGGCAGGAAACAGTCACCACTGCTTGCTTGCTTCACCGTTTCCGTGAGAAACCACACTGGTCGATATCTTTACCAAGGAGTATGCTACCAGCCTCTGGATTCAGCAAAACTCAGACCAAGGGCTGCTTTAATGCGTTAGTACCACGGTCCCTGAAACAAGAAGGTTGTACCTCCTACTTCAGAACTAATTTATAATCTATTTCCACACTGAAGCACAATACATAACAAACACTGAGTTCAGCGCTGTAGGCCAACTGTTAGCTTCTCATGTAACAACATTCACCAGTATTCCTCTCCCTAATGGTTACAACGCCTCTGCAATTTCAGCTGTAATTCCTTCTATACAATAAGATAGGTGTCATAGTACTATTTGGCAATCCCATGCAGTTATACTCTTCTCCGACAAGTTTTGTTCCTGGTTGGAGCAATATCTAGGCTTTTCCTCATGTTTGTTACTGAACCACACACATACAGACATAAATTATCAATTCACATTCAATTTTCATCTAAAAGATATCAAATATATCAATCTTACCACAATTCATGAAAATTAAAAACACATACGTTGACTGGCGATGAGTTATGGCACAATTCCGATCTGCCTCTGTCCCAGGCTTTCATTAGAAAAAATTATGAACTGGATCTCAACGCACTTGCTTCTACACAGTTTAATTTCAAAAAGTTGGCACTGATCCGACGCTCCAATTGACTATATCAACGTGCGATGGTCTAGCCAATGAGACCATGTTTACAAAAGCTTTTATTGAAAAAAATTACCCTTCCTACGTTTCCCTTAACAACCAAAAAATAGTATTTGCAGTCGACTAATCATGTTTCGCCTTACATATACTTCTAACCAATCAAATCGATTTAACGTAGTGGCCTAATTCCCCTAAAGCAGTATCCAAACATGAGCAAATATGATCTGGTGCTGTCAGACAACACCCCTGTAATAGTTTTGGCTATAATTTGTTAATTACTAGACTATGTGCATAACCCTTAGCATATTCTTTGTCAGCAAGGCCTTAGGCACCCAAATATATAAATTTAATGGGGCTAAGTGGCTCCGTTCAAAATATGTATTCTAGGATAGTCGTGTATTTGTTTTTTGTTTTTTTTAATCGATTTAGAACTGCCACCTGTCCTGCCTTTTCGACTGTTCTGTCAGTATAAAGTCAGGATTTCAGACGTAAAACAGTATTGTGTCATGTTTCCTTATAAGTATTAAACATGTTTTTTAAAATCTAACCGTGTATTGGTAGTGTTTTTTTTATCACTGTTTATTTGAAAAAAGATAGTGCTTCATGCCTTTCGCGTTCACTTTTTCATCGCGAGACTGTGGTAGTATTGCATGCGTTCCTCCGTTTCATCTCTCTATCTCTCTCCTCTAAGTCCATCTGTCTTTTCATTACGCAGTGTATATAATGACATTAATGCTAGTATTAATCTAGGTCATTAAGCAGTGTGCGTATCTCAAGGTTTTCTAAGAAATAAAGTACACGTTTTATTTTTTTTTTTTTTGAAACGCGTGTAGTTATGCAGTAGGCTTTACTAGCAAACGTGAAAGCGCTACAATTATGCGGACGAAGTAGAAAAAGGGGGCAATGTTCTTTACCAGTCTTCTTTCCTTTTATTGAATAAATTCGTTAGGCTTTACATTTACTTTTTAATTTAGATATGTGGATTTAGAATGTTTCACGACAAATTCTCCCCACTTAAAACAGACGTTATATGTCAGTCTATAATTCTATATACACATAGAGAAATTTAATATATTATTCCTGGGGCTTACGGTGATTTTCATCAAACGGATGGCGGCTTAGAAATTCCGCTCCCAGGTTGGTTTTTCCAGAATTATACTCTATGCTGAATGGAATGGCTGCAAAAGTAAGGACCATCTGAGTAACCTCGAATTTTCATGCCTAGCCTGCGCTAGAAACGACAAGGGTTTGTGATCTGTTTGCAACTTAAATGCCTTCCCATATAGATAAATATTGAATTTCTTTATCGCCCATATTACTGCAAGACATTCTTTTTCGCTAGGTGAGTAGTTGATTTCAGCTTTATTCAACTTTCTGCTAGCATATGCCACTGGGCTTAATTCCCCATCCAATGCATCTGATTTTTGTAACAGGGTCGCGCCCAAATCGATATTACTTGCATCCGTTCTCACAATGAATTCTTGACTTAAGTCAGGTAATTTCAAAATAGGTTTGCTTGTGAGCTTTTCCTTCAATTCCTGGTAGGCCAATTCACATTGTGCTGTCCATGTAATTCGATCTGGATTTCTTTTGCGTGTCAAATCAGTTAACGGTGCACATATGGAATTAAAGTTTTTGATATACTTTTGGTAGAAACCACGTAATGAGACAAAGGATCTCACGTCTTTCTTGGTTTGTGGTCTCGGGGCTTTCTGTAGTTTCTCTAAATTCTTGGGGTCAGGGGTCATGTTTCCCTGATAAACTGTGTGTCCCAAAAATTCCAATTCTTTACATCCAACGCAACATTTGGTTGGTCGGGCTGTTAAATTTGCCTCCCTAAGTCGATTAAACAGCATGTTCAGAGAGTCAATGTGTTCCTCAAATGTTTCTGTTGCTATAAGGATATCATCCATGAAGTTTGTGATGCATGGATTATTCAGAGGATCCAACAATTTTCTCATCATTCTAGAGAAGACACTAGGCGCATTTTTCAATCCAAATGGCAATCTGTTAAACTCATAGTGTCCCTCTGAGGTACTAAAAGCTAGGTACGGTCTAACCTCAGGCTTTACGGGAATCTGATAGTATCCTTTACTCAGATCCACTTTTGAGAAATATTTAGCTTTATTTAGCCTGGCAAACAACTGATTTGTATCCGGCAATGGATCCACCTGACCTTCTGTAATAGCATTCAGTCTCCTGTAATCTATACAGAGTCTATGTTCTCCAGAGGGTTTCCTTAAGAGTACCACACTGGAACTATACGAAGATTCACTGTGTGAAATTATTCCCTCCTTCAACAAATAGTCTATCTCTTCCTTCAAGGCTTTCTCCTTAGCAAAAGGAATCGAATATGCTTTCATACAGACAGGTGTGGGGTCTATCAGTTTCATATCATATTCCAATAAGTTTGTATGCCCCGGTCGGTCCGTTAACACCTCTGTATGATCATCTAGAACCTGTTGCACTCTCTCCTTCTGATTTTTCGTTAAATGTGTACTGATTTTCACCTGTGCCCTGTCTCACAGGGATGTAATGGATATTCAAATGATGAAAGTGGTTCCTTTTTCATCTCCATTGCAATGGACAAGGTCAACAAGTGTGTCTCTTCCTGATTTTCTCTTTCCAAATATTTCTTCAGGAGATTCACATGATAGATTTTTTTTCTTTCCCCTTCTTATCTATCTTATAATTGGTTCTAGACACCTTCTCTAGAACTGTATATGGACCTTGCCATCCAATTTGTAACTTATTCTGACTACCGGATAGAAGAAGCAGTACCTTCTCTCCCACAGCCAAATCTCTGTCTTTAGCTTCCTGTTGTAATAGGCAGCATGTTTTTTCCTGGCTTGTCTCAAATTTTCATTGGCAAGTGTCCAGCCAGTTTTTAAACGAGTGGTCAGCTCATTCACATATTGGTATGAGGATGTAATATTTTCCTCTGCCTTTTCATCAGTCCACGTTCTTAAGCAAGCTACATATGGACTTTTAAATTCGTGAAACTATTTTTCCTGCACATGTCAGGTCCTTTGCACTCGAAGCTTTATAGTGATGATTTTTTCCTCCCAGAATCATCATGCACAAAACGACCGCTACCAATTTTTCTTTTGGGGCTTTCTCCGCTCTTAAAATTCTGGATGAGAGATTTCCTGTCTACAGCTTCTTCCTCCAGTTTGTTTAAGTCCGATTGAGGGATTTTCGGCTTATCCTGGGGTAAGACATCTTTTTGCACTCTCCGCATAGTGGCCATTGTAAAACAGTTAAGTGAAGCTTGTCCGTGAAAAGGGGCTTCCCATTCCATTTGGTCCACTTTATCAAATCTATTTTTCTTTTTAGTGTCAGGCCTAATTTTGCCCCGTGGCGTGTCCAGGTCCTGATCAATGTTCCCACTTGTGGGTGTTCCCTCATGTGCTATGCTACACCTTTCTACAAAATTCTCAATGTCCCATCTTGCTTTGGGCCAATAATAATTGTGAGCCACCTTTTGGATGATGGTACCTATTTTCTCATGGTCCCCATCTGGTTTCACATGTAGGCTCCTTATTAATTCTGCCCTATATCTTTTTGGAAGAACCAGCTGTCCGTGACCATGGGATCTAGTTCCGGCCTTCCTATACATCAACTTGTTTTTCATGTAAAAATCTCCCTTGCCTGGAGTTGTATGACAAGTTGACAATTTCCTGAAACAAGGCTTGAGGGTTTTATCCCCAGCCTGTGCCTTCCTCATCTCTTCTGGAGTGGTATCTAACATAATATCCTCCTCCTGTCTTGAGGTCGACCTGACCTGAAGGGTTGCCATATACACAGGTTTCCTTCTGCAACGGTCAGTGTCATGATTGTCCATCTGACAATTTTTACACCACCTTTTTCCTTGGTTGAAAGATTTTCTTTCTTCATATTTCCTTTCATCGAATTGTGGGAATTTATTTTTATTTTCATACCGTGGCCTATCAAACTGGTGCTTACCTTTGTTTTGATCCCTAGGATCAAATTTATTAAAGTTCTGTGGTGCCCTATAGTTATCCACTTGTTTCTTTTTATTACCTGTTACCTCTGCTTGAGCTGCTTGATACCTTTCAGCAACATTTAGCAACTCACCCAGCCTCTCTGCGCCTTGTTCCATGAGAAACTTTCTCAGGTCTGGAGCCATGGACTCTCTTAGTTGCTCTATAAGGACCATTTCCTTAAGATCTTGGGTTTTCCCCAGAGAAGTCCATTTCTCCAAGTATGTCTCTAACCGTGCAGAGAACTGGTGATAGGTTTCACCTGACAGTAGTTTAGCATTCCTAAATTTTTCCTATAAAATTCTCCATTCTTTTCATATCTTAACAAAAGAGCCTGCTTTAGCATGTCATAATTTTCTTGATCACCTCTGCTCATTTTGGCAAAAACTTCATAAGCTGCACCACGAAGCCCTTGAGATAACTTTAAGCTCCACCTTTCTCTCTCTAACCCATACGTGGTAGCTAATAGTTCATATCTATTTAGATAGCTCTCGATATCATCGTCTTTCTCAACAAAATGATCTAAATGAAAATTCATAGCTGAGGTTGAGGCTCCCTGACTAGCAGTAGCATCAGAGGTAAAGGGACTGGCACCATTTTCAGGAGCATGGCCTTGAAACTCAAACTCCCTTAGTCGTAACTCATGTTCCCTTTGTAATCTCTTCTCCTCCTTCTCTGCTTCCCTTTTTCTGCAGCCTGTCTCCTTTCTCTTTCTCTTTCTGCCTTTTGTTCTTCTAATTGGAGCCTTTTAATCTCCCTATCTGCCTCCAATGCCTTACCTCTTTGTCAGCCTCAATCTGCAACCTCTTAATTTCTTTTTCAGCCTCTAACTTTCTTTCAGCTTCTTTTTCTAATTCTGATTTCAGATTCTAATTTTTCTCGTCTGCTTCTTTTTTCTAATCTTTTTTCTTCACGTTCAATATATTTGTCACATTCCGTAGTGACATAAGCAATCATAACTTGCCAGTCCATTCCCAACTCTTTAGCAGCCTGCACAGCAGCAGATTAGAAATTTTGCCAAGTCCGGCCATTGTCTAACAGGCAAATTTATACAATGTCTAACCTAAACAAGTCAATCTATAAATAATTATCTAAGGACAACCACAGGCACTGAGAGCTCAACCTTATTTATTTTCACCCCAGGATACCTTTTAATTTTTATTATTCCCTGAAGTGAATTACCCCCAATATATATAATAGGAGAAGATTCAAAATCCCGGACAGGACCCCAATATATGTGGTAAAGTGGGATGGTATAAATATTTATAGGGGACTTAGTGTACTGACTGAGATCAGCTGTGAAGGTATCTGTATCTAATAAGTGTGGTGTATTACAGATGACCTTACTTTGCTACCACATTTATACCTCAGTCAGACCTATTCTGGAATATTGTGATGACTACGTTGAATGTCTAGGGTTATGATAATGCTGAAGTGTATGATCACAACAACCAACAGACAGATAAACAATTTAATTTAATCCACAACACTTTACAACACTGTGACACTCACATACATATAACACTCTATAAGTCTATCTTAATAAGTCAAGGGTAACTTTTAAAAATATGTATTAATTCCTTTCAATAATAGATATCCTGATTCAACTACAAAGTGAACCAGGAATCACAATCAAATGTAATCACAAGTTGTATGTACACAATTTAAAGATAGGATCGTTGTAATGGCATATATTATTATGGCAATATGTGTGTAAGTTGTGATGTAGGACTATGAGGTAATACTGGCTTTTCAAGCTAAGTTGTTGTTTGTCATCATGACTTCAAGTGTCTGTTTCTGTTGGAAATAATATTGTAAAGGTTCACAGTTTCTTGTTATTTGAAACAAATAAATGTCCCTCTTGATTTAAGGTAAAGTCACTTTTAGAGGGGGTATACACAAGATTGAGCTGCTCTGGCCACGAATCTTAACTTCTGTGTGGGCGGCAGGAAAACAGTCCCCAATGGTCGCTTGCTTCACCGTTTCCTTGAGAAACAACAATGGTCGATATCTTTACCAAGCAGTATGCTACCAGCCTCTGGATTCAGCAAAACTCAGACCAAGGGCTGCTTTACTACGTTAGGACCACGGTCCCTGAAACAAGAAGGTTGTACCTCCTACTTCAGAACTAATTTATAATCTATTTCCACACTGAAGCACAATACATAACAAACACTGAGTTCAGCGCTGTAGGCCAACTGTTAGCTTCTCATGTAACAACATTCACCAGTATTCCTCTCCCTAATGGTTACAACGCCTCTGCAATTTCAGCTGTAAATTCCCTTCTATACAATAAGATAGGTGTCATAGTACTATTTGGCAATCCCATGCAGTTATACTCTTCTCCGACAAGTTTTGTTCCTGGTTGGAGCAATATCTAGGCTTTTCCTCATGTTTGTTTACTGAAACCACACATATACAGACATAAATTATCAATTCACATTCAATTTTCATCTAAAAGATATCAAATATGTCAAGCTTACCACAATTCATGGAAATATTAAACAAATACGTTGACTGGCGATGAGTTATGGCACAATTCCGATCTGCCTCTGTCCCAGGCTTTCATTAGAAAAATTATGAACTGGATCTCAACGCACTTGCTTCTACACAGTTTAATTTCAAAAAGTGGCACTGATCCGACGCTTCTAATTGACTATATCAATTGGTCTAGCCAATGAGACCATGTTTACAAAAGCTTTTGAAAAAATTTACCCTTCCTACGTTTCCCTTAACAACCAAAAATAGTATTTTGCAGTCGACTAATCATGTTTCGCCTTACATATACTTCTAACCAATCAAATCGGATTTAACGTAGTGGCCTCATTCCCCTAAAGCAGTATCGAAACATGAGCAAATATGATCTGGTGCTGTCAGACAACACCCCTGTAATAATTTGGCTATAATTTGTTAATTCCTAGACTATGTGCCTAACACTTAACATATTCTTTGTCAGCAAGTCCTAAGGCACCCAAATACAGCATATAAATTTTATGGGGCTAAGTGGCTCCGTTCAAAATATGTATGCTAGGATAGGTCGTTTTATTTGTTTTTTTTTTTATTTGTTTTTTATCGATTTAGAACGCCACCTGTCCTGCCTTTTCGACTGTTCTGTCAGTATAAAGTCAGGATTTCAGACATAAAACAGTATCGTGTCATGTTTCCTAATAAGCATTAAACATGTTTTTTAAAACCTTACCTGGTATTGGTAGTGTTTTTTGTTTTTTTTTTTTTGTCACTGTTTATTTTGACAAACGCTAGTGCTTCATGCCTTTCGCGTTCACTTTTTCATCGCGAGACTGTGGTAGTATTGCATGCGTTTTTCCTCCGTTCATCTCTCTATCTCTCTCCTCTAAGTCCGTCTGTCTTTTCATTACGCAGTGTATAATAATGACATTAATGCTAGTATTAATCTAGGTCATTACGCAGTGTGTATATCTCAAGGTTTTCTAAGAAATACAGTACACGTTTTATTGTTTTTTTTGCAACGCGTGTAGTTGATGCATTAGGCTTTACTAGTAAACGTGAAAGCGTTACAATTATGCAGACGAAGCAGAAAAAGGGGGATTTTTGTACGCCATTTGTGACAGCACTGGTCAGGGGGTTTTACCATTCTTCTTTCCTTTTATTGAATTAATTCGTTAGGCTTTACATTTTACTTTTTAATTTAGATATGTGGATTTAGAATGTTTCACGATACTCACGTCATGCTTAGTACCGGGAAGGCGACTCAACAAACTCTGCAACTCGCAGATATTACCTATCTTTCTCCAAGGATAGAAGCTACTGAGATCTGTTTATGATTTAGTAGAACCCCAGAATGCGATCGATTACTCTCTGCTTCAGGCGCACGCAGTTTGAGTTCTCTCATTCAAATCGCATTTTTTCCAGTGGTAGGGGGGGGAGCCCTCAACCCCCACTTATGGACAGCAAAGTAGTCGCCTCCTCCCGGCCATCACAGAACAACTTAATCCTTTCCGTTAACCAAGCCAGAGTTGTGACTTGGCAAGGCAAGGAAAGCTCCAGACCCACCTTTAGACGGCACGAGGTCTGAAGATTGATCAATGCTCCCCCCACCGAAACAAGGGAGTAGGCGGGGAGAGGCAGAAGAAAAATGCTAGCATTTCTTCGGCCAACAAACGGCTTTAATTTGCCAACTAGGGTTACAAACACAACGCGCGCGAAAAATCTCTATAGACTGCAGCTATAGAGGGTTATTCAAGTCCACGCCCGTGACAGGTAAATATATACGTAAAGCACCTGAGCCCAGCAATGATTACACTGCACATAACAGGCGGATTATCTACGCAGTGGCCAGTGGGTTGGCGTGGCCGAAAAACCACATCAGGTGTGGATAATTTTCCGGACCATAAACAGGCACAGCGAATTGCGGAAGCAAGGTCAGGTTTTCACACGGAAACTGAAAGGCGTTCAGTGCCGGGACTGGCCGTCGCAAAATCCCATTCGCTGAACGTCCCTATTAGACAGGGGAGGGAAGAAAAGAAATGAACTCGGAGCTAGTCATACAGTACTGACAGAAATTGGATACGATTTGGCTTATTGAGTATAGGATGTTTCAATGACATAACGGACGTTTAGATGGAAAAGATAAATTACTGTCCTTTAGTCCGTGTTTCACGCACTTTAAAAAGGGGGGCTATCTTGTCACGTAAGACAGATAAGGGGGGGGGGGGGGGGGGGGGGGGGTTTTATTTTGCCATTTCGTTCCAGGGGATATTTAGGAGGGGGGTAAACGGTTTTTAACTCTTTTAATGTTCTGTATTTCCGAAACATGTTTGCATTTCATCTTCATTTTTCTATACCTTTCATGTTTCTCACCTGTTCAAACTCCACCCTGGCTGGCTGTCAATACAAAATTCTTCAACAGTCAGCGTAGCAGTAACGTAATGTTACCTAAACGCCCCTGCCGTCCGAACAGGGGGAATTTTCTCTGGTCGCTTTAAAACGTTTGATCACGAGCGGCTGGTACCCTTTGAGGCTGGGTAACGAGTTTGATCTGTTTTCAGGGGGAGATAACAATCGCGTTCAGTTTGTGGGTTGTTTGCCCTTAGATGAGCAAAGAGCACATAATATTATTATTGTCTCTCTGGGGGAATTTTCGCAAAGTTGTTTGCTTCTGAAACCTTTGTCTTACCCGGTATTACGCATTACGCCGATACCGGGATCTGAAGAAATATGCAGGCCAGGTGTCCGGGGGGAGCGTCCCTTTGTAATCTATAAGAGTAGACGGGTTTAATAATCCAAGACATTCGTAAATTTTCCTGGCCCGTAGATGACCATCATGAGATAAGGCAAACTTTAACACAGTACTAGAATGTGTTTTGCCTATGTTCTAGTCATTTTCGGGGTGAGTTGACATATCTTATTATAATAATTGATATATTCAATGTTAGCTTTTTATAAATCTGTAAAAAGTGGATTCATTTCTGAGGACTTCTCCTAGTAATTTTATTCAGTGATAATGTAGCGCGGTCTACGTCCTTAGTAAGGGTGCTTAACCTGTTACGGTTTATCATGGGTTAAATGTTAAACTTACAATAACAGATAATAGGCGTAGAATCAGTCCCACAGACGCTTATCATGGGGTTATGAATAGGCTAAATTAACTGTCATTTCTGTAAATAATGTCATGTGTGGATTGTTCACTTTAAAACTGAATATTGAGATGCAGGCAATAATTCTGGATTATAGGAGATAGTCCACTTATTCCTTTTTGATAGATATTTCTAGTGGCAAGGGAGGATCATTTTTTATGCTTACTTATGTGGCTAGGCACTAGTCTATAACTTTCACCGAAAGCAGTCACCAGCATAGATTTTAATTATATCTTATGATTTAGCCACAACCTGTATTATTATCAGCAAGAACACTGCATTTTCTATGTACTCATTTTGTGGAATGTCTAATATATTTTCCCCAAGGGGACATACGATTTATTTGTGTAATGTCAAATGCTGTAATCTGTTTATGTAAATTCATATTTAATGTTGTGGAGATGTAATAAGCATATCATTTAACCGTAACTACAAAGTTAGGTTTCCTGTATGTTGAGATTGGGAGAAGAGGAGTATGATTTTGCTGTCAGAACATTTAATGACAGTTACATGGGTGTACAAAAGATATTAAGCCTATGCAGCGGGCGCGTGTTGATAATTGATATTTTTAAGGAACAGGAGACATGTTAAAAGACTGCCCTAAACTATCACAGCAATAACTACAATAAATTTAACCCCATTGTAGAGCGAAACTTTCTGTATTTATTATTTGCTTGATGGGTAAAGGGTGTCTCTTTTGGTCTCAGTTTCAGGGAGACCGAATCGCTAGAGCAGACTCCAGTCAGGCGAAGAAAGTCATATACTCTTCGATCTAGAGGGTTTTTCTGTATAATCTAGCAACGAGTCGTCAACCCCGTTCCTGAACCTAAACCCTTTTGTCAACGCCACGTTTTAAGCTCACGCAGTGCAACGAAGCCAACGCTAAATCTGGAATCACCAAATGCAGTAGTAGTTCCCTACTCGCCTATTGGATTTACCAGTCAGAGCATTGCCGCTTCCAGAATATCAAAACCGCCCTGCATGTCTATAGCATAATCTGATATCACCCGACTTTGTGTGTGCCTAAACGGGGCACTCAGCAAACCACTGCCAAACCAGTTTAAACAGGATTTACAGCCAAGCAGAGCCTAGCGCCGGAAATAAGCGCGCCTGGGACTCTTTGTCCCTCAAGTGACCATCTTCTTCTGGTGTATTTTCTGGATACTAAAACCTCACACGTATGAGCAGCCATCTATGGACAGAGTTCCCTTATCCGCCCCCCTCACGCAAGTAAAGCGGTCACCAACCGTTATAGCCCCTACAAGGAAAGTTGGGTATTTTCACTTCATTCATCTTGATAGGATATTTATCCGTAAGGACACTTTCTGAGCTAGCACATTTGGTGTCCCACGTAAAACGCGGACAGGTCCTGTCGCTCAGTTCGTTTATTTTGGTCAGCAGGAGATAGACAGTGATCCAGTCCCCATCGCGAAATCAGGGGTGCCACCAACAATAACACGACTACAGTGGATTTATACAGGTCAAGTCCATCCCCCATGGAGTATAATTTTTTACGTAAAAGACACTGTCGGAAGCATTGTACTACATAGTCCCTCACAAAAACGGACAGACTGTCTGACAGTTATTTCATTTCTCTGTGTTCTACAGGTTTTATGAGTGTTGGTGGTGTGTGCGTTTGTGGGTGTGTATTTACGTTATTGATGATTATTGATGACTATTGATGATTATTTGATTTTTGATGTAATTTATGCTGTGTATGATGATATGCATTAATTCCATGCTTTTCTTCTTTATTAAAGTTTACACATTTATTAATGCGCTGTTCCCGACCCTTTTCATCCATAATCAAACTTGTTTAGCTCTTTACTATAAGTCTCTATGTTTGAAAAGAGAAAGAGTGAGAGCAGGAGATGCTTAGAGAGTAAAAAGTGAGTAAAACGAGTGAGTTGAGGCTTGGAGAGAGAGATCACTTTTGATATAATATCTTCTTCCAGGTTTGTCTCAAGTCCATCTCCTATTTACACCTTTCTGTGTGTGTAAGCTATAACTCTGTCAGTCCAACTATCCCTTGTCGATTTCACTACTGTTGTCCAACTCGACAAATACTCTACACTTTACTCAACCACGACATTGTGCGAGGCCCTAGACAAGAGTAAACCTGAGATGACCCTTTTACATAAATTCAATATAGTATCGACAAGCATATATTATTTACGTGAGGCTCCTAAAAACTCGCGAGGCCCTAGGGAAATGCCTAGGTTTGCCCATACAATAACACCACCACCAATGTTCCCTAAAGAATATTTAATGTATGAAATTTCTCATATATAAATGTATAGTAAAAAAGCAATCCGATAGCAGTATAATGTATTTTAGAAGTAAAGTATTAACATCTTCACTGTACTGTATCTCCACATTAAGAGGTCAGTACTTAGTACTTCTGTTATTCCATCTCCACTTTTGGTAAAAATATTTACCTGACGTTAAAAATCGACGTCATACAGTTGAATCTATCAGCAAACAGTATCCTACAGTTAACAGTTTGAATCATCATAAAAAGTGTGTAGTGTACAACAGGCGTGCTACAAGTCCCCAATCAGCATTCATAATCTTCAACATTTGCTGAGGGAGACTGAGAACCCACTGGTTTGCCCGGAGTGCAAGGATGTCGATTTTGTGATTACCAATTAAAAAAAACAATCATCATAAAAACTTCATTTTAATGTTATTATATACCCTGTATTAGTTATACTTCTATTCATTCATTCATTTCATAACCTCTCCTCGCCCAAAGGGAGCCATAGGCCTTCGTAACAAACACATGCCAAGTCCTGTTGTACGCGTGCACATCATCTCCAGTTCTTTTCCCCACGTTTCTCGCTTCATCATTTTATTTTTTCACCTCTGTTTCCAGCTTCCTCTTCTCCATGTTGCTTCTCTTTGGTCTACCTGTCTGCTACTCTCTTGTCTCCCCAGGGGTTTCTCGCGCCTCAGGATAGTCCTAGGACTCAGCCTTTGCTATTGCTATCAAAACAAGGTTGTTCCTCATTGGGTGGTCTCCTATCCATAGGGCCCATGCGTAGCTCTTCTTCTCAATCTCTTGTTCGTCTTCATGTCCCCGAGGACAGCACCAATTTTACCTGTGATGAGTTTTTCCGTCTTGTCCCTACCCCCTTCCACTTTGGTTTCACACATCCCAAAACCTCGATTTTATATTTCCCTCATTA
>JAMPIV010003813.1:0-61561 GCA_024509875.1 Oreohelix idahoensis
TTCAATAATAGATATCCTGATTCAACTACACAGTGAACCAGGAATCACAATCAAATGTAATCACAATTTATAAATATGATCTTTGTATTGACATAATTTATTAGTATTATCCTATGTGTGTAAGTTTAGAGGGGGCACATAATGTTGAGCTACTCTGGCCACAGAAGCTTATCTTTCGTGATGGAGGCAAGAAAAGACTCCTCTGCTCGATTGCTTCACTGTGTTCTGGAGACACCTCAATAGTCGCTATCTGGCCCAAGGAGCATGCTGTCAGCCTCTGGATTCAGCAAAACTCAGACCAGGTGCTGCTTCAATAACTTAGGACCACGGTCCCTGAAACAAAAAATATCGTACCTCCTACTGCAAAACTAATTTACAATCTATTTCCACACTGAACGCAATACATAACAAACACTGAGTTCAGAGCGGTAGGCCAACTGCTAGCTTCATCTGAAACAATTTACACCAGTATACTCCTCCCTAATGGTTACTACGCCTCTGCAATTCCAGCATTAGTTCCTTCTAGTCAATAAGATAGGTGTTCAGGTTGGAGCAGTATCTAGGCTTTGCCTCATGTTTGCTACTGAACCACACACATATACAGACATAAATTATCAATTTACATTCAATTTTCATTAAAAAGATATCAAGTATGTCAATCTTACCACAATTCATGGAAATAATACACAAATACGTTGACTGGCGATGAATATGGCACAAATTCCGATCAGCCTCTGTCCCAGGCTTTTATTTAGAAAAAATATAAGCTGGTTCTCAACGCACTGTTTCTGAGTAAGTTTATTTTAACATGTGGCACTGAACTGACGCTCCTAATTGACTATATTGGCGGGTCTAACCAATCGGGCCATGTTTACACAGCTTTTAAAAAAAAGTACCCCTACTACCGTTCCCCTAACAACAAAAAATTAGTATGTGTAGTCCGACTAATCGTGTTTCGCCTTACATTTACTTCTATCCAATCAAATAGGATTTAACATGGTGGCCTATTTCCCGTAAAATGGTGGTTTCAAAACATGCCACTGTGCGATTATTATTTGGTGTTGTCTGACACCCTCACTATTTTCTTTTGGCTATAATTTGTTAATTCCTAGACTATTTGCGTAACACTTAACATATTCTTTGTCAGCAAGTCCTAAGGAACCCAAATATATAAGTTTTAATGGAGCTAAGTGGCTGCGTTCAAAATATGTAT
The DNA here is from genome assembly GCA_024509875.1 of Oreohelix idahoensis. Lineage (NCBI taxonomy): Eukaryota > Metazoa > Mollusca > Gastropoda > Stylommatophora > Oreohelicidae > Oreohelix > Oreohelix idahoensis. The sequence goes on from JAMPIV010003813.1 coordinate 1,214, forward strand.
TTTCTTCTAGGATAGTCGTGCTGTTGCCACCTCCTCACTTCCAAACTTTAGGGTGTCTGCTGTACTGTCAGGCTTTCAAACGTAAACCAGTATAATGTCATGTTTCCTAATAAGCATTTTTCAGGTTTTTAAACCTAACTCTCGTATGGGTAGTGTTTTTTATCACTGTCCATTTGAAAAAAATGTTAGTGCTTCATGCCTTTCGCGTGTTGGTGTTGCCGGTGTTCCTGCTTTCAGCCCTCCCTCTCTCTATCCTAATTCCATCTGTCTTTTCATTACGCAGTGTATAAAATGAAATTAATGCTAGTATTAATTTAGGTCATTAATCAGCTTGCGTATCTCAAGGTTTTCTAAGAAATACAGTACACGTTTTATTGTTTTGTCGAAACGCGTGTATGCTGCTGTAGGCTTTACTAGTGAACGTGAAAGCGTGAGAATATGCAGACGAAGCAGAAAAAGGGGGATCTCGGGTACAGTCATTGTGACAGCACTGTTCTTTACCATTCTTCTTTTCCTTTTATTGAATTTATGTGTTAGGCTTTACATTTACCTTTTAATTTATATATGTGGATTTAGAATGTTTCACGACACTCCCCAAGGATTATGGGACTTCAAACACATGTGAAGTGCTCCTGTCGCGTACCATCATCTCAAGCAAGAGGAGCTTTCATTGTATTCGGAAATATATGGAAATGAAGGGAAATCAAGTTGATCACTAACTAAGAATCTTCAAATCAAATGTAAAGTCAGTCCTATTGTATGGCTCTGAAACATGGAGAACAACAAAAAACAATAACTAAATAGCTACATACTTTCATAAATGGGTGAATAATGTGGAACTGATGACACGAACCAGACAAGCGCCAGTGAAACAAGAGATGAGATGAAGAAGATGGCGATGGATAAGGACACACGTTGAGGAAACCTGTGGATTGCATAACAAAGCAGTCCTCGTTCTGGAACACCCAGGGCAAGATAATCAGAGGTAGATCAAAAAACACACGGAGAAGAGAATTGGAGACTGAAGTGAAAATGATGAATTGTTATCGTCTGCTGCACTTATTTTCATAATCTTTAACGTGACCTGCCAGCTCACCACAAGTCTGAAGCACCAAAAGATTCAAACTGCCCCATAGAAATAGCTAATAAATACAGCATTGGTACTAATATCGTGATATGTATGTGAGACCTGAACATTGATTAAGGAACAGGAGATAACAAGCACCACCTATCAAATAAGATATCTCAGAAAGGGGACTAATTAAAGACTAATAGATCTAGCATATATATACGAGTATATATGACGACTCCATTGGAAAAAGCAGACATGTCACACAAAAATGAAGTCTGAGAAAATTGAATTTTCAAATTTGAAAAGCTATGACACACAAAGAAGGATGGCCTGTTTTTATGCTTCATTTTCTTGGAGAGTGTGGTAAAGTGGGATGATATAAATATTTATAGGGGACTTAGTGTACTGACTGAGATCAGCTGTGAAGGTATCTGTATCTAATAAGTGTGGTGTATTACAGATGACCTTACTTGCTACCACATTTATACCTCAGTCAGAATTATTCTGGAATATCGGTGATGACTACGTTGAATGTCTAGGGTTATGAAAATGATGAAGTGTAAGTCACAACAACAACAGACAGATAAACAATTTAATTTATTCCACAACACTTTACAACACTATGACACTCACACACATAAAACACTCTATAAGACTATCTTAAATGAGTCAAGTGTTAAAGTTTAAAAATATATGTATTAATTCCTTTCAATAATAGATATCCTGATTCAACTACACAGTGAACCAGGAATCACAATCAAATGTAATTACAAGTTATATGTACACAATTTATAGTTATGATCTTTGTATTGACATATTTTATTATTATTATCCTATGTGTGTAAGTTGTGAAGTGGTACTATGAGGTAATACTGGCTTTTTCAAGCTAGGTTGTTGTTTGTCATCATGACTTCAAGTGTTTGCTTATGGTGGAAATAGTATTGGGAAAAGTTCACAGTTCCTGTCATTTGAAACAATTTATTGTCCCTCTTTATTTACTATATTGTCAATTTTAGAGGGGGCACATAAAATTGAGCTGCTCTGGCCACAGAATCTTATCTTCTGTGAGGGCGGCAGGAAAAAGTATCTTCTGCTCGCTTGCTTCCCCGTATACTTGAGACACCTCACTAGTCGCTATCTGGACCAAGGAGTATGCTATCAGCCTCTGGATTCAGCAAAACTCAGACCAGGTGCTGCTTCAATAAGTTATGACCACGGTCCCTGAAACAAGAAGGTTGTACCTCCTACGTCAGAACTAATTTATAATCTGTTTCCACACTGAACACAATACATAACAAACACTGAGTTCAGAGCGGTAGGCCAACTGCTAGCTTCGTGTGAAACAATTTACACCAGTATTCTTCTCCTTAATGGTTACTACGCCTCTGCAATTCCAGTATTAGTTCCTTCTAGTCAATAAGATAGGTGTCAGTGTACTATTTGATGATCCCATGCATTTATACTTCTCTCCAACAAGTTTTGTTCAGGTTGGAGCACTATCTAGGCTTTGCCTCATGTTTGCTACTGAACCACACACATATACAGACATAAATTATCAATTCACATTCAATTTTCATCAAAAAGATATCAAGTATGTCAATCTTACCACAATTCATGGAAATAATAAACAAATACGTTGACTGGCGATGAATTATCGCACAAATTCCGATCTGCCTCTGTCCCAGGCTTTTATTTAGAAAAATATGAGCTTGATCTCAACGCACTGTTTCTTAGTAAGTTTATTTTAAAATGTGGCACTGAACAGACGCTCCTAATTAACTATATCAACTGGTCTAGACAATAGGACCATGTTTACAAAGCTTCTGAAAAGATTTACCCTTCCTATTATATCGCGAGACGCGTGTTAGTGTTGCATACGTTCCTCCGTCTCTCTCTCTCTACCCTAAGTTCATCTGTCTTTTTCATTACGCAGTGTTATAAAAATGAAATTAATGCTAGTATTAATCTAGGTCATTAAGCAGCTTGCGTATCTCAAGGTTTTCTAAGAAACACAGTACTAGTTGTATTTGTAGAACGCGTGTATTGATGCAGTAGGCTTTACTATCAAATTGAAAGCGTTACAATATGCAGACGAAGTAGAAAAAGGGGGATTTTTGTAAGCCATTGTGACAGCACTGGTCTTTTACCATTCTTCTTTTCCTTTTTATTGAATTAATGTGTTAGGCTTTACATTTACCTTTTAATTTATATATGTGGATTTAGAATGTTTCACGACAGAGAGGAATGTATTTTCAAATACCTTGTATAATTTCGTTTCTATATCTTCTTTGAAGCTACTTAATGCGCTGAGGTCAGCAACTCAGTTTTATAAAAATGTGACGTGTCTGGTTTTTCCAATGGAGTCTTGATAAATATGTATACATGTGTTTGTGTGTATGTATATATATATATGTGTGTGTATGTGTGTGTGCCAATATTTTTGGCTTTAAATGTTATCGTAGGTTGGGTAACCTTGGGTATGAAAAATTATCTTAAGTGTTCCTTCGCGGACAAATAAAAGGTTGGGTAACGCTATCCTTAGAAATTCCATATTTTCTGTCTGCAAAGTTGTAATGTACGGATCTGGAACAGCCCTATAATTTTGTCTTGCACGGAATTGTGAGCCCTGATCTGTAGAATACGAAATGGCTACAATAAAACTAAATGCTAACTCGAGTCATTGTTTCCCGTAGAACTATTCCCTAGGGTGCTGTCGCTTCTAGACGGCTATATAATTATTGTTCACTGGTTGACTTAATTAGTTGGCTAACTCTGTTGTTTTCGTGCCTCCATTTCCCAGACAAAGACCTTTTATGCTATAAATTAGTGTTGTTCTGGTACTCATAAGTAACTATCTTTACCCCATTAAAAAATATTCGTCTACTTAATCACATTTGGTTTGTTTCTAGTTGTCATGGATAGATCCACCTGCTTAAAGTCATTCATCTATACTGAACCACGTTTAGATGTTTCTAGCTTCCATTAATAGATCCGCGCACTTAAAATAATTCATCTACTCAGTCACAATAAATTTGTTTCTAGTTTTTATCAATAAATCCTTACTTACTTAGTCGTTCCTTTTCTACCCGGATGCAGAGATTTGACAGAGAGAGCGCTATGCTATCTGTCGAGTGGTGTGTATTGAGGCAACTACGACAGTAGTTTTCGCCAGGAATAGCCTATGAGATATTAAGTAGAAGGTCTCCAGAAATTGGCTCATTAAGAAAGAATAGAGACCTATCCGAGATAAGGACAAGAAGAAGAGAATGTGAATGCTTTCCTCTGAATGGTTTTTTTCTAGTGAATTATGGAAAGAGTTGTTTCCCCGCAACCTTAGCTTCAGAAAAAGTCCCCAACCTCATCTGAGTGAAGAAATGTATCTATATGTAAATATTTAACACCCACAGCACGAGTGATACATTAACAAACTAGATAATGATCAAACAATTAGTGGGTTTATTAATTAAATCTCTACACATATAGGGTTAGTAGTGGTTAGAATGTGATGATAGTAAAAGACGATTCACACAAAAACACACAGATGAGATATTAATATTGTAGTTAATTAAATAGAAGAATGAGCTTGTGTAAAGAGAAATGATGATAGTGTGATATGATACGTGTTACCAAAAAGGTGAGTAATCTACACAGTCCATGTGTCTCTAAATGCTTCTCCTCCGGGTAGGATGATTCACACGTATTCATAGAATGTCCCAAGTTGTTATAAGTTATGTCGGGTGGGGTATCTCTAAGTCGAGGACGTTCTGATGAAAACTTTTGTTGTACTGAGAACGTTTACGAAATATAGTCATCCACTGTTTGATACTATCTCTGTAGCGGCGACCAACAGTTAACAGTTGTCGTATGAAAATGTCTTATCTCCGGAGGGTACTGACAGACTGGATTTCTTCACGAAATGTTCTTGATATGTATACTCATTACCTGGAGTAATGTAATCGTGATTCATAAAATATACTTTGGGGTCTGCTTCATAGAATGTGCTTAAGAATGTGTTGCACTTTGTACAAATATGAGATTCAACTTTAGAACTCTTTAGCTTGACTTCAGATAGTAAGCTTCCGATGGAGCTGAACGATATTTGGATAAGTAATCAACTGTGAGCTTTAGCTTGACTCATGTAGTAGCTTTTGATGGAGCTGAACTTGATATTTGAATAAGCAATCAACTGTGAGCTTTAGATGGACTCATGTAGTAGCTTTTGGTGGAGCTGAACTTGATATTTGAATAAGCAATCAACTGTGAGCTTTAGATTGACTCATGTAGTAGCTTTTGAGTGATTTGAACTTGATATAACTATGTATTGAACTTGTGCGCACGTGATATAAGGTGCCGAAAAATGCTGCGTCCACCGTCGTAATCGTGGTCGAGAAATATTCCTTTTTAATTGAGGAATGAAGGATGTCCTATGACGAATTCTGCTAGCCAAATGTCCGTTTTTATAACTTGTTTCTGGTTAGTCGTCAAACACGTAGCGTGTAGACGCAGACTTCTGATGGACTGAAGACACACAAATGTCTTCATAAGTTTTCACACTTAATATCACTGGTTGACTTTCATTTATTCTACTTCTCACTATTGATCTCTATGAGTTTGATTCTAATGACGTTAAATATTGTGCATGAGAGTGTGTGCGCATGGAAGACTGTGATGATGATTTAACAAGCTAGATGAAGGTGAAGTATGAGCTATTAATTACTTCCTATCAGCCTATCATCTTAGAGGAAAGTCTTCTGATTTTATTTAGTCATGTGCTAGAAGAATTAATTGAAAAATTAGCTTTCGCCCATTTAGCTTTGAGATTAAATGAATAAAGAATAAGAAAAAAGTATTAATAATCTGTATAAGATCTACTAACCTTCTTTTCCCTTGGCAAAATCCTTTAAGAACACAATACACCACAGATATGAATTATTTTATCTATACTGAATAAACACGTGTTGAATAAGGCTTTGGGGATTTCTCTCTAAGCCACAATGTTGAAAAAAACCGGACTCCTCTCTAGCTAGCTGCGCGGTATATTATATCTCTAAAAGTCAAATGTGGGTGGGCCACTCGCTACCAACTTTCAATGCCGTGCTGTATAACAAACAGATGCAAAGAAAATCACCCACCTTCCAGCTGTCACAAAGCCCTCCGTCACCTTCTGATTGTCTATCGCCCCGCGTGTCCGCTTTTTTCTATGCTGCTGGCGGCGGCCTTTGTTCCCTCGGTCCATTGTCGCTTGCATGCTAACAAGTCCCTTTGTCGTGCCGGGCTTATTGTATTGTGCGAGCAGTGACCGTGTTGTGTTTAAACAACGGCTTAGACTAATCTTTTATGTCAGCCGTGCTCTCCTCATGTAACCAGATGTGCTTAACAAGGTGGGAAACTGAATCAAAAGAAGTTCTTTACCATCGATGAAAGAACAAATGTGGCTCTCTAAATACCAGTCGCGAGTAATAAAGATTACAGTTTACAGATGAAATATCAAAACGTGTGATGAAAGAGCACAAATGTGGGAGAAAATAAAATAAGACAGATGTATGAAAAGATAGAGCGATAAGGCTTTGCGCTCGTTTATCACAACACATATCGACTGTTTTCCTCCTGACCTGGTTCCAATTTAGTCCTCGGTCCTTCAGAGATTGTCTAATGTTGTCCTCCCGGCGGACTCTAGATCGTCCTGGAGGTCTGTATCCCTGGCTCTTAGTTTCCCATACATGTCATGGTAGCCGATCTTCTCCCATTCTGCAATCATGGCCAAACCATTGTAGTTGGGACTGTTCTACTTGGGTCTGCGGGGCTTGGGTTTTGAGGCCTTGCCGTATCGCCTGATTGCGGACCAAGTTTCTTCTCGTTACTTCAACCACCTTCCTCAGATACCTCATTTCTGCGATTTGGAGCTGGCTAAATAGTGCCACCTACTTAAAATGATGCATCTACTCAGTTACAATAAGTTTGTTTCTAGTTTTTATCAATAGATCCACCTACTTAAAATCATTCATCTTCCAAATCACTTTTAAGCGCTTATAGCTGCCATCAGTAGATCCACCCACTTAAAATGATCCATCTACTTAATTACAATAATTTGTTTCCAGCTGTCATCAATAGATCAACTCATTCTACTAAATCACATTAAATTGTATCTAGTTTTCGTCAATAGATCACTAAAAAGTATAAATTATATACGTAAATTACAAACGCGCTCTGTTCCCTTTCATGAGTTTATTCACCCTCACCAGCGTTAGCCTTGTCTGTTTGACATTGATCTGTGATATTGGGCCGCTTATACTGAGCTTTGTAACCTGATGATTACACATGAGTGGTTGACAAACTAAGACTGTGACCAGACTTCAGTGAAGAGCTAAAGTTTACTAAATTTACTCGGACAGTGATAATGTTGCTGAAGTTTGCTGATAGTAATACATGGTAGTCCTTGTTCTGTAATCCCCAAGTTTAGAGAGGTAGTGGCAGACAGAAAAACACATAGATAAGGCAACTGGAGATATAAATGAATGAATGTGAAAAAAGGTTTAAAGGATACTGAAGACGTGGAAAAACCTTGAGCTGATGGCTTGAGACAGGAGGAATTGGCACAAGTTCTTGAAGGTCTATAATCCTTTTGGAGAGATGACGGTTAATTGTGATGATAAGACAAAGTAGTTTTTGATCTCTGTAATTCCTATTAGAAAATTCTGTCTGATATGTATAGGACCAACGCTGAAGCTTCAACAAGAGGTGCACAATTTGTTGCTTTAGGTTTGGAAGAGGATGCATAGGTGCCCTAATCATGATACGACATGCATCGGTGTCGTAGTCATGCTACATGTCTATGAAAGATAGTACTACTGAATATGTTGAAAATGTCAACATCATTATTTCACGTTCTTCGTTTGTTTGTTTATTTGTTTGTTTGGAACATGGCGCCGCGACTGCTGCTGATCTCCCGGTAGAAATTCTGTATGAAATTGCATATGTAGTTTCTGTAGCAATTTGATTTACAAGAAGAACATTCCAGCACTATGAACGTCGCATTATTCACATCTTATGACAATGATGCAGCCACTTCACTCCACTATTGGATGGACATGAGGTATAGCATACATATAGGCGTGAGGTGGCAGGGAAGCAAACCCGTAAAAATTGCTTGCTGAAATCGGATGTGTCGGGCCGAAGGGCGCAGATATCGCAGCCTAGTTTTAAACTACGACACAACGTACTTACTGTTCAAACCTAACGGCCAGCATTGTAAGAGACAGATATTACTGAGAGCGAACGCAAACAAAAGATTGTGGGAGCACTGGTCATATTATTTATGTGTCTCCTTAGAGACCCCGTAGAACTACACGGAGCTCGAAGAGCAGACAGGAACAAGCTGTGGTATTCGTGTGGTTTCTGAAGCAATTTGTGTTACAAGAAGAGCCTGTCAGCTCTTTGAACATCATATTATCTACCTGTATTGACAAGACTGAGGGAGCAGTAGTGATGTTCGTTCGTGATCTCCTCACAGACTCCAGGAAACAACTATACGTGGCTCGGACGAGTAGACCGTGATGAGCTATAGTGTGTTTTAGAAGACTATGAAATACACGTACAAAGTGTGAACACTACCAGAGTTGTCTACCGCAACAGTTTAAATTATATTCATAGAAAACAAAGATTCTGCTATAGACAACATAGTGTTCCAAACAGACTCCGTATCAGTCATCTCTGCTCTCAGCAAGAATAAAAACAAAGAATTAAACAGCCTGGCAGAAGCAATAATGCAAACCGCCTATAAATTCAAAACAGTAACCGTACAATGAATACCCTCCCACTGCAGAATATGGGGAAATGAGAAAGCAGATAGACTGGCCAAAGAAGAAGGACGAACAATCCAAACTGAAGACGTGACAACATATGAAAAGATAAAAGCAATAATAAAACAAATAGATTTAAATAAAAATTGTACATGGAACACGCAGACATCGATACAGCAGAACTATACTACTCTTTACCAAGAAGAGATCACGTGATAATGTTCTGATTAAGAACCGGCCATTGCAGACTTAAATACCAATTGTTCAACAAATTGAAAACGGACACACTGATACGTGCCCATGTGAGGAGGGGAGGACAAACAGACTGATACGTGCCCATGTGAGGATGGCAAACAAACAGTGAAACATGTCCTCCAAAAAGGTCTGTTCCATGAGAGTAGCAGGATGGCAGCATTCCCTCCTCCAACTCAGATGAAGTAGAAATTGTATGGTGACGAGAGAAGCCTGAGACGGACTACTGGCTATAAAGAGAGATGGGTGGTGATTATTTGAGAGTGAACGACGACGAAGGAGAAGTAGTTTACACAGGACAACGGACGGTCTCAGCAATTTGTTTGAGGTCAACATCAGGGTCTGACATAGCATCATTCCTTTATGTTTGAGGTAAACATCAGGGTCTGACATAGCATCATTCCTTTTTGTTTGAGGTAAACATCACAGTCTGACATAGCATCATTCCTTTTTGTTTGAGGTAAACATCAGGGTCTGACATAGCATCATTCCTTTTTGTTTGAGGTAAACATCACAGTCTGACATAGCATCATTCCTTTTTGTTTGAGGTAAACATCACAGTCTGACATAGCATCATTCCTTTATGTTTGAGGTCAACATCAGGGTCTGACATAGCATCATTCCTTTTTGTTTGAGGTAAACATCAGTCTGACATAGCATCATTCCTTTTTGTTTGAGGTAAACATCAGTCTGACATAGCATAATTCCTTTTTGTTTGAGGTCAACATCAGGGTCTGACATAGCATCATTCCTTTTTGTTTGAGGTAAACATCAGGGTCTGACATAGCATCATTCCTTTTTGTTTGAGGTAAACATCAGGGTCTGACATAGCATCATTCCTTTTTGTTTGAGGTAAACATCACAGTCTGACATAGCATCATTCCTTTTTGTTTGAGGTAAACATCAGGGTCTGACATAGCATCATTCCTTTTTGTTTGAGGTAAACACCAGTCTGACATAGCATCATTCCTTTTTGTTTGAGGTAAACATCACAGTCTGACATAGCATCATTCCTTTTTGTTTGAGGTATAGCATCATTCCTTTTTGTTTGAGGTAAACATCAGTCTGACATAGCATAATTCCTTTTTGTTTGAGGTCAACATCAGGGTCTGACATAGCATCATTCCTTTTTGTTTGAGGTAAACATCAGGGTCTGACATAGCATCATTCCTTTTTGTTTGAGGTAAACATCAGGGTCTGACATAGCATCATTCCTTTTTTGTTTGAGGTAAACATCACAGTCTGACATAGCATCATTCCTTTTTGTTTGAGGTAAACATCAGGGTCTGACATAGCATCATTCCTTTTTGTTTGAGGTAAACATCAGTCTGACATAGCATCATTCCTTTTTGTTTGAGGTAAACATCAGTCTGACATAGCATAATTCCTTTTTGTTTGAGGTCAACATCAGGGTCTGACATAGCATCATTCCTTTTTGTTTGAGGTAAACATCAGGGTCTGACATAGCATCATTCCTTTTTGTTTGAGGTAAACATCACAGTCTGACATAGCATCATTCCTTTTTGTTTGAGGTAAACATCAGGGTCTGACATAGCATCATTCCTTTTTGTTTGAGGTAAACATCAGTCTGACATAGCATCATTCCTTTTTGTTTGAGGTAAACATCAGGGTCTGACATAGCATCATTCCTTTTTGTTTGAGGTAAACATCGCAGTCTGACATAGCATCATTCCTTTTTGTTTGAGGTAAACATCAGGGTCTGACATAGCATAATTCCTTTTTGTTTGAGGTAAACATCAGTCTGACATAGCATAATTCCTTTTTGTTTGAGGTAAACATCAGTCTGACATAGCATAATTCCTTTTTGTTTGAGGTAAACATCAGTCTGACATAGCATAATTCCTTTTTGTTTGAGCTAAACATCAGTCTGACATAGCTTCATTCCTTTTTGTTTGAGGTAAACATCAGTCTGACATAGCATAATTCCTTTTTGTTTGAGGTAAACATCAGTCTGACATAGCATCATTCCTTTTTGTTTGAGGTAAACATCAGTCTGACATAGCATAATTCCTTTTTGTTTGAGGTAAACATCAGTCTGACATAGCATCATTCCTTTTTGTTTGAGGTAAACATCAGTCTGACATAGCATAATTCCTTTTTGTTTGAGGTAAACATCAGTCTGACATAGCATAATTCCTTTTTGTTTGAGGTAAACATCAGTCTGACATAGCATCATTCCTTTTTGTTTGAGGTAAACATCAGTCTGACATAGCATAATTCCTTTTTTGTTTGAGGTAAACATCAGTCTGACATAGCATCATTCCTTTTTGTTTGAGGTAAACATCAGTCTGACATAGCATAATTCCTTTTTGTTTGAGGTAAACATCAGTCTGACATAGCATCATTCCTTTTTGTTTGAGGTAAACATCAGTCTGACATAGCATAATTCCTTTTTGTTTGAGGTAAACATCAGTCTGACATAGCATCATTCCTTTTTGTTTGAGGTAAACATCAGTCTGACATAGCATAATTCCTTTTTGTTTGAGGTAAACATCAGTCTGACATAGCATCATTCCTTTTTGTTTGAGGTAAACATCAGTCTGACATAGCATAATTCCTTTTTGTTTGAGGTAAACATCAGGGTCTGACATAGCATCTTTCCTTTTTGTTTGAGGTAAACATCAGTCTGACATAGCATAATTCCTTTTTGTTTGAGGTAAACATCAGTCTGACATAGCATAATTCCTTTTTGTTTGAGGTAAACATCAGTCTGACATAGCATAATTCCTTTTTGTTTGAGGTAAACATCAGTCTGACATAGCATCATTCCTTTTTGTTTGCCACTGACAGTAATATGATAACTTCAAAGGCTAATAGGGAAACTGACATCATAAAACACTTATTGTTTGCTGACGTTCACAGCGTATTTTTTGCAGACGTTGAAAGACTTGACATCATGCAAGTACAATATTCTAGATACAGAATAAAAACCACTACGTCTGAAACAAAATTTATGTTGATAAGGGATAAAAATGAAGCAAGTAATGGAGGAAAAAAAAAAGTTTTAGGGATCCAATTTTATTATTGTTAATAAATGCACAAGATGTCAAAAAGCCAGTGTTGTGACTTACCAACTGTCACCGCTAATCAAACATCAGTATGGAAACTAACCGACAGCTGATAAACAATATATCCTTACCAACTCTTTGCTGTCAGTGTGAAACATGGTCACCGACCAAAGCATAGATAGGGAAAATCATATCCAGTGAGACGACATGCTTAAGAAGAGCAATTGATGTTACAAGGGAAGACAGAATGAGAAATGATGATGTCAGAACAATGGTGGCACCTACATCCTGCATCACGTATATAGAGACACAGAAAATTACATGGTTTTGGCATCTCATAGAAATGGAGCCCGGTAAATTACTACTACTCGCCTACAACGCTAGAAGATCTGGGTTCAAAGCACGGGGAAGACCAAGAGACAGATGGATAGAGAACATCACAAACATCCTACAACAACACGTGATCATAGACAACATCACAAACATCCTACAACAACACGTGATCATAGACAACATCACAAACATCCTACAACAACACGTGATCATAGACAACATCACAAACTTCCTACAATAACACGTGATCATAGACAACATCACAAACTTCCTACAACAACACGTGATCATAGACAACATCACAAACATCCTACAACAAAAAGTGATCATAGACAACATCACAAACATCCTACAACAACACGTGATCATAGACAACATCACAATCATCCTACAACAATACGTGATCATAGACAACATCACAAACATTCTACAACAACACAGGCTTACAGCAGCCAAGACGACACACTTGTCTCAAGAATGCAAACGTCATCTTCACACAACGTATCACAAAAGTAGAAGGGACACGTTAAGTAAGAAATGCGCCAAAAAAAACGGAAAATAATTGTTGCCATATAAAACTAGATGGTCAGTTATCATTAATTTTTAATATCGTTCACAAAATTATTTTAAAAAGTTTGATTCCTATATACACACATTGGGATTCCCGTCGGTGCTACGGGGTTCGTGCACTGTGCTGATATCCTCCTTGTGTGATCTAAGGGAGGAGATCGGCCCACTGATGGAGTAGTCCGTGTGCAATGAAGATAGTCCTTCAAACCAAACCAAGTCGTTCACAATTTTTTTTTTTTTAAGTTTAAACAGCTCACAATGTAAAGCTTCAGAAGACAGATAGTCATTACTAGAGCTGTTCGAAATAAAAATACTTGCTGACTAAGTTGGTTGTAGAAAGACACTGAGTTAATAGAAAATTCACCATTGTGATTTAATTAGTTCCGACGCCCGCCTATTCAGATACAATACACAATTTATATCCGCAGCTTATCATTTCCCTTACTTTAAACTAGGGCTGGGATTTTTAAATATTGATTAATCGATTAATAGGTTTTTTCAAATCTTATCGATTAATTTATAAAACAAACTGTTATCGATTACTCCATTTTCAACAATGTTTAGTTGTTTTGCTTAAATGCAAAAGCATTTGTTATGTTACAGGTTGGTGGTATGGAATTTGGTCAATAATAATCAATTGTTTGATTGTAACTTTTCAGTATTTTCATTATATATTCAGGACGACGTTGCCTTATTACAAGTAAAACAAATAAGTCCTTAGTGATTTCAAAAACAATGTTATTTATGATTTTTATAGTTGTCCATATTGTTCGACGTTGATCGATTCATGTTCGATTTTTAAAAAATTCGATTAATCAACTAAGATTTTTTAAATCAATCCCAAGCCTACTTTAAACACCTTACTTTGATAAAATTATTTCCACCTTATTTTACATTATTTCAGTTTTTATCTAAAATCTACTGGATCAATACCGGTCAAAACTTGATCGATTAAAATGTACCAAAGAAGAGTTGCATGCAAAGTTTCAGCTCTCTACGATGAATGATAATTTGAACGTCAGAGATTTGAAACGCGACAGATAAACAGTGTGATCTTAAATAACAGTTATTAAAAAAGTGATAAAGATGAACGATCCTGCATATGTTGTATAGGACAGGCATACATTTATTGACATCCTATGCTCCTCGCGGAGATGAAGGCCAGTGAATGAAGGAATACTTAATTCCACAATCAAGTCAAACAGGGAGATGAAGGCCAGTGAATGAAGGAATACTTAATTCCAATATCGAGTCAAACGGAGATGAAGGCCAGTGAATGAAGGAATATTTAATTCCACAATCAAGTTAAACAGGGAGATGAAGGTCAGTGAATGAAGGAATACTTAATTCCACGATCAAGTCAAACAGGGAGATGAAGGAATACTTAATTCCACGATCAAGCCAAACAGGGAGATGAAGGTCAGTGAATGAAGGAGTACTTAATTCCACGATCAAGTCAAACAGGGAGATGAAGGTCACTGAATGAAGGAATACTTAATTCCACGATCACGTCAAACAGGGAGATGAAGGTCAGTGAATGAAGGAATACTTAATTCCACGATCAAGTCAAACAGGGAGATGAAGGTCAGTGAATTAAGGAATACTTAGTTCCACGATCAAGTCAAACAGGGAGATGAAGGCCAGTGAATGAAGGAATACTTAATTCCACGATCAAGTCAAACAGGGAGATGAAGGTCAGTGAATGAAGGAATACTTAATTCCACGATCAAGTCAAACAGGGAGATGAAGGAATACTTAATTCCACGATCAAGTCAAACAGGGAGATGAAGGAATACTTAATTCCACGATCAAGTCAAACAGGGCGATGAAGGCCAGTGAATGAAGGAATACTTAATTCCACGATCAAGTCAAACAGGGAGATGAAGGTCAGTGACTGAAGGAATACTTAATTCCACGATCAAGTCAAACAGCTCAGATACTTTGAAAGTATTTACACAGAACGGATATAGAAAAAAGACAAGTAAACGTTGTCACGGTAACAGTGAATATACAAATGGTGAAAAAATAACTGAAAGGGATGAAGAATGGGACTTTTTTTTACCTTTTTCTCTTCGAGCATCGAGTCCACGAAGAGTGAGAAGCAGACAGTATGACTTGTCCTGTACGCCAGTCGCTGGTAGATAGTGATGGGCGCCAGTCGCTGGTAGACAGTCGAAGGTTTCCTATTTGATCGTCGTGATGATTACTGCAGCCAACAAAGGCACATCTGACGGTACGCTATAACCTGCAATTTTTTATTGACGTGAAAGGGGAGCAATTATGATTATTTCCCAAACATCCAAAACGTGCATTATTGATCACTGGCTCCATTCGAGATTCTTTCCATATCTGTACCAGTTGTTTTTTTTAATGTGTATGTCAATCGATCAAAACCATTTAGCTCCCCGAGGAGCATAGGCCTTCAACAAACACATGCCAAGTCTTCCTGTCCTGTGCCATCCGCTCAAGTTCTTTCCACGTTTTTCTCATCATTTTCACCTCTGTTTCCAGTTCTCTTCCCCGTGTGTTTTTTGGTCTACCTCTGCCTCTCTTTCCCTGTGGATTCCAGAACAAGGACTGCCTTGTAATGCTATCAACAGGTTTCCTCAATGTGTGTCCTATCCATCGCCAGCGTCTTCTTCTCAACTCTTGTTCCACTGGTTCTTGTCATCAATTCCACATTTGTGACTTTGTCATACCATTTCAGTCCTTCTATTCTACGCAAGCATCCGTTTATAAAAGTCTGTAGCTTTTTGGTTGTTGTTTTTGTTGCTCTCCATGTCTCAGAGCCATACAATAGGACTGACTTGACATTTGAGTTGAAGATTCTTATTTTCGTGTTGGACTTGATTTCTCTTTTTCTCCATATGTTTCCCAATGCAATGAAAGCTCCTCTTGCTCTTTGTATTCTTATTTGCTATCACTGTCTGTCCCTCCAACTTTGTCTATATTACTGCCAAGATATGTGTACAATTCTACATCTTTTAGTAAAGTCACAAATGTGGAATTGATGACAAGAACCAGACAAGTGCCAGTGGAACAAGAGTTGAGAAGAAGACGCTGGCGATGGATAGGACACACATGAGGAAACCTGTTGATAGCATTACAAGGCAGTCCTTGTTCTGGAATCCACAGGGAAAGAGAGGCAGAGGTAGACCAAAAAACACATGGAGAAGAGAACTGGAAACAGAGGTGAAAATGATGAGGAAAACGTGGAAAGAACTTGAGCGGATGGCACAGGACAGGAGACTTGGCATGTGTTTGTTGAAGGCCTATGCTCCTCGGGGAGCTAAATGGTTTTGATCGATTGACATACACATTAAAAAAACAACTGGTACAGATATGGAAAGAATCTCGAATGGAGCCAGTGATCAATAATGCACGTTTTGGATGTTTGGGAAATAATCATAATTGCTCCCCTTTCACGTCAATAAAAAATTGCAGGTTATAGCGTACCGTCAGATGTGCCTTTGTTGGCTGCAGTAATCATCACGACGATCAAATGGGAAACCTTCGACTGTCTACCAGCGACTGGCGCCCATCACTATCTACCAGCGACTGGCGTACAGGACAAGTCATACTGTCTGCTTCTCACTCCTCGTGGACTCGATGCTCGATGAGAAAAAGGTAAAAAAAAGTCCCATTCTTCATCCCTTTTCAAGTTATTTTTTTCAACCATTTGTATATTCACTGTTACCGTGACAACGTTTACTTGTGTCATTTTTCTATATCCGTTCTGTGGTAAAAATACTTTCAAAGTATCTGAGCTGTTTGACTTGATCGTGGAATTAAGTATTCCTTCAGTCACTGACCTTCATCTCCCTGTTTGACTTGATCGTGGAATTAAGAATTCCTTCATTCACTGGCCTTCATCGCCCTGTTTGACTTGATACGTGGAATTAAAGTATTCCTTCATCTCCCCTGTTTGACTTGATCGTGGAATTAAGTATTCCTTCATCTCCCTGTTTGACTTGATCGTGTGAATTAAGTATTCCTTCATTCACTGACCTTCATCTCCCTGTTTGACTTGATCGTGGAATTAAGTATTCCTTCATTCACTGGCCTTCATCTCCCCTGTTTGACTTGATCGTGGAACTAAGTATTACCTTAATTCACTGACCTTCATCTCCCTGTTTGACTTGATCGTGGAATTAAGTATTCCTTCATTCACTGACCTTCATCTCCCTGTTTGACGTGATCGTGGAATTAAAGTATTCCTTCATTCAGTGACCTTCATCTCCCTGTTTGACTTGATCGTGGAATTAAGTACTCCTTCATTCACTGACCTTCATCTCCCTGTTTGGCTTGATCGTGGAATTAAGTATTGCCTTCATCTCCCTGTTTGACTTGAATCGTGGAATTAAGTATTCCTTCATTCACTGACCTTCATCTCCCTGTTTAACTTGATTGTGGAATTAAATATTCCTTCATTCACTGGCCTTCATCTACCCGTTTGACTCGATATTGGAATTAAGTATTCCTTCATTCACTGGCCTTCATCTCCCTGTTTGACTTGATTGTGGAATTAAGTATTCCTTCATTCACTGGCCTTCATCTCCGCGAGGAGCATAGGATGTCAATAAATGTATGCCTGTCCTATACAACATATGCAGGATCGTTCATCTTTATCACTTTTTTAATAACTGTTATTTAAGATCACACTGTTTATCTGTCGCGTTTTCAAATCTCTGACGTTCAAATTATCATTCATCGTAGAGAGCTGAAACTTTGCATGCAACTCTTTCTTTGGTACATTTTAATCGATCAAGTTTTGAACCGGTATTGATCCAGTAGATTTTAGATAAAAACTGAAATAATGTAAAATAAGGTGGAAATAATTTTATCAAAGTAAGGTGTTTAAAAGTAGGCTTGGGATTGATTTAAAAAATCTTAGTTGATTAATCGAATTTTTTTAAAAATCGAACATGAATCGATCAACGTCGAACAATATGGACAACTATAAAAATCATAAATAACATTGTTTTTTGAAATCACTAAGGACTTATTTGTTTTAACTTGTAAATAAGGCAACGTCGTCCTGAATATATAATGAAAATACTGAAAAGTTACAATCAAACAATTGATTATTATTGAACCAAATTCCATACCACCAACCTGTAACATAACAAATGCTTTTGCATTTAAGCAAAACAACTAAAACATTGTTGGAAAATGAGAGTAATCGATAACAATTTGTTTTTATAAATTAATCGATAATAAATTGAAAAAAACCATATTAATCGATTAATCAATATTTAAAAAAATCCCAGCCCTAGTTTAAAGTAAAAGGGAAATGATAAGCTGCGGATATAAAACACAAAAAAAATGTGTATTGTATCTGAATAGGCGGGCGTCGGAAACTAATTAAATCTACAATGGTGAATTTTCTATTAACTCAGTGTCCTTTCTAAAACCAACTTAGTCAGCAAGTATTTTTATTTCGAACAGCTCTGAGTAATGACTATCTGTCTTCTGAATGCTTTACATTGTGAGCTGTTTATACTATAAAAAAAAAAAAATTGTGAACGACTTGGGTTTGGTTTGAAGGACTATCTTCATTGCACACGGACTACTCCATCAAAGTGGGCCGATCTCCTCCCTTAGATCACACAAGGAGGATATCAGCACAGTGCACGAACCCCGTAGCACCGACGGAATCCCAATGTGTGTGATATAGGAATCAAATTTTAAAAATAATGTTGTGAACGATATTAAAAATTAATGATAACTGACATCTAGTTTTTTTATATGGCAACAATTATTTTCCGTTTTTTTTGGCGCATTTCTTACTTAACGTGTCCCTTCTACTTTTGTGATACGTTGTGTGAAGATGACGTTTGCATTCTTGAGACAAGTGTGTCGTCTTGGCTGCTGTAAGCCTGTGTTGTTGTAGAATGTTTGTGATGTTGTCTATGATCACGTATTGTTGTAGGATGATTGTGATGTTGTCTATGATCACGTGTTGTTGTAGGATGTTTGTGATGTTGTCTATGATCACTTTTTGTTGTAGGATGTTTGTGATGTTGTCTATGATCACGTGTTGTTGTAGGAAGTTTGTGATGTTGTCTATGATCACGTGTTATTGTAGGAAGTTTGTGATGTTGTCTATGATCACGTGTTGTTGTAGGATGTTTGTGATGTTGTCTATGATCACGTGTTTGTAGGATGTTTGTGTGATGTTGTCTATGATCACGTGTTGTTGTTAGGATGTTTGTGATGTTCGCTATCCATCTGTCTCTTGGTCTTTTCCCCGTGCTTTGAACCCAGATCTTCTAGCGTTGTAGGCGAGTAGTAGTAATTTACCGGGCTCCATTTCTATGAGATGCCAAAACCATGTAATTTTCTGTGTCTCTATATACGTGATGCAGGATGTAGGTGCCACCATTGTTCTGACATCATCATTTCTCATTCTGTCTTCCCTTGTAACATCAATTGCTCTTCTTAAGCATGTCGTCTCACTGGATATGATTTTCCCCATCTATGCTTTGGTCGGTGACCACGTTTCACACTGATAGCAAAGAGTTGGTAGGATATATTGTTTATCAGCTGTCGGTTAGTTTTCCATACTGATGTTTTGATTAGCGGTGACAGTTGGTAAGTCACAACACTGGCTTTACGACATCTTGTGCATTTATTAACAATAATAAAATTGGATCCCTAAAACTTTTTTTTTTCCTCCATTACTTGCTTCATTTTTATCCCTTATCAACAATAAATTTTGTTTCAGACGTAGTGGTTTTTATTCTGTATCTAGAATATTGTACTTGCATGATGTCAAGTCTTTCAACGTCTGCAAAAAATACGCTGTGAACGTCAGCAAACATTAAGGTTTTTATGATGTCAGTTTCCCATTAGCCTTTGAAGTTATCATATTACTGTCAGTGGCAAACATAAAAAAAGGAATGATGCTATGTCAAGACTGATGTTTACCTCAAACAAAAAGGAATTATGCTATGTCAGACTGATGTTTACCTAAACAAAAAGGTATTATGACTATGTCAGACTGATGTTTACCTCAAACAAAAAGGAATTATGCTATGTCAGACTGAATTTACCTCAAACAAAAAGGAATGATGCTATGTCAGACTAAACTGATGTTTAGCCTCAAACAAAAATGAATTATCTATGTCAGACTGATGTTTACCCTCAAACAAAAAGGAATGATGCTATGTCAACTGATGTTTACCTCAAACAAAAATGGAATTATCTACATCACCCTGACTGGATGAATTTACCTCAAAAAAAAGGAATTGATGCTATGTCAGACTGATGTTTACCTCAAACAAAAAGGAATTATGTCTATTCAGACTGATGTTTACCTCAAACAAACACCAAGGACCCCTTATATAGCTATGTCAGACTGATGTTTACCTCAAACAAAAAGGAATTATGCTATGTCCAGACTGATGTTTACCTCCAACAAACAGGAGACTGATGCTAATGTCAACTGATGTTTACCTCAAACAAAAAAGGAATTAAGCTATGTCCAGATGTCCTGATGTTTACTCAAACAAAAAAGGAATGATGCTAATGTCAGACTGATGTTTACCTCAAACAAAAAGGAATTATGCCTATGTCAGACTGATGTTTACCTCAAACAAAAAGGAATTAATGCTATGTCAGACTGATGTTTACCTCAAACAAAAAGGAATGATGCATGTCAAAGACTGGATGTTTACCTCAAACAAAAAGGAAATTATGCTATGTCAGACTGATGTTTACCTCAAACAAAAAGGAATGATGCTATGTCAGACTGATGTTTACCTCAAACAAAAAGGAATTATGCTATGTCAGACTGATGTTTACCTCAAACAAAAAGGAATGATGCTATGTCAGACTGATGTTTAGACTCAAACAAAAGGAATTATGCTATGTCAGACTGATGTTTTACCTCAAACAACAAAAGGAATTATGCTATGTCAGACTGATGTTTACCTCAAACAAAAAGGAATTATGCTATGTCAGACTGATGTTTACCTCAAACAAAAAGGAATTAATGTGACCTGATGTTTACCTCAAAACAAAAGGAATGATGCTATGTCAGACTATGTTTACCTCAAACAAAAAGGAATGAATGTCTATGTCCAACCCTGATGTTTTACCTCAAACAAAAAGAATTATGCTATGTCAGACTGATGTTTACCTCAAACAAAAAGGAATGATGCTATGTCAGACCCTGATGTTTTACCTCAAACAAAAAGGAATTATGCTATGTCAACTGATGATTTTTACCTCAAACAAAAAAGGAATGATGCCTATGTCCAGACCCTGATGTTTACCTCAAACAAAAAGGAATGATGCTAATGTCAGACCCTGATGTTATACCTCAAACAAAAAGAATTATGCTATGTCATGACTGATGTTTAACCTCAAACAAAAAGAAAATGAATGTCAGACTGGTTTACCTCAAACAAAAAGGAATGATCTATGTCAGACCCTGATGTTTACCCTCAAACAAAAAGGAATGATGCTATTTCAGACTGCGGATGTTTACCTCAAACAAAAAAGGAATGATGCTATGTCAGACCCTGATGTTTTACCTCAACAAAAAGGAATGATGCTATGTCAGACCCCTGAATGTTTACCTCAAACAAAAAGGAATGAATGCTATGTCAGACCCTGATGTTTACCTCAAACAAAAAGGAATTATTCTATGCAACTGATGTTACCTCAAACAAAAAGGACTGGTGCTCATGGTCAACTGATGTTTACCTCAAACAAAAAGGAATGATGCTATGTCAGACCCTGATGGTTTTACCTCAAACAAAAAGGAATGATGCTATGTCAGACTGGTGTTTACCTCAAGACAAAAAGGAATGATGCTATGTCAGACCCTGATGTATTACACTCAAACAAAAAGGAATGATGCTATGTCAGACTGTGATGTATACCTCAAACAAAAGGAAAGATGCTATGTCAGACCCTGATGTTTACCTCAAACAAAAAGGAATGATGCTATGTCAGAGCCCTGATGTTTTTACCTCAAACAAAAAGGAATGATGGCTATGTCAGACCCTGGATGTTGACCCAAACAAAAAGGATTATGCTATGCAGACTGTTTTACACCTCAAACAAAAAGGAATGATGCTATGTCAGACTGATGTTTTACCTCAAACAAAAAGGAATGAATCAGACCCCTGATGTTGACCTCAAACATAAAGGAATGTATGCAGGTCAGACCCTGATGTTTACCTCAAACAAAAGGAATGATGCTATTCAGACTGTGATGTTTACCTCAAACAAAAAGGAATGATGCTATGTCAGACCCTGATTTTACCTCAAACAAAAAGAATGGATGCTATGTCAGACTGGTGATGGTTTGTTACCTATGATCTATGTCAGACCCTGAGATGTTGTACCTCAAACATAAAGGGAATGATGCTATGTCAGACCCTGATGTTGACCTCAAACAAATTTGCTGAGACCGTCCGTTGTCCTGTGTAAACTACTTCTCCTTCGTCGTCGTTCACTCTCAAATAATCACCACCCATCTCTCATTTTATAGCCAGTAGTCCGTCTCAGGCTTCTCTCGTCAACCTATAACAATTTCTACCTTCATCTGAGTTGGAGGAGGGAATGCTGCCATCCTAACTCTACTCTCATGGAACAGACCTTTTTGGAGGACATGTTTCACTGTTTGTTTGCCATCCTCACATGGCACGTATCAGTCTGTTTGTCCTCCCCTCCTCACATGGGCACGTATCATGTGTCGTCCGTTTTTCAATTTGTTGAACAATTGGTATTTAAGTCTGCAATGGCCGGTTCTTAATCAGAACATTATCACGTGATCTCTTCTTGGTAAAGAGTAGTATAGTTCTGCTGTATCGATGTCTGCGTGTTCCATGTACAATTTTTATTTAAATCTATTTGTTTTATTATTGCTTTTTATCTTTTCATATGTTGTCACGTCTTCAGTTTGGATTGTTTCGTCCTTCTTCTTTGGCCAGTCTATCTGCTTTCTCATTTTCCCCATATTCTGCAGTGGGAGGGTATTCATTGTACGGTTACTGTTTTTTGAATTTATAGGCGGTTTGCATTATTGCTTCTGCCAGGCTGTTTAATTCTTTGTTTTTATTCTTGCTGAGAGCAAGATGACTGATACGGAGTCCTGTTTTGGAACCTATGTTGTGTCCCCCTGTTTGGAACACTATGTTGTCTATAGCAGAAATCTCTTTGTTTTCTATTTCTTTGTTTTTTTATTTTTTTTTTTTTTTTTTTTGTCTTAAATATAATTTAAACTGTTGCGGTAGACAACTCTGGTAGTGTTCACACTTTTGTACGTGTAATTTCATAGTCTTCTAAAACACACTATAGCTCCATCACGGTCTAACTCGTCCGAGCCACGTATAGTTTGTTTCCTGGAGTCTGTGAGGAGATCACGAAACGAACATCACTACTGCTCCCTCAGTCTTGTCAATACAGGTAGATAATATGATGTTCAAAGAGCTGACAGGCTCTTCTTGTAACACAAATTGCTTCAGAAACCACACGAATACCACAGCTTGTTCCTGTCTGCTCTTCGAGCTCCGTGTAGTTCTACGGGGTCTCTAAGGAGACACATAAATAATATGACCAGTGCTCCCACAATCTTTTGTTTGCGTTCGCTCTCATAATATCTGTCTCTTACAATGCTGGCCGTTAGGTTTGAACAGTAAGTACGTTGTGTCGTAGTTTAAAACTAGGCTGCGATATCTGCGCCCTTCGGCCCGACACACATTCCGATTTCAGCAAGCAATTTTTACGGGTTTGCTCCCTGCCATTCCCTGCCACCTCACGCCTTAACATATGTATGCTATACCTCATGTCCATCCAATAGTGGAGTGAAGTGGCTGCATCATTGTCATAAGATGTGGAATAATGCGACGTTCATAGTGCTGGAATGTTCTTCTTGTAAATCAAATTGCTACAGAAACTACATATGCAATTTTCATACAGAATTTTTTCTACCGGGAGATCAGCAGCAGTCGCGGCGCCATGTTCCAAACAAACAAATAAACAAACAAACGAAGAACGTGAAATAATGATGTTGACATTTTCAACATATTCAGTAGTACTATCTTTCATAGACATGTAGCATGACTACGACACCGATGCATGTCGTATCATGATTAGGGCACCTATGCATCCTCTTCCAAACCTAAAGCAACAAATTGTGCACCTCTTGTTGAAGCTTCAGCGTTGGTCCTATACATATCAGACAGAATTTTCTAATAGGAATTACAGAGATCAAAAACTACTTTGTCTTATCATCACAATTAACCGTCATCTCTCCAAAAGGATTATAGACCTTCAAGAACTTGTGCCAATTCCTCCTGTCTCAAGCCATCAGCTCAAGGTTTTTCCACGTCTTCAGTATCCTTTAAACCTTTTTTCACATTCATTCATTTATATCTCCAGTTGCCTTATCTATGTGTTTTTCTGTCTGTCCTGCCACTACCTCTCTAAACTTGGGGATTACAGAACAAGGACTACCATGTATTACTATCAGCAAACTTCAGCAACATTATCACTGTCCGAGTAAATTTAGTAAACTTTAGCTCTTCACTGAAGTCTGGTCACAGTCTTAGTTTGTCAACCACTCATGTGTAATCATCAGGTTACAAAGCTCAGTATAAGCGGCCCAATATCACAGATCAATGTCAAACAGACAAGGCTAACGCTGGTGAGGGTGAATAAACTCATGAAAGGGAACAGAGCGCGTTTGTAATTTACGTATATAATTTATACTTTTTAGTGATCTATTGACGAAAACTAGATACAATTTAATGTGATTTAGTAGAATGAGTTGATCTATTGATGACAGCTGGAAACAAATTATTGTAATTAAGTAGATGGATCATTTTAAGTGGGTGGATCTACTGATGGCAGCTATAAGCGCTTAAAAGTGATTTGGAAGATGAATGATTTTAAGTAGGTGGATCTATTGATAAAAACTAGAAACAAACTTATTGTAACTGAGTAGATGCATCATTTTAAGTAGGTGGCACTATTTAGCCAGCTCCAAATCGCAGAAATGAGGTATCTGAGGAAGGTGGTTGAAGTAACGAGAAGAAACTTGGTCCGCAATCAGGCGATACGGCAAGGCCTCAAAACCCAAGCCCCGCAGACCCAAGTAGAACAGTCCCAACTACAATGGTTTGGCCATGATTGCAGAATGGGAGAAGATCGGCTACCATGACATGTATGGGAAACTAAGAGCCAGGGATACAGACCTTGTTAAGCACATCTGGTTACATGAGGAGAGCACGGCTGACATAAAAGATTAGTCTAAGCCGTTGTTTAAACACAACACGGTCACTGCTTGCACAATACAATAAGCCCGGCACGACAAAGGGACTTGTTAGCATGCAAGCGACAATGGACCGAGGGAACAAAGGCCGCCGCCAGCAGCATAGAAAAAAGCGGACACGCGGGGCGATAGACAATCAGAAGGTGACGGAGGGCTTTGTGACAGCTGGAAGGTGGGTGATTTTCTTTGCATCTGTTTGTTATACAGCACGGCATTGAAAGTTGGTAGCGAGTGGCCCACCCACATTTGACTTTTAGAGATATAATATACCGCGCAGCTAGCTAGAGAGGAGTCCGGTTTTTTCAACATTGTGGCTTAGAGAGAAATCCCCAAAGCCTTATTCAACACGTGTTTATTCAGTATAGATAAAATAATTCATATCTGTGGTGTATTGTGTTCTTAAAGGATTTTGCCAAGGGAAAAGAAGGTTAGTAGATCTTATACAGATTATTAATACTTTTTTCTTATTCTTTATTCATTTAATCTCAAAGCTAAATGGGCGAAAGCTAATTTTTCAATTAATTCTTCTAGCACATGACTAAATAAAATCAGAAGACTTTCCTCTAAGATGATAGGCTGATAGGAAGTAATTAATAGCTCACACTTCACCTTCATCTAGCTTGTTAAATCATCATCACAGTCTTCCATGCGCACACACTCTCATGCACAATATTTAACGTCATTAGAATCAAACTCATAGAGATCAATAGTGAGAAGTAGAATAAATGAAAGTCAACCAGTGATATTAAGTGTGAAAACTTATGAAGACATTTGTGTGTCTTCAGTCCATCAGAAGTCTGCGTCTACACGCTACGTGTTTGACGACTAACCAGAAACAAGTTATAAAAACGGACATTTGGCTAGCAGAATTCGTCATAGGACATCCTTCATTCCTCAATTAAAAAGGAATATTTCTCGACCACGATTACGACGGTGGACGCAGCATTTTTCGGCACCTTATATCACGTGCGCACAAGTTCAATACATAGTTATATCAAGTTCAAATCACTCAAAAGCTACTACATGAGTCAATCTAAAGCTCACAGTTGATTGCTTATTCAAATATCAAGTTCAGCTCCACCAAAAGCTACTACATGAGTCCATCTAAAGCTCACAGTTGATTGCTTATTCAAATATCAAGTTCAGCTCCATCAAAAGCTACTACATGAGTCAAGCTAAAGCTCACAGTTGATTACTTATCCAAATATCGTTCAGCTCCATCGGAAGCTTACTATCTGAAGTCAAGCTAAAGAGTTCTAAAGTTGAATCTCATATTTGTACAAAGTGCAACACATTCTTAAGCGCATTCTATGAAGCAGACCCCAAAGTATATTTTATGAATCACGATTACATTACTCAAGGTAATGAGTATACATATCAAGAACATTTCGTGAAGAAATCCAGTCTGGTCAGTACCCTCCGGAGATAAGACATTTTCATACGACAACTGTTAACTGTTGGTCGCCGCTACAGAGATAGTATCAAACAGTGGATGACTATATTTCGTAAACGTTCTCAGTACGACAAAAGTTTTCATCAGAACGTCCTCGACTTAGAGATACCCCGCTCGACATACCTTATAACAACTTGGGACATTCTATGCATACAAGTGAATCATCCTACCCGGGTGAAGCATTTAGAGACACATGGACTGTGTTGATTACTCACCATTTTGGTAACACGTATCATATCACACCATCATCATTTCGCTTTACACAAGTTAATTCTTCTATTTAATTAACTACAATATTAATATCTCATCTGTGTGTTTTTGTGTGAATCGTCTTGTACAATCATCACGTTCTAACCACTACTAACCCTATATGTGTAGAGATTTAATTAATAAACCCACTAATCGTTTGATCATTATCTAGTTTGTTAATGTATCACTCGTGCTGTCGGTGTTAAATAATTACATATAGGTAGATTTCTACACTCATATGAGGTTGGTGGCTCTTTCTGTTACGGGATCTAAGGGCAGAAGCTAAAGTCGTGGGGAAACAGAGCTCTTTCCATAATTCACTAGAAAACACTGTCCAGTTGAAAGCATTCGCATTCTCTTCTTCTTGCCCTTATCTCGGATAGGTCTCTATTCTTTCTTAACGAGCCAATTTCTGGAGACCTTCTACCTAATACCTCATAGGCTATTCCTGGCGAAAACTACTGTCGTAGTTGCCCCAATACTCACCACGCGACAGATAGCATAGCGCTCTCTCTGTCAAATCTCTGCATCCCGGGTAGAAAAGGAACGACTAAGTAAGTAAGGATTTATTGATAAAAACTAGAAACAAATTTATTGTGACTGAGTAGATGAATTATTTTAAGTGCGCGGATCTATTAATGGAAGCTAGAAACATCTAAACGTGGTTCAGTAGATGAATGACTTTAAGCAGGTGGATCTATCCATGACAACTAGAAACAAACCAAATGTGATTAAGTAGACGAATAGTTTTTAATGGGGGTAAAGATAGTTACTTATGAGTACCAGAACAACACTATTTATAGCATAAAAGGTCTTTGTCTGGGAAATGGAGGCACGAAAACAACAGAGTTAGCCAACTAATTAAGTCAACCAGTGAACAATAATTATATAGCCGTCTAGAAGCGACAGCACCCTAGGGAATAGTTCTACGGGAAACAATGACTCGAGTTAGCATTTAGTTTTATTGTAGCCATTTCGTATTCTACAGATCAGGGCTCACAATTCCGTGCAAGACAAAATTATAGGGCTGTTCCAGATCCGTACATTACAACTTTGCAGACAGAAAATATGGAATTTCTAAGGATAGCGTTACCCAACCTTTTATTTGTCCGCGAAGGAACACTTAAGATAATTTTTCATACCCAAGGTTACCCAACCTACGATAACATTTAAAGCCAAAAATATTGGCACACACACATACACACACACATATATATATATACATACACACAAACACATGTATATATATTTATCAAGACTCCATTGGAAAAACCAGAAACGTCACATTTTTATAAAACTGAGTTGCTGACCTCAGCGCATTAAGTAGCTTCAAAGAAGATATAGAAACGAAATTATACAAGGTATTTGAAAATACATTCCTCTCTGTCGTGAAACATTCTAAATCCACATATATAAATTAAAAGGTAAATGTAAAGCCTAACACATTAATTCAATAAAAAGGAAAAGAAGAATGGTAAAAGACCAGTGCTGTCACAATGGCTTACAAAAATCCCCCTTTTTCTACTTCGTCTGCATATTGTAACGCTTTCAATTTGATAGTAAAGCCTACTGCATCAATACACGCGTTCTACAAATACAACTAGTACTGTGTTTCTTAGAAAACCTTGAGATACGCAAGCTGCTTAATGACCTAGATTAATACTAGCATTAATTTCATTTTATACACTGCGTAATGAAAAGACAGATGAACTTAGGGTAGAGAGAGAGAGACGGAGGAACGTATGCAACACTAACACGCGTCTCGCGATATAAAATTAATGCCACCCCCAAAGCGTAAGGCAGGAAGCACTAACTTTTTTTCAAATAGACAGTGATAAAAAACACTAACGATGCGAGGGTTAGGTTTAAAAACCTGTTTAATGCTTATTAGTAAACATGACATTATACTGTTTTATGTCTGAAAGCCTGACAGTACCGAGACACCACATCGTATCGAAGTGAACGGGAGGTAGAAGAAAATGCATATTTTGAACGCAGCCACCTAGCCCTATTAAATTTATATATTTGGGTTCCTTAGGACTTGCTGACAAAGAATATGTTAAGTGTTACGCAAATAGTCTAGGAATTAACAAATTATAGCCAAAAGAAAATAGTGAGGATGTCTGACAGCACCAAATCATAATCGCACAGTGGCATGTTTTGAAACCACCATTTTACGGGAAATAGGCAACCATGTTAAATCCGATTTGATTGGAGGGAATGATATGTAAGGCTAAACATGATTAGTCGGATTGCAAATACTATTTTTGGTTGTTAGGGGAAACGTAGGAAGGGTAAATCTTTCCAGAAGCTTTGTAAACATGGTCCTATTGTCTAGACCAGTTGATATAGTTAATTAGGAGCGTCTGTTCAGTGCCACATTTTAAAATAAACTTACTAAGAAACAGTGCGTTGAGAACCAGCTTATATTTTTTCTAAATAAAAGCCTGGGACAGAGGCTGATCGGAATTTGTGCCATATTCATCGCCAGTCAACGTATTTGTGTATTATTTCCATGAATTGTGGTAAGATTGACATACTTGATATCTTTTTAATGAAAATTGAATGTAAATTGATAATTTATGTCTGTATATGTGTGTGGTTGAGTAGCAAACATGAGGCAAAGCCTAGATACTGCTCCAACCTGAACAGAACGTGTCGGAGAAAAGAAAACTGCATGGAATTGCCAAACAGTACACTGACACGTATCTTATTGACTAGATAGAACTAATGCTGGAATTGCAGAGGCGTAGTAACCATTAGGGAGGAGTATACTGGTGTAAATTGTTTCAGATGAAGCTAGCAGTTGGCCTACCGCTCTGAACTCAGTGTTTGTTATGTATTGTGTTCAGTGTGGAAATAGATTATAAATTAGTTATGAAGTAGGAGGTACAATTTTCTTGTTTCAGGGACCGTGGTCCTAAGTTATTGAAGCAGCACCTGGTCTGAGTTTTGCTGAATCCAGAGGCTGACAGCATACTCCTTGGTCCAGATAGCGACCAGTGAGGTGTCTCCAGAACACAGTGAAGCAATCGAGCAGAGGAGTCTTTTCTTGCCTCCATCACGAAAGATAAGCTTCTGTGGCCAGAGTAGCTCAACATTATGTGCCCCCTCTAAACTTGACATTATATTAAACACAGAGGGACAATAAATTGTTTCAAATGACAGGAACTGTGAACTTTTCCCAATACTATTTCCACGATAATCAAACACTTGAAGTCATGATGACAAACAACAATCTAGCTTGAAAAACAAAACCAGTATTACCTCATAGTACTACTTCACAACTTACACACATAGGATAATACTAATAAATTATGTCAATACAAAGATCATATTTATAAATTGTGATTACATTTGATTGTGATTCCTGGTTCACTGTGTAGTTGAATCAGGATATCTATTATTGAAAGGAGTTATTACACATATATTTGAAACTTTACACTTGACTCATTTAAGATAGTCTTATAGAGTGTTATATGTGTGTGAGTGTCACAGTATTGTAAAGTGTTGTGGAATAAATTAAATTGTTTATCTGTCTGTTGTTGTTGTGACTTACATTTCATCATTTTCATAACCCTAGACATTCAACGTAGTCATCACAATATTCCAGAATAATTCTGACTGAGGTATAAATGTGGTAGCAAGTAAGGTCATCTGTAATACACCACACTTATTAGATACAGATGGGACCCAAAGACGCAGCAATAGAGAACGCAGTCAGCGACTCATAGCTTGACTGCCTGCGTCAGGACCAGCGAACCAGAGCTGGTCAAGACCGCACTCCACCTCCACGTGGTGGTCCTGGAAACAGTCTGCAGCTGTGCAGTCTGGCTGAGCGAGTGTGGATCGCAATGGGAAGGCAAACCCGGTTCTAAAAATGCCGTGCAGAAGTCGGATGTGTCGACCGAAAGGTGCAGATATCACAGCTTAGGCGTAAACAGACACAACGCAACCACCGTCCTTTTCAGGACGAACGAAGAAGAAGAAGAAGAAGAAGATACAGATACCTTCACAGCTGATCTCAGTCAGTACACTAAGTCCCCTATAAATATTAATATCATCCCACTTTACCACATATATTGGGGTCTCGCTCCCGGGATATTGAACTTTCTCCTGTTATATATATTGGGAATAAGAAGAATTAAAAGGTATCCTTGGGTGGAATTAAATAAGGTTGAGCTCTCAGTGCCTGTGGTTGTCATTGGATAATTAATTACAGATTGTATTGTTTAGTTAGACTTTATATAAATTTACCTGTTAGAAAATGGCGGACCTGGCCAAATTTCGATCTGCTGCTGTGCAGACTGCTAAAGAGTTAGGAATGGACGGGCAAGTTATGATTGCTTATGTCACTACGGAATGTGACAAATATATTGAACGTGAAGAAAGAAAATGTGAGGCTGAAAGAAGGTTAGAGGCTGAAAAAGAAATTAAGAGGTTGCAGATTGAGGCTGAGGCTAAGAAATTGGAAGCCGAGGAAAGAAGATTGGCTGCAGAGAGGGAAGCAGAAAAGGAGGAGAAGAGATTACAAAGGGAACATGAGTTACGACTAAGGGAGTTTGAGTTTCAAGGCCATTCTCCTGAAAATGGTGCCAGTCCCTTTGCCTCCGATGCTACTGTTAGTCAGGGAGCCTCAACCTCAGCTATGAATTTTCATTTAGATCATTTTGTTGAGAAAAACGATGATATTGAGAGCTATCTAAATAGATATGAACTATTAGCTACCACGTATGGGTTAGAGAGAGAAAGGTGGAGCTTAAAGTTATCTCAAGGGCTTCGTGGGGCAGCTTATGAAGTTTTTGCCAAAATGAGCAGAGGTGATCAAGAAAATTATGACATGCTAAAGCAGGCTCTTTTGTTAAGATATGAAAAGAACGCAGAATTTTATAGGAAAAAATTTAGGAATGCTAAACTACTGTCAGGTGAAACCTATCACCAGTTCTCTGCACGGTTAGAGACATACTTGGAGAAATGGACTTCTCTGGGGAAAACCCAAGATCTTAAGGAAATGGTCCTTATAGAACAATTAAGAGAGTCCATGGCTCCAGACCTGAGAAAGTTTCTCATGGAACAAGGTGCAGAGAGACTGGGTGAGTTACTAAATGTTGCAGAAAGGTATCAAGCAGCTCAGGCAGAGGTATCAGGTAATAAAAAGAAACAGGTAGATAATTTTAGGGCACCACAGAACTTTAATAAATTTGATCCTAGAGATCAAAACAAAGGTAAGCACCAGTTTGATAGGCCACGGTATGACAATAAAAATAAAACCCCACAATTCGATGAAAGGAAATATGATGAAAGAAAATCTTTCAACCAAGGAAGGAGGTGGTGTAAAAATTGTCAGATGAACAATCATGATACTGACCGTTGTAGAAGGAAACCTGTGTATATGGCCACCCTTCAGGTCAGGTCGACCTCAAGACAGGAGGAGGATATCCTGATAGATACCACTCCAGAAGAGATGAGGAATGCAAGGCTGGGGATAAGACCCTCAAGCCTTGTTTCAGGAAATTGTCAACTTGTCATACAACTCCAGGTAAGGGAGATTTTTACATGAAAAACAATTTGAGTTACAGGAAGGCCGGAACTAGATCCAATGGTCACGGACAGTTGGTCCTTCTAAAGACATATAGGGCAGACTTAATAAGGAGCTACATGTGAAACAAGATGGGGACCATGAGAAAATAGGTACCATCATCCAAAAGGTAGCTCACAATTATTATTGGCCCAAGGCAAGGTGGGACATTGAGAATTTTGTAGAAAGGTGTAGCATAGCACATGAGGGAACACCCACAAGTGGGAACATTGATCAGGACCTGGACACGCCACGGGGTAAACGTAGGCCTGACAATAGAAAAAATAATAAAGTGGACCAAATGGAATGGGAAGCCCCTTTTCACGGACAAGCTTCAATTAACTGTTTTGCAATGGCCACTATGCAGAGAGTGCAAAAAGATGTCTTACCCCAGGATAAGCCGAAAATCCCTCAATCGGATTTAAACAAACTGGAGGAAGAGGATGTAGAGAGGAAATCTCTCATCAAGAATTCTAAGTGGGGAGAAAGCCCCAAGAAAAGAATTGGTAGCGGTCGTTTTGTGCATGATAATTCTGGGAAGAAAAATCATCACTATAGAGCTTCGAGTGGAAGAGACCATACCGGTGCATGGACAAATAGGTCCACAAAATTAAAGGTCCATATGAAGCGCTGTTAAGAACGTGGACTGATGAAAAGGCAGAGGAAAATATTACATCCTCATACCAATATGTGAATGAGCTGACCACTCGTTTAAAAACTGGCTGGAAACTTGCCAATGAAAATTTGAGACAAGCCAGGAAGAAACATGCTGCCTATTTTAACAGGAAAGCTAAAGACAGAGATTTGGCTGTGGGAGAGAAGGTACTGCTTCTTCTACCCGGTAGTCAGAATAAGTTACAAATTGGATGGCAAGGTCCATATACAGTTCTAGAGAAGGTGTCTAGAACCAATTATAAGATAGATAAGAAGGGGAAAGAACAAATCTATCATGTGAATCTCCTGAAGAAATATTTAGAAAGAGAAAATCAGGAAGAGACACACTTGTTGACCTTGTCCATTGCAATGGAGATGAAAAAGGAACCACTTTCATCATTTGAATATCCATTACACCCCTGTGAGACAGCGGCACAGGTGAAAATCAGTACACATTTAACTAAAAATCAGAAGGAGAGAGTGCAACAGGTTCTAGATGATCATACAGAGGTGCTAACGGACCGACCGGGGCATACAAACTTATTGGAATATGATATGAAACTGAAAGACCCCACACCTGTCTGTATGAAACCCTATTCAATTCCTTTTGCTAAGGAGAAAGCTTTGAAGGAAGAGATAGACTATTTGTTGAAGGAAGGAATTATTTCACACAGTGAATCTTCGTATAGTTCCAGTGTGGTGCTCTTAAGGAAACCCTCTGGAGAACATAGACTCTGTATAGATTACAGGAGACTGAATGCTATTACAGAAGGACAGGTGGATCCATTGCCGGATACAAATCAGTTGTTTGCCAGGCTAAATAAAGCTAAATATTTCTCAAAAGTGGATCTGAGTAAAGAATACTATCAGATTCCAGTAAAGCCTGAGGTTAGACCGTACCTAGCTTTTAGTACCTCAGAGGGACACTATGAGTTTAACAGATTGCCATTTGGATTGAAGAATGCGCCTAGTGTCTTCTCTAGAATGATGAGAAAATTGTTAGATCCCCTAAATAATCCATGCATTACAAATTTCATGGATGATATCCTTATAGCAACAGAAACATTTGAGGAACACATTGACTCTCTGAACATGCTGTTTAATCGACTTAGAGAAGCGAATTTAACAGCCCGACCAACTAAATGTTGCGTTGGATGTAAAGAATTAGAATTCTTGGGACACACAGTTCAGCAGGGAAACATGACCCCTGACCCCAAGAATTTAGAGAAACTAAAGAAAGCCCCGAGACCACAAACCAAGAAAGACGTGAGATCCTTTGTCTCATTATGTGGTTTCTACCAAAAGTATATCAAAAACTTTAATTCCATATGTGCACCGTTAACTGATTTGACACGTAAAGGAAATCCAGATCGAATTACATGGATACCACAATGTGAATTAGCTTACCAGGAATTGAAG
This sequence comes from Oreohelix idahoensis, assembly GCA_024509875.1. NCBI lineage: Eukaryota > Metazoa > Mollusca > Gastropoda > Stylommatophora > Oreohelicidae > Oreohelix > Oreohelix idahoensis. Next base: position 35,911 of record JAMPIV010003813.1, read on the forward strand.
GAAAAGCTCACAAGCAAACCTATTTTGAAATTACCTGACTTAAGTCAAGAATTCATTGTAAGAACGGATGCCAGTAATATCGGGCTAGGTGCGACACTGCTACAGAAATCAGATGCATTGGATGGGGAATTAAGCCCAGTGGCATATGCTAGCAGAAAGTTGAATAAAGCTGAAACCAATTACTCAACTAGCGAAAAAAGAATGTCTTGCAGTAATATGGGCGATAAAGAAATTCAATATTTATCTGTATGGGAAGGCATTTAAGTTGCAAACGGATCACAAACCCTTGTCGTTTCTAGCGCAGGCTAGGCATGAAAATTCTAGGTTGCTCAGATGGTCATTACTTATGCAGCCATTTGAGTTTAGCATAGAGTATATATCTGGTAAGACAAATCTGGGAGCGGATTTTTTAAGCCGCCATCCGTGTGATGAGAATCACCGTAAGCCCCAGAAATAATAGTAAATTTCTCTATGTGTATATAGAATTATAGACTGACATATAACGTCTGTTTTAAGAGGGGAGAATTTGTCGTGAAACATTCTAAATCCACATATATAAATTAAAAGGTAAATGTAAAGCCTAACACATAAATTCAATAAAAGGAAACGAAGAATGGTAAAGAACAGTGCTGTCACAATGACTGTACTCGAGATCCCCCTTTTTCTGCTTCGTCTGCATATTCTCACGCTTTCACGTTCACTAGTAAAGCCTACAGCAGCAGACACGCGTTTCGACAAAACAATAAAACGTGTACTGTATTTCTTAGAAAACCTTGAGATACGCAAGCTGATTAATGACCTAAATTAATACTAGCATTAATTTCATTTTATACACTGCGTAATGAAAAGACAGATGGAATTAGGATAGAGAGAGGGAGGGCTGAAAGCAGGAACGCCGGCAACACCAACACGCGAAAGGCATGAAGCACTAACTTTTTTTCAAATGGACAGTGATAAAAAACACTACCCATACGAGAGTTAGGTTTAAAAACCTGAAAAATGCTTATTAGGAAACATGACATTATACTGGTTTACGTTTGAAAGCCTGACAGTACAGCAGACACCCTAAAGTTTGGAAGTGAGGAGGTGGCAACAGCACGACTATCCTAGAAGAAAATACATATTTTGAACGCAGCCACTTAGCAACATTAAAACATATATTTGGGTTCCTTAGGACTTGCTGACAAAGAATATGTTAAGTGTTACGCAAATAGTCTAGGAATTAACAAATTATAGCCAAAAGAAAATAGTGAGGGTGTCAGACAACACCAAATAATAATCGCACAGTGGCATGTTTTGAAACCACCATTTTACGGGAAATAGGCCACCATGTTAAATCCTATTTGATTGGATAGAAGTAAATGTAAGGCGAAACACGGTTAGTCGGACTACAAATACTAATTTTTTGTTGTTAGGGGAACGGTAGTAGGGGTACTTTTTTTGAAAAGCTGTGTAAACATGGCCCGATTGGTTAGACCCGCCAATATAGTCAATTAGGAGCGTCAGTTCAGTGCCACATGTTAAAATAAACTTACTCAGAAACAGTGCGTTGAGAACCAGCTTATATTTTTTCTAAATAAAAGCCTGGGACAGAGGCTGATCGGAATTTGTGCCATATTCATCGCCAGTCAACTTATTTGTGTATTATTTCCATGAATTGTGGTAAGATTGACATACTTGATATCTTTTTAATGAAAATTGAATGTAAATTGATAATTTATGTCTGTATATGTGTGTGGTTGAGAAGCAAACATGAGGCAAAGCCTAGATACTGCTCCAACCTGAACAGAACGTGTCGGAGAAAAGAAAACTGCATGGAATTACCAAACAGTACACTGACACCTATCTTATTGACTAGATAGAACTAATGCTGGAATTGCAGAGGCGTAGTAACCATTAGGGAGGAGTATACTGGTGTAAATTGTTTCAGATGAAGCTAGCAGTTGGCCTACCGCTCTGAACTCAGTGATTGTTATTTATTGTGTTCATTGTGGAAATAGATTATAAATTAGTTATGAAGTAGGAGGTACAACCTTCTTGTTTCAGGGACCGTGGTCCTAAGTTATTGAAGCAGCACCTGGTCTGAGTTTTGCTGAATCCAGAGGCTGACAGCATACTCCTTGGTCCAGATAGCGACCAGTGAGGTGTCTCCAGAACACAGTGAAGCAATCGAGCAGAGGAGTCTTTTCCTGCCTCCATCACGAAAGATAAGCTTCTGTGGCCAGAGTAGCTCAACATTGTGTGCCCCCTCTAAACTTGACATTATATTAAACACAGAGGGACAATAAATTGTTTCAAATGACAGGAACTGTGAACTTTTCCCAATACTATTTCCACGATAATCAAACACTTGAAGTCATGATGACAAACAACAATCTAGCTTGAAAAACAAAACCAGTATTACCTCATAGTACTACTTCACAACTTACACACATAGGATAATACTAATAAATTATGTCAATACAAAGATCATATTTATAAATTGTGATTACATTTGATTGTGATTCCTGGTTCACTGTGTAGTTGAATCAGGATATCTATTATTGAAAGGAGTTATTACACATATGTTTGAAACTTTACACTTGACTCATTTAAGATAGTCTTATAGAGTGTTATATGTGTGTGAGTGTCACAGTATTGTAAAGTGTTGTGGAATAAATTAAATTGTTTATCTGTCTGTTGTTGTTGTGACTTACACTTCATCATTTTCATAACCCTAGACATTCAACGTAGTCATCACAATATTCCAGAATAATTCTGACTGAGGTATAAATGTGGTAGCAAGTAAGGTCATCTGTAATACACCACACTTATTAGATACAGATACCTTCACAGCTGATCTCAGTCAGTACACTAAGTCCCCTATAAATATTAATATCATCTCACTTTACCACAGGGAGCTAAAGATAAAAGTTACGTATATATTCCAAGTTCCAAATACGACGAAACCTGAAAATATAGATGATTTTATCAATGTAGAGAGCTCAGTGTTTCTAAAGTAGACCGCCACAGCCCCTGAGTTCCCTTCCGCTGACCAAGGGCACTGAAGCCGGGGATGAGGAGAATAGGGCATTTTGTTTTAGCCTTAAAACTGATGGAAATAAACCACATAGAGCCCTATGGTGTGTTATTGAATCAGTTTTAGAACGCAAAGAATGGAGATAATAAGCCTGAAAAGAGAATCCTGTAGAAACAACTTTCTGGACGGCCATAATCGGCAACGTCTGCTATAGACAACTCAAATGCCCGACTGTTGCCGAGAAACAAGGCCTAAGACCCCAGTTTACGTAATCAAAAATTTTTATACCAGTAATCGATTGCGTTTTTTGTTTGCTTTCTGAGTTAGGATCGTTTTTTCCCCCATGGTTTGTTTGCGGTGCGGGGAAGGAGGGAGGGAGGAAAAGGAGGTGAAAGGTTACATCACAGCTCACTGGGCCATTAAAGGTCTATCGTGTTATCGGAAGAAACCAACTTTCCATAAGTAAATAAACTTTCCTGTTATGTTCCGTGCATGCTTCCTTCTCAGTGGCCATTGTTCTCTTCCGTGGCTGTTCAAATAGCGGTGATGGAAAACTGAATGGCTCCCTAAAGAATTTTGTCCAGCCTTTCATGTGTGCATGTGTGTGTGTATGTGAGTGTATGTGTGTGGGCGCGCGCCTTTCATCTACACATTTTCCAGCCCTATAGATCATGCTTTGCTGGGTTTTCAACGGCTGCCACGTCTGTCCTAGGTTACTTTGCCCTATTTGTTTCAAATGCTGTTTAAGCTGGCTATATACAATAAGCAATTGTGTAACAGCTAATTAAAACTTCTGCTAGAGGTACCTAAAACTTACATCTAACAAAAACTGCTACAACATTGTTACAATTACTAAACCGGCTAATTGGTGTTCCAAGTATAACTCTTGAAATAGCTAAATACAGTTATTATAACTTCTTCTTAGCCGTTCCTTTTATACACTGGAGTGTAGAGGTTTGCCAGACAGAGCGCCATACTATCCTAACGGCTGTCTTCCTCCTGGCCTGGTTCCAATCTAGTCCTCGGTCCTTTAGAGATTGTCTAATGTTGTTCTGGATTTCTGGATCCCTGGCTCTTAGTTTCTCATGTTTCATTGTAGCCGATCTTCTCCCACAGTTACTATAACAACAGTCTTAAATACTTGAAAGAGAGCTAAAGCGACCACGCCTGTTAACTATTAATAGATAAAAAGTGGAAGCTGATAGATAAAAAGTGGAAGCTAATAGATAAAAAGTGGAAGCTAATAAATAAAAAGTGGAAGCTTATAAATAAAAAGTGAGATCTAATTAAAAATAATTGAGAGCTAATACATTAAACGTGAGAGGCAATAAATAAAAAGTGAGTGCTAATAAATAAATAAAAATGACGGCTAATAAATAAAAAGATAGGACAAATAAACAAAACGTGAGAGCTAATAAATTCAACGTGCAAGATAATAAATACAAAGTGAAGACTAATAAATAAAACGTGAGGACTAATCAATATAATATGAAAGGAAGACATTTAACAACAGAAAAATGGCGCTATGAAGACACAAGGAAGACAACACACACACACCAAAATGAAGGAGTGGACTAATGCTGTCAAAGAGACGCAGAAAGACTTCAGATCAACTGGCTAAAGGAGGAAGCATGTTAACCACATTCAAGAAAGCACAAAGCATCACCAGACCACAGGAAAGAAAATCAGATTTGAGCATACATGTATAAACAACAAGTTTAGATCAACATTATATGACGTAAAAATAGGTAGAGGAGCCGATGTTGGCATTCACTTACTTTCATTTGTAAGGAAAAATAAAGAGGACAAATCAAAGATTTACAACACATAGCTACTGACAACAGTGTACTGTGGGATATCGTGTGAATCTCAACAGTTCCGTGTAGCTCCGGGAGGGGATTGGGGGGTTCTGATAACAGAAAGGAAGAATATGACTACTGATCCCACCGCCACGTCATACAAGACCACGAACATGAGGTTGTTCATGAGGCTGGCAACTTCATCATGTCAAACAAATTGTTACAGAAACCACAGCTGCAGCAACACGTGAATGCTGGGTACGGGCTCCTTGCCAGGAGCACAAGGCGTAGTATGGCTCCATGTTGCTCACATCCTGCTTCTACGCATTGATTTCTAACAAACTGCAATGCGTCAGATAACAGGCAACTGTCAAAGGCTTTTTATTTCTTGTTTTATCTGTTCTAGTCTGGATGATGGCGCTTGTTACTAATTATTTCCCTTAGTATGTCCGAACGCTGTTATCTGCCCTTGTTTTCTCCGTTACCGATGTATTCCTTATTCTCCCGTGCGTCCATCTATTACAGCCGTTCTCAAATTGTTTATCCTGAAGGATCCCTTGAAATCATTTTCAGGTCTCAGAGAACCCCTGCATACAAATTATTATATCTACAGTTCATGGTACTTTAGCGTGATCAGTAAGTTGTAAATATAATAATCAAATAAAAATTGTCAATGCTTTCTTTTAAGTAAAGAATGAGGGAGCCGCGCTGGTGTAATGGTTAAGACGTTGCGCTGGCGACCAGGTTTTCAAGGTTCAAGCCCGGGCGCCGGCATTTGTAGGAGTGTCATCGACCGGGAATTTGACTGAATAACCTGCAGATAAACCCTCTGTGGATGGGAAGGAGCGAAGCTCCTGACCGGGTTGGAAGGAAAGTTCACTGACCCCCCAGCCTCGCAATGACATGTCATTGGGCCAAAAGGGCTGGAAAGCTCGAGTGCCGCTGGTTAGAGAAAAAAAAAAAAACAAGTAAAGAATGATTTTTTCCCCTGTGGATCTTTTTTTTTTTTTGGGGGGGGGGGGGGGGGGGGGGGGGGGGGGGGGGGGGGGAGGGGGGGGGGGAAGAGAGATCAATTGTAATGCAAGTCAGTAGTGTTTGTAGCAGAAACTTCAGTTATTTCCTTGTTTTAATTTCATGTTTGATTTTTTTCTTTTACCTTTTCCAAGTAGGCCTAAACGTCTTATAACAAATTTCTACGCTACACGATACTAATGAAATATGGTGTGTGCAAGACTGAACACGGTCCCATTGCGCGCTGCCATACGGGTCACTGCTCACCACTGCAAGCGCTAACATAACCCGGCGCGCAAAGTTAAAATGTGCGACGTTAATTTTCTTTTAATCATGATCTCTCACGTAACTCCTAACGACCTCTCGCCGTACCCTACAGTTCTGTGGAACCCCTACAGTTCCGTGGAACCCCGAATGAGAAACCCTTATCTATATACGAGGATGAAAGGCACCAGACTAGAGAGCTATCAAGTTTCTTATTTGCTTTCTGGTCTGACACATTTTATCCTCGTGTACTGACAGATACTCCCTCCATGGAAAAAATAACCTTCGATACTTTACTGCCTGGTCCTTTATCATATTTCACGTTCTGTCAGTCCGTATGTTTGTTCTTGAGTTTGTCCTGTTTTTTTTTTTCCATGTATCCCGTGGTCGTCTGTGTGATCACCTTAGCAGGCGCCTGGTTTTCTACGTGAAATTATTGAGTTGTCTGCCGACATCTCTGCCCTGTTTTCCCTCTGTCGCTGTGTGTTAACAGTCTGTCTGTATTTAATTATGAATCCACCAGACGATCAATTTCAAAAATACAGGTATATACAGGGGTTTCAATTCTTATTAACATATGATATTCTCATTAAAAAGAAACATTTACGCAAAAAAAGGTTAATGACACCTTAATGCGATACCTGAACGGCAAATCAGAGCCTGGTTGTAATAGAGAACAAATATACCGTACAGGGAAAATAAAGATAAAAGTTGAAAACTATAAAGGTTAAAACTAATAAATAATGGTAAATTCTATTAAAAAAGAAAGGTAGACAGACAGATAGATTTTTTTTCCCCTTAACCAGCGGCACATGGGCTTTCAGCCCTTCGGCCCAATGACATGTCATTGCGAGGCTGGGGAACCTGTGGACTTTCCTTCCAACCCGGTCAGGAGCTTCGCTCCTTCCCATCCACAGAGGATTTATCTCAGGAGCCGTTCAGGTTATTCAGTCAAAATCCCGGTCGATGACACGCCTTCAAATGTCCACGACTGGGCTTGAACCTTGAACACCTGATCGCTAGCGCAATGTGGTAACCATTACACCAGCACGGCTCCGCTAGAAAGAAAGAAAGAAAGAAAGAAAGAAAGATAGATAGATAGATAGATAGATAGATAGATAGATAGATAGATAGATAGAAGGTAAGGAGGTGAGGAGGTATGTAGGTAGACAGACAGACAGACAGAAAGACAGACAGACAAATAGACAGACAGACAGATAAATAGATAGCAGATAAACAGACGGATATATATATATATATATATATATATATATATATATATATATATATATATATATATATATATATATATATATATATATATATATATATATATATATATATATATATATATATATAAAGATAGATAGATAGACAGACATACATACAGACAGACAGGCAGATAGATAGATAGACAGACAGGCAGATAGATAGATAGATAGATAGATAGATAGATAGATAGATAGATAGATAGATAGATAGATAGATAGATAGATAGATAGATAGACTGAGGCAAGCGAACAGATTAAACAGAAAGTTCATATTAGGTGGTAACCAGGTAATTTAAGTAAATATGTAGGTAAAATTATAAATATCACAGAAAGAACTGCTTATACGGGAATGGACGTCACTTTTATCCAGTGATACAGGTATTGTGATACATAGCGCTCTCACATTTTTTTTTTTTACCCATTATGTATCAGGGGGAATTAGCTAACCCTAATGAACTTTGATCCAGCTATCTTCCCTACCAGTCATTTCTGACCAAAGGAGCGTACCTCCCGAAATAACTTTCGGTGGCATGAGGTTGGGCAATTGTAGATCAAGCTGTTGCCCATGCAGCATGACCGGCCTGGATATCAGAGGAACGGACTAGCCGATACAGTCTGACACCAGTAGCAACCGCCTAGTCACTAGTAGGATACGGAACTTGCCCTCGGTAAGCATGTATTAGCTCTAGAATTGCCACAGTTATCCAAGTAGGATCGTGTCATCTAAGGAACATCGACTGATTTAATGAGCCATTCGTGGTTTCACCGTGAGACAGTGTGAACTTAGACATGCATGGCTTAATCTTTGAGACAAGCATATGACTACTGGCAGGATCAACCAGATAACTGTCCGAACAGACCATTTCGTCGCTCGCGCGGGGGGGGGGGGGGGGGGGGGGGGGGGGCGGGGGGGGGCGGGGGGGGGGGGGCGCGGGCGGGCCGACAGCGCTCTGTGCAGAGCGGATCCCGGCGGCCCCGGCGATTTTATTCTTGCGAGAACCACTGGCCGCCTGCCGACTAGTCGGACAGGACTGGCCGAAAGCGACACCAGCTAATAGGAATATTAATGAGTTACTCTAGTTCAGTTTATCAATGCCTTTGTGTGCATATGGACAGTGAATAGACGGTGCTTTGTGTGTTTATTGTTTCTTTAACTCAGTGGCCTGGTTATGAATTTGTTTTTTTCCCAGATGGGTTATATGAGTGGGAGGCGCCTATTCAGGGGCTACATCTTGGTAGCTTTCCTCCTTCCCGATAAGTTGTTGGGTTATATTACATTACAAATGACGCTGAGAACGACAGGGGCAGCAACCTGTGTGGACTTTCATAGATTGGGTGCTGCGCGGAGTGGAGGGATTCGAATGGTGCGACAATAAGATCGCCGGTGTGGAGCTTGAAACGGCAACCAGACAGGTGCCAGAAAAGTGGGGGATGGGAGGGAGATCCTGGTGATGGATAGGACACACAGTAAGGACATAGAATTACAAAGTTGTCTTTGTTCTGAAATCTCCAGGGTAAGAAAGACACAAGTAGATATATAAAAAAAAGTACATGGAGAGAAGAATTGGATACAAGTGAAAATAATGAGAAAGTCATGAAAGGAACGAGCTGAAGGCACGCGAGAGGAGAACGTGCCATGTGCTTGTTAAGGCCTACACTCGTTGAGGAGCTAAAGGGTATTGATTGACTGGTGTCTGGTTGATTGATTGATTTATTGATTGATTCTAAATAATACTGCACATATTTTTTGAAAGGTGAATAAACATACTTCACAATGTAATCTAAAGTTCATAAGCGCGAAGAAATCATCCCAGCCACTAAGCACGGACTATGAAAAATTATGTTTGGATGGAAACGCCTGGAAGCCTTTCAGTCCGCCACTGCTGTAACTAATTGCTCTTGTAACAGAAGATTTCATTAGTAACAAAATGCATCTTTAATTCCCATAATGCCTTTTACGAACAAAGCTTGGTTGGTAACACGGCTTTTGTACTCGTAGTCTCGTGGCTGCATCTCGTTCCTGTACATCGCGTGCGTGATTCGAATGTATTTCATTGTATTAACGTCGTAATAACGGAAGTAATGTAACACGCTGTTATGTAATACAACCATTAGTGATTGTGAAGTACGTTACGGATAGATTCACAAACAAATGCAGTATGAAACGTTTTTACATTCTCCTCAAATTATAATGATGTCTAATGAATATGAATTATTACTTTTGTTACCATTTTCTTAGAAGTATCGTCGAGGTCGCTTTAGAAAGAGATGTACTTTTCATCTATGAAAATAAAAGATTCAAAACCTATAACAAGTCTGTCGCCACTTCTATTCATATCGATAACGCACTCAATACTGATGTGTCAGTTAATATTATCTGTCAGTTGTGCCTGTCAGATGGTCTGGTTCCCAGAGTCTGGCTGTCGGTGTCGGCAAGTAGAATCCTGCCATTTCAGCGCAGTTATTTTATTGATCCTCATGTATCTGTGACACAGTTTAACTCGTCCTCCCTCCATCTTTTGTCAGTTCGCCGATCTGTAATGTACCCATTAATTTGGAATAAAAAACTTCGATGAATTTGTATGAACGAGTGAATTCTACATATTCTAAAGTTGCTGTGCAACAAAATGTCTTCTAAGACGCTAAGTGTGTTATGTTTGAGTAACTATAAAAAATCCCTCTCACCATCTCTGATTTACCTCGAGAATATCATGCAAGGTCTGTGCGTTGGATTTATTATTGATGGGAGTCCGCCAGTCTGGTCTTGACAATTCTGTGCTGATGGTTACTTATTAAACTTTACATTTTAGCATAGCTTTACTTTACTTTTCCAACTATGTCCTCTCTGGTGATTCTACTTTTCCAACTATGCCCTCTTAGATGATTCATACTTGTCCAACTATATCCTCTCAAATGATTCTTACCCATCTATGTCGTCTCAAATGATTCATACTTGTCCAAATATGTCCTCTCAGATGATTCTTACTTGCCCAACTATGTCCTCTCAAATGATTCATATTAAATATCTCCATTATAATAAAGAAGTCTCCACTTCAACTCTTAAATTTTAAACAGTTGAATTCTTCTTCTGGACACGTCTTTTCAAGTCCCATCACTCACATTAAACTCAAGAACCAAACAAATAAAAAATCAAAACTTTACCAACTTCCATTCAGCAACAAACATAAGATGATTTTCTTGGCTATTTTGTTATAAAAACAAACATTGTCAACGTGACAGCAATCTTTGGGCACTGCTTGCATTTCTGGAAAGTGCAATGACGCCAGTGTCACGTGATCCAATCAGGACGCGATATGTGAGCCTGAAGGAGCTGTATATGAGGTAATCTGATATAACGGCTGTCAAGTTACAAATTGAAAAATAACGAAATTGTCAAAGAAAATATATTAATAAACAGACAGATTGGATCTTTTCATGGGGACCACCGTGCAATAGACGGATAGGCCGTAACAAGTCATATCTGTACTGGAAAAGAGGGAAGGGGAGGCTGGGGAGCAGGATAAAAACGACCGAGACCACAAAGACTGAGGCTCACACATACACATACAGGGAGATTGTGTTTGAGGTGAAGCGAAAAAAGAAAAGAATCAAGTTTAAGTTTTACTATGATGCGATAACGTAAAGATCTGAAAGTATCGGCGTGTTTTACAGGTGCACTGGCTGACGAAGACATATTTATGAATGCGTTGGAAGATTATTTTTTTGTGTGGCACCACCAAGCTATTTTAAAAATCCTTTTCAGGACAGAAAAAAGTCATCCCCAGCACCAACTCCATAATTAAAAGTCCATAAATTATTGACTTTACTTCTAGATCGCCTAGCAGGAATCCAGCAAGAATTTGTTAATACATCAGCCAATGTCACAGAATGACCTCGAAACTGTTCATTTCTTATACCATCCCGTAATTCATTTTAAGCTCTTCACGTTCTATTTTCCTACCTCGGACAATATTTAACATTTTCGAGTCATTGTTTACACTTCTTCCTGTAATATATCGTCATGTTTGTTTGCCTGCCCATCCTCGTTGAGAGTTGATACAGGTAAGACCAGATTGGTCGCCAGTCATTTTCGTGAAGTGACACCCGGTGTTTGTGTTTGCACAGGGAGCGCCGGTAAAATGACAGACTCACCTGAAGACGGCGGAAATGTTGTTATCGCTTCCGGACAGAATTGTTACAAAGACATTATCTGTGATAATGTAGAAAATTGTGAGTGTAAACATTACCGATAATCGACGGAAACAATAATTCCTTATATGGAAAGTGACTTTTAAAAAATCACACGGAATTTCCCTATGAGGAAATTTTTTGAAATAAACACCACCATAAAACGCATGATTGAATACAATTGCCTGGGCAATTCTAGATGTTATAAACAACATTTATGATTGGAGCGTGGTCAGATAGTAATAACAACCGTGCGTTGGACGAAAGTTGCAATATAACTTTAAACAGAGCTACTAAATTAAGATTTCACTGAATTAAATAAGTTGGGGGCTTTAACGAGCAAAATAAAGCATACACTATATCTCTTCACAAAAGTTTTCGGGCAGATAAATAAGTTAGCTGTGAACATTCAGCATTGTTCTTGATTTCTGAATATCTTTTGAAGACTCCGTCAAGGCAGAAGCATCATCATCCTTCTATTTGCATCTGTGCCAAAAGTAATCTTGTGCGAAGGTAGATACATTTGAAGACCCACATTAGATATCTAGGTTTTAGCCATTGCTGGACCATCACTGCAGAGCAAAGGGAGGCAACCCGTGACAGGCCCCTACAAGCTATTTTAAAAAATCCTTTTCAGCACAGAAAAAAGCCATCCCCAGCAGAAACTTCATAATTAAAAGTCCATACATTATTGACGTTACTTCTAGACCGCATAGCAGGAGTCCAGCAAGAGTTTGATAATGCATCAGCCAATGTGGAGTATTTTACACTTCAAAATATTACTACACGAACAAGTATACCACCAATTTGGTTTGGTTTGATTTCAGGAAAATCGTCATTGCGCACTGACAATCCGATTAGCGGTCCGACCTCCTCCCTTAGATCACACAAGGAGGATCTCAGTACAGTGTACGAACTCCGTAGCACCAGCGAGGATCCCAATGTGTGCATACAGGAATCACACATTCTATAAATATTTGTGTGATGGGCAGGTTTCCTGATTTTTAAATTTTGCCAGGGCAGCGTATGGTCTACTCTTTACGATTTCCAATTATCGAGGGATTTTTAACGTGCGCAGCTTGCACACAGAACCTCCTATTTTTTAGCCCTTAAACGAGAAAGCTAGGTATCCGATCTCATTAGCCAGGAGCTCGGGGGGGGGGGGGGGGGGGGGGGGGGGGGGGGGTAGTTAGTTAGAGGGGGGGGTGGGGGGGGTGGGGGGGGGGGGGGGGGGGGGGGGGGGGGGGGGGGGGGGGGGGGGGGGGGGGGGGGGGGGGGGGGGGGGGGGCGGGAGTAGTATAATATCATCAGGAACCACTGGTTCTGAAAAAAATGTCCATCAATTATATTCCCTGTACTGGTAGCGAACCCGGTATCTTCGGAATTAGAGGCAGACGCCATACCGCTTAGCCACTCCGACCCTCGAAGTATACCCATCAAAACAATGACGGGGGCAGAATTAAAGCCAACACTCAATCTTTCGGAATCAGCAACACAATTAGAAGAATGAAGATCTTGCTTGGAACTCACTGTGTTAATTCTGAACGAAGTTACTTTACATATTAATAAAGAAAGAATTTAAATGTTTGCCTGTTTCTTTCCATAGGTCATAATTAAATTTTAAAAACGAATTTGAATTTTTCCAAGCTTGTTTTCAAAGGATGTACTCCTGCAATTCCCCCCCCCCCCCCCCCCCCCCCCCCCCCCTTTAATTTCCTTTAGGGAAACAACCCCCCCCCCCCCCCCCCCCAAAAAAAAAAAAAAAAACATAATTGAAAATGTGTAATACCATGACATTTTACAAAGTCTATTTCAACTTATTATTTTAAAATATAATAAGTATACAACTTTCTGTTTTGGAGATGTAATTAAAAAACACGATGCCAATAATTCTTACTTTCGTACACCTGAGAGTCGGCTTGTATTACAAGTACACACAGTAATTAAATTATCGATCTTTACAACTCTGGTAAAGTTGGTGCCCTTGGGCAAATCAAAATTTTATATTATCACTGCCAGAAGATGTATCTTTGTCGGAATAACTACATCCAGCACGAAACTATTCACAACACATTTTTTCTTTCTTTTTTTTTTCGTTTTATGTGTGGGGGTATTGATTTTACCAGGAGGCACCCCCAGCATCGCGACTTTCGGAGAAGGAAACTTATTTAAGTTGGTGGTGGATTGTATTACTCTTCTCTTCTGGCTGGGCTGCAGTCACTAAATTGTTTCTTGTTGATAGAAGCTATTCAGTTCAATGTGGCTGGAAAGTCGGAAGGCAAGGATTGTCAGAAAGTGCGTGTTTTGGTTACTTAGGTTTGGTTTAGTTTGGTTTTAAAGACCACCTTCATTGCACACGGACAACTCCATGAGTGCTCCGATCTCCTCTCTTAGATCACACACGAACAACTCCATGAGTGCTCCGATCTTCTCTCTTAGATCACATACGGACAACTCCATGAGTGCTCCGATCTCCTCTCTTAGATCACACACGGACAAATCCATGAGTGTTCCGATCTCCTCTCTTAGATAACACACGGACAACTCCACGAGTGCTCCGATCTCCTCTCTTAGATCACACACGGACAACTCCATGAGTGTTCCGATCTCCTCTCTTAGATCACACACGGACAACTCCACGAGTGCTCCGATCTCCTCTCTTAGATCACACACGGACAACTCCATGAGTGCTCCGATCTCCTCTCTTAGATCACACACGGACAACTCCATGAGTGCTCCGATCTCCTCTCTTAGATCACACACGGACAACTCCATGAGTGCTCCGATCTCCTCTCTTAGATCACACAAGTATGATTACATTTAAATGATCTCATCACTTAGCACTTGGTATCTTAGGAGATTTAAGGAAATAAAACCTATTCATTTTTTTTAAAAATTTGATCTTGAGCTGTTTGATTTGTGTACTTGTCGTTTGGTTTGGTTTTTAAGGTCTACCTTCATTGCACACGGGTGCTCCGATCCCCTTCCTTATATCACACAAGGACGATCTCAGCACATTGTACGAACTCCGTAGCACCAGCAAGAAATCCAATGTGTGTATGTAGGGATCACACATTCTATAAATATTTTTTGTGGTGGGTAGGTTTGTAATTTCTTTTTTTTTTGCCAGGGCAGTGGCCCGATAGGCCTACTGTCGCATAGAGATTTATGATCAATAAATTTTCTATATTCTTTTCTTTTCTACCCGTGTCCTCTACTTTATTATCGCTCTTCTATCCTTTTCCCGTTTTTCGCATTCGTTCTTTTGCGACAAAATATTACTTTCCCATTCTGACTTCTGCAGTTTCTTTTCTCATAATAGTAACGCATTTTATTGCGTAAGATGTCAGTCCCTGGATGTGAGCGAAATAGTGTGAGAATTCGTCTCGTCAGACATAGAGAGCAGACATTTGTCTACATTTTCATCTGACACGAGTTTTTCTTCGGCTAGATTCTCGGCGTGAGGTGTGGAAGGCGCCAATCTGCATCGCTCAGAAATGAGACATGTCATAGTAGGTGTGAAGACGCGTTTTGGCAGTTATGGCCAGCGTCTAAGTTAATGTGAAGTGTTAGAGAGAGGGAGGGAGAGAGAGAGACCGGCGCTATTTTGGGTTTTCGTAATAGCGTGGGATCCTTTGTCTGTTTCATATATCTACCCCGCAGTTTGGACTTGATTTCATTCAGTCATCCTCCAGTTGCAGTAGACGGATCGCTAATGCTAGAAAATATCTTGTGTATTGCGAAGTCCTAGTTTCTCGACATTTTTGCCGAGTTCTGGAATACTTTTATATTGAATGATTCTAGTTCATGGTGTTAGTCTGTAGTTCTGTGTGGAGGTAATTGTGGTAAAGTGGGATGATATAAATATTTATAGGGGACTTAGTGTACTGACTGAGATCAGCTGTGAAGGTATCTGTATCTAATAAGTGTGGTGTGTTACAGATGACCTTACTTTGCTACCACATTTAGACCTCAGTCAGACTTATTCTGGAATATTGTGATGACTACGTTGAATGTCTAGGGTTATGATAATGATGAAGTGTATGTTCACAACAACCAACAGACAGATAAACAATTTAATTTAATCCACAATACTTTACAACATTGTGACACTCACATACATAGAACACTCTATAAGACTATCTTAATAAGTCAAGTGTAACTTTTAAAAATATGTATTAATTCCTGTCAATAATAGATATCCTGATTCAACTACAAAGTGAACCAGGAATCACAATCAAATGTAATCACAAGTTGTATGTACACAATTTATAGATAGGATCTTTGTATTGACATATATTATTATTGCAATATGTGTGTAAGTGGTGCTGTAGTACTATGAGGTAATACTGGCTTTTCAAGCTAGGTTGTTGTTTGTCATCATGACTTCAAGTGTTTGTTTCTGGTGGAAAAAATATTGGAAAGGTTCACAGTTTCTTTTTATTTGAAACAAATAAATGTCCCTCTTGATTTAAGGTAAAGTCACTTTTAGAAGGGGGGGGGGGGGTATACACAAGATTGAGCTGCTCTGGCCACGAAATCTTAACTTCTGTGTGGGCGGCAGGAAACAGTCTCCACTGCTCGCTTGCTTCACCGTTTCCTTGAGAAACAACACTGGTTGATATCTTTATCAAGGAGTATGCTACCAGCCTCTGGATTCAGCAAAACTCAGACCAGGTGCTGCTTTAATACGTTAGTACCACGGTCCCTGAAACAAGAAGGTTGTACCTCCTACTTCAGAACTAATTTATAATCTATTTCCACACTGAAGCACAATACATAACAAACACCGAGTTCAGCGCGGTAGGCCAACTGCTAGCTTCTCATGTAACAGTATACACCAGTATTCCTCTCCCTAATGGTTACAACGCCTCTGCAATTCCAGCATTATCTCCTTCTATTCAATAAGATAGGTGTCATAGTACTATTTGGCAATCCCATGCAGTTATACTCCTCTCCGACAAGTTTTGTTCAGGGTGGAGCAATATCTAGGCTTTGCCTCATGTTTGTTACTGAACCACACACATACAGACATAAATTATCAATTCACATTCAATTTTCATCTAAAAGAGATCAAATATGTCTAGCTTACCACAATTTCAAGGAAATATTAAACAAATACGTTGACTGGCGATGAGTTATGGCACAATTCCGATCTGTCTTTCCCAGGCTTTCATTAGAAAAATATGAACTGGTTCTCAACGCACTTGCTTCTACACAGTTTAATTTCAATCAGTGGCACTGAACCGACGCTCCTAATTGACTATATTAAATGGTCTAGCCAATAAGACTATGTTTACAAAAGTATTTGAAAAAAAGTACCCTTCCTACCGTTTCCCGTAACAACCAAAAATAGTATTTGCAGTCGACTAATCATGTTTCGCCTTACATATAATTCTAGCCAATCAAATCGGATTTAACGTGGTGGCCTCATTTCCTCTAAAGCAGTGTCCAAACACGCCATTATGAGCAAATATGATCCTGTGTTGTCAGACAACACCACTTTAGTATTTTGCCTATAATTTGTTAATTATTAGACTATTTGCTTAACACCTAACATATTCTTTGTCAGCAAGTCCTAAGGCACCCAAATATATAAGTTTAATGGAGCTAAGTGGCTGCGTTCAAAATGTGTATTTTCTTCTACCACCCGTTCACTTCTATACGATGGGGTGTCTTCTGTACTGTCAGGCTAAAGTCAGGATTTCAGACGTAAAACAGTATTGGGTCATGTTTCCTAATAAGCATTAACCATGTTTTTTAAAACCTAACCTCGTATTGGTAGTGTTTTTTGTCCCTGTTTATTTGAAAAAAAAGCAAGCCTGCGTGCCTTTCGCGTGGGGTGGCATTAATTTTATATCGCGAGACTGTGGTAGTATTGCATGCGTTCCTCCGTACCTCTCTCTCTCTCTCTCTCTCTCTCTCTCTCTCTCTCTCTTAAGCCCGTCTGTCTTTTAGTTTACGCAGTGTATATAATGACATTAATGTAATATTAAATCTAGGTCATTAAGCAGTGTGCGTATCTCAAGGTTTTCTAAGAAACACAGTACCGGTTTTATTTTTTAGAAACGCGTGTATTTGATGCAGCAGGCTTTACTAGTAAACGTGAAAGCGTTACAATTATGCAGACGGAGCATAAAAAGGGGTTTTCTTTTTAGCTAGTATGACGTTCTATAACACAAGCGTACGCGATTGTGACCGCACATTCTTCTTTCCTTTTATTGAATTAATTCGTTAGGCTTTACATTTACTTTTTAATTTAGATATGTGGATTTAGAATGTTTCACGACAAATTCTCCCCACTTAAAACAGACGTTATATGTCAGTCTATAATTCTATATACACATAGAGAAATTTAATATTATTCCTGGGGCTTACGGTGATTTTCATCACACGGATGGCGGCTTAGAAAATCCGCTCCCAGGTTGGTTTTTTCCAGAAATATACTCTATGCTGAATTGGAATGGCTGCAAAAGTAAGGACCATCTGAGTAACCTCGAATTTTCATGCCTAGCCTGCGCTAGAAACGACAAGGGTTTGTGATCCGTTTGCAACTTGAATGCCTTCCCATACAGATAAATATTGAATTTCTTTATCGCCCATATTACTGCAAGACATTCTTTTTCGCTAGTTGAGTAATTCGTTTCAGCTTTATTCAACTTTCTGCTAGCATATGCCACTGGGGTTAATTCCCCATCCAGTGCATCTGATTTCTGTAACAGGGTCGCGCCCAACCCGATATTACTTGCATCCGTTCTCACAATGAATTCTTGACTTAAGTCAGGTAATTTCAAAATAGGTTTGCTTGTGAGCTTTTCCTTCAATTCCTGGTATGCCAATTCACATTGTGCTGTCCATGTAATTCGATCTGGATTTCCTTTGCGTGTCAAATCAGTTAACGGTGCACATATGGAATTAAAGTTTTTGATATACTTTGGTAGAAACCACATAATGAGACAAAGGATCTCACGTCTTTCTTGGTTTGTGGCCTCGGGGCTTTCTTTAGTTTCTCTAAATTCTTGGGGTCAGGGGTCATGTTTCCCTGATGGACTGTGTGTCCCAAGAATTCTAATTCTTTACATCCAACGCAACATTTGGTTGGTCGGGCTGTTAAATTTGCTTCTCTAAGTCGATTAAACAGCATGTTCAGAGAGTCAATGTGTTCTTCAAATGTTTCTGTTGCTATAAGGATATCATCCATAAAATTTGTTATACAGGGATTATTCAGAGGATCCAACAATTTTCTCATCATTCTAGAGAAGACACTAGGCGCATTCTTCAATCCAAATGGCAATCTGTTAAACTCATAGTGTCCCTCTGAGGTACTAAAAGCTAGGTATGGTCTAACCTCAGGCTTTACTGGAATCTGATAGTATCCTTTACTCAGATCCACTTTTGAGAAATATTTAGCTTTATTTAGCCTGGCAAACAACTGATTTGTATCCGGCAATGGATCCACCTGACCTTCTGTGATAGCATTCAGTCTCCTGTAATCTATACAGAGTCTATGTTCTCCAGAGGGTTTCCTTAAGAGCACCACACTGGAACTATACGAAGATTCACTGTGTGAAATTATTCCCTCCTTCAACAAATAGTCTATCTCTTCCTTCAAGGCTTTCTCCTTAGCAAAAGGAATCGAATAGGCTTTCATACAGACAGGTGTGGGGTCTATCAGTTTCATATCATATTCCAATAAGTTTGTATGCCCCGGTCGGTCCGTTAACACCTCTGTATGATCATCTAGAACCTGTTGCACTCTCTCCTTCTGATTTTTCGTTAAATGTGTACTGATTTTCACCTGTGCCGCTGTCTCACAGGGATGTAATGGATATTCAAATGATGAAAGTGGTTCCTTTTTTCATCTCCATTGCAATGGACAAGGTCAACAAGTGTGTCTCTTCCTGATTTTCTCTTTCCAAATATTTCTTCAGGAGATTCACATGATAGATTTTTTTCTTTCCCCTTCTTATCTATCTTATAATTTGTTCTAGACACCTTCTCTAGAACTGTATATGGACCTTGCCATCCAATTTGTAACTTATTCTGACTACCGGGTAGAAGAAGCAGTACCTTCTCTCCCACAGCCAAATCTCTGTCTTTAGCTTTCCTGTTGTAATAGGCAGCATGTTTTTTTCCTGGCTTGTCTCAAATTTTCATTGGCAAGTTTCCAGCCAGTTTTTAAACGAGTGGTCAGCTCATTCACATATTGGTATGAGGATGTAATATTTTCCTCTGCCTTTTCATCAGTCCACGTTCTTAACAGAGTTACATATGGACTTTTAAATTCGGAAACTTATTTTTCCTGGCACATGTCAGGTCCTTTGCACTCGAAGCTCTGTTGTGATGACTTTTCTTCCCCAAATCATCCTGCACAAATCGACCGCTACCAATTTTTCTCTTGGGGCTCTCTCCCCACTTAGAATTCTTGATGAGAGATTTCCTCTCTACATCTTCTTCCTCCAGTTTGCATAAGTCCGATTGAGGGATTTTCGGCTTATTCTGGGGTAAGACATCTTTTTGCACTATCTGCATTGTGGCCATTGTAAAACAGTCAATTGAAGATTGTCCGTGAAAAGGGGCTTCCCAATCCACTTGGTCCAATTTATTAAATCTATTTTTCTTTTCCGTGTCAGGCCTACGGTTGCCCCGTGGCGTGTCCAGGTCCTGATCAATGTTCCCACTTGTGGGTGTTCCCTCATGTGCTATGCTACACCTTTCTACAAAATTCACAATGTCCCACCTTGCCTTGGGCCAATAATAATTCTGAGCTACCTTTTGAATGATGGTACCTATTTTCTCATGGTCCCCATCTTGTTTCACATGTAAGCTCCTTATTAAGTCTGCCCTATACCTTTTTGGAAGTACCAGCTGTCCCTGACCTTTGGATCTAGTTCCAGTCTTCCGGTATATCGGTTTGTTCTTCATATAGAAGTCTACTTTTTCTGGAGGTGTGTGACAATGGGACTAATTCCTAAAACAAGGCTTGAAGGTCTTATCCCCAGCCTGCGCCTTCCTCAACTCTTCTGGAGTGGTATTTATCATAATATCCTCCTCCTTTCTTGAGGTTGACCTGACCTGAAGGGTGGCCATTACTATAGGGTTCCTTCTGCAACGGTCAGTATCATGATTGTCCATCCGACAATTCTTACACCACCTCCTTTTTTGGTTGAAAGATTTTCTTTCATCAAATTTCCTTTCATCGAATTGTGTGGTTTTATTTTTATTGTCATATCGTGGCCTATCAAACGGGTGCTTACCTTTGTTCTGATTTCTAGGATCAAATTTATTAAAGTTCTGTGGTGCCTTAAAATTATCTACCTGTTTCTTTTTATTACCTGTTACCTCTGCTTGAGCTGCTTGATACCTTTCAGCGACATTCAGTAACTCATCCAGTCTCTCTGCACCTTGTTCCATGAGAAACTTTCTCAGGCCTGGAGCCATGGACTCTCTTAGTTGTTCTATAAGGATCATTTCCTTAAGATCTTGGGTTTTCCCCAGAGAAGTCCATTTCTCCAAGTATGTCTCTAACCGTGCAGAGAACTGGTGATAGGTTTCACCTGACAGTAGTTTAGCATTCCTAAATTTTTTTCTATAAAATTCACCATTCTTTTCATATCTTAACAAAAGAGACCGCTTTAGCATGTCATAATTTTCTTGATCATCTCTGCTTATTTTGGCGAAAACATCATAAGCTGTACTACGAAGCCCTTGAGATAACTTTAAGCTCCACCTTTCTCTCTCTAACCCATACGTGGTAGCTAATAGTTCATATCTATTTAGATAGCTCTCGATATCATCTTCTTTCTCAACAAAATGATCTAAATGAAAGTTCATAGCTGAGGTTGAGGCTCCCTGACTAGCAGTGGCATCAGAGGTAAAGGAACTGGCACCATTTTCAGGAGCATGGCTTTGAAACTCAAACTCCCTTAGTCGTAACTCATGTTCCCTTTGTAATATCTTCTCCTCCTTTTCTGCTTCCCTCTGTGCAGCCTGTCTTCTTTCTTCTGCTTCCCTTTCGGCAGTCAATCTTTTTTCTTCTGCCTCCCTTTCGGCAGCCTGTCTCCTTTCTTCTCTTTCTGCCTCCAGCTTCTTCTCTTCATACTGGAGCCTTTTAATCTCTTTATTTGCCTGCAATGCTTTAGCCTCCTTGTCAGCCTCAATCTGCAACCTCTTAATTTCTTTTTTAGCTTCCAACTTTCTTTCAGCCTCTTTCTCTAATCTTTTTTCTTCACGTTCAATAAATTTGTCACATTCAGTAGTGACATAAGCAATCATAACGTGCCCGTCCATTCCTAACTCTTTAGCAGCCTGCATAGCAGCAGATCGAAATTTTGCCAGGTCCGCCATTTTCTAACAGGCAAATGTATGCAATATTTAACCAAACAATTTTATCTATGTCTAATTAACTAAGGACAACCACAAGCACTGAGAGCTCAACCTTATTTTTCCACCCAAGGATACCTTTTAATTCTTTATTATTCCCTGAAGTGAATTACCCCCCAATATATATAATAGGAGAAGATTCAATATCCCGGGAGCGAGACACCAATATATGTGGTAAAGTGGGATGATATAAATATTTATAGGGACCTAGTGTACTGACTGAGATCAGCTGTGAAGGTATCTGTATCTAATAAGTGTGGTGTGTTACAGATGACCTTACTTTGCTACCACATTTAGACCCCAGTCAGACTTATTCTGGAATATTGTGATGACTATGTTGAATGTCTAGGGTTATGATAATGATGAAGTGTATGTTCACAACAACCAACAGACAGATAAACAATTTAATTTAATCCACAATACTTTACAACACTGTGACACTCACATACATAGAACACTCTATAAGACTATCTTAATAAGTCAAGTGTAACTTTTAAAAATATGTATTAATTCCTGTCAATAATAGATATCCTGATTCAACTACAAAGTGAACCAGGAATCACAATCAAATGTAATCACAAGTTGTATGTACACAATTTATAGATAGGATCTTTGTATTGCCATATACTGTATTATTATTGCAATATGTGTGTAAGTTGTGCTGTAGTACTATGAGGTAATACTGGCTTTTCAAGCTAGGTTGTTGTTTGTCATCATGACTTCAAGTGTTAGTTTCTGGTGGAAATAATATTGGAAAGGTTCACACTTTCTTTTTATTTGAAACAAATAAATGTCCCTCTTGATTTAAGGTAAAGTCACTGAACCCCCCACGGTCCCCTGAAACAAGACGGTTTAACAGTCATACTTCATAACTAAATTTATAATCTATTTCCACACTGAAGCACAATACATTAACAAAACACCGAGTTCAGCGCGGTAGAGGGCCAACTGCAAGCGGAGCTTCCTCATCGTGTAACAGTACATACACCAGTATTCACTCTCCCCTAATGGTTACAACGCCTCTGCAATTCAGCAATTTTATCTCTTTCGGGTATTTTTTCTTCTATTCAAATACGGATAGGTGCTAATAGTAACTCATTGGCAATCCTATATATGCCTAATACTCGCCATCGGCCTGAGCTAACTCCCGATTTAGGCCATGTCAATAGTTACTTCGATTGATAGGAAAACTCCACAACCTAACCACAAATTGGATTGATACCCATTTTGCCCAAAAGAATTTGCCCCTAAAGGAACCAGCCTATAGCAATGGATGGGAAACAATGTCAAAGAAAAACCAATCTGCAGTTGCCCTAAAAGACTCCACTAGGCGTATGGCCCACTGACTGACACACACTGACTGACTTTGACGGTCGGTGGCTAAGGACGGAAGACGAAGACAAATGCATTAATGCCAGTTATACTCCTCTCTACTCACCTCTCCGACAAAGTTTTTAGTTCCTGGTGGAGCAAATATCATAATCAAGGCTTTTTGACTTCCCCTCATGTTTGCGACTCCTCTTTTGCTTGCTACTGAACCACACACCCTACAAACGTACAGACATAAGGTACATAAATTATCATTCACATTCAATTTTCCTTAAAGAGATCAAATAATGCAACTTTAACACCACAAACAATCATGGAAATATTAAACATAAACCGTTGACCTGCTGGCGATGAGTTATATCAACAATTTCGATCTGCCCTCTGTCCCCCAGGCTTTCATTAGCAAAATATGAACTAACTAGGTTCTTCAACGACTTGCTTCTCCTTTGCTTCTCTACATACAACAGTTAATTTCAATAAAGTGGGTCACTGAAACCGAACAGCTCCTAATTGAACTAATAAATTAAATGGTCTATGAGAATGTCTCGGGCCAAAAAAGACCATGTTTACAAAAGCATTTGAGAAATAAAACGTACCCTTCCTCCTAACCGTTTTCCCTGTAAAACAACCAAAAATAGTATGTCTTGCAGTCGACTAATCATGTTTCAGCCTTACAAGACTGTGTACGGGTTGCCAGTCTATGGAAATCTTACAATATTATACATTGGTATATCCTTTTTATGTTCGCAAATATTTTTTGTAAAACAAAATAGATATTTTTTTTTATTTTATATAGTGCTTAAAAAGGAAAGTCCATTATTGAGTTACTTTCGCCTTGAAAGATGAGCCGTCTCTTCTCTTTCGATCGAACTACGCGGGTGAGTCCGGAAATCCAGTTTTTACTTGCGATTTATTCTTATCGTTTTTGGGTAATAATGAGATTGTTCTTTCTATGCTTCAGAAATATCTAATGTGTAGGCGATCCTAGAATTTATGTGTATTGTTTGTCTGAGTAGGACGAGTCTGTCTTATATCTGTATATCTTTACATATCTAAGTTCGAAACTATATGTTCTGTTTGTCCTCTAGAGAGGTCAAAGGCAAATCGGCGGATGTTGTCGCTAAGAGTGTGGGGTGTGATTTGGCTTCGTCACTGATGGGACATGTACCTGTGTTTTTTCTATGTCGGCTTGTCGCCGGGGAAAAAGTGATCTCAGTATTTGTGGGTAAAGTGATAGTCGTCCCATTAGCCTAATCGTGTATGCTTTAGGTACCATACTATCTCGTGTATGCTTTAAAACTTTAAACCCTCAGTGGGTTTATACATCAGTATTGCCAAGCAGAATGGGCAGAATTCATATTTCTTGATGATCAAAGGTAAAATGAAAAGATACTCGAGCATACTCTTATTGAACTGTCTACGAATCCCAATGACGAAGGTCCGATCCATTTTCAGATAGGGTACGATTTGTATGTCTGAAGATGAATATTTATTAGACAAATCGATGTAAAACGATTTTGTCGAGTTCCTAGGCAGCAGCTATAGTGTCCTGTAGATTTATGACAGGGTCAAGTGCCGTCAATCTCTGATGCCAAGATCTAGATTCTACCAGAGCAAGTGGAAGAAGATTTAATGAAGTGGACTTAACTTTAGGACAGATACATTATCTGTATCCAAACGTGAGGGTGTACCAGCTCACGAGTGTAAGCATGCTTGTGTGAACCAAACATGTAGTGACTTGTCTCTAAAGAAAGAGAAAATGGGATGCCCGTATTAATCGTCTTGAGTTTAGTCCAGGATATCACTGGCTACACATGAGAACCCCATGTGCTAAGCGGTACAATATTATAATAGTGGAAAAAAACTGAGCTGAACATTATGTTAAAGATGAATCTTTCGCTAGAAGCGAGGTTAGGTTTCTAGAAGCCCATCTGGAAATTATTTTATAAAGAAAGTTGCGTGGACGAGGGGGGGGGTGTGGGCTTGATGGGGGGGGGGGGTGGGGGGGGGGGGGGGGGGGGGGGGGGGGGGGGGGGGGGGGGTGTTTGGGGATTAAAGGAGTTGGTATAGTTAAGACAATAAATGGTATATTAGATATTAATAAGTAAAGTAGGGGGCAGGAATGTTTTTAGATAACAGGGGGGGGTGGAGAAACCTCCTGTCTCCAAACAAAAAAAACAAACCTATAGGAATGTATATAGAAAAGTGTTGTAGTGTGGGAATTATAAAGAGTTTAGAGAATATAATTGGATAAAAAATTGGGGGGGGAATGGAGTTTATGGGGGGGGGGGGTATTAAGAGTTATTTTTGTTGTGTGTTGTTATGTTGTTTTGTTTGGGTTGTGGTTTGTGTGTTTGTTTTTATGTTTTTTTTTTATGGTTGTTTTT